>CM064495.1:19518800-19629841 GCA_032716605.1 Paralithodes platypus
GCCCCATTAGCGTCCCTGAGTGAGATGTTGGTGGGTCTTAGAGAATGCAGGTGCTAACTTACCAACTGACAGGTGTAGCAGGTCGGCCTTCAATATCCTGCCTAGCCTGCCTGCCTGTCTGCCTGATCTCTTGCCTCTTTGCCTGCAGTTTCGGTCAGCCTATCTCTCTCTTCCTATGTGGCCTATATTTATCACGCTTGTTACTTGCTGTATAATCCCCTATTTATAATGTTCACTGCCTTCCTCATCATTCTCACCACCTTCGTCATCATTCCATATTTATAATTCTCAGTATCTTCCTTGCCATTCCCTATACATCATTCCCATCACCTTCCTTGCCATTCCCTTTTTATCATTCTCTGTACCTTCCTTGCTATTCCCTATTTATAATTATCTGTACCTTCCTTGCTATTCCCTATTTGTCATTCTCCATACCTTTCTAATATTCCCTATTTATCATTCTCTGTACCTTCCTCATCATTCCTTTTTATCATCCTCAGTACCTTTCTCATCAGTCCCTATTAATCATTCGCAATACCTTCCTTGTCATTCTCACCACCTTCGTCATTACTACTCATTTATCATTCTCAGTACCTTTTTTATTCTTCCCACGTTCTTCCCCATCATTTCACCACCATTCGCACCTCATTTACCCACATCACCACTCACTCCTTTCTCCTTCCACAGCTTTCAAATTATCCCCACCCTTTTAACCATCTCAGTATTCTATGACGCAATACTTTTCTATTTGCTGGCAAGTGTTACACTGTTTGATTCATATTAGGAAGAGGATATGGAAGGCAGAGGGTTAGTGCAGTGCCTATTTTTATCCTTTTATTTCCCACAGATACTTCCTAAGCTGGATCAAAATCTTCTAATGATTAAACTGCTAAAACGCGTCATAATACCTAAAGGGTTAATGTTTTCTTTTCTATAATCAACAACACTATCTGGCCTCACTCTTAACTATAATCAACAACACCATCTGGCCTCACTCTTAACTATAATCAACAACACCATCTGGCCTCACTCTTAACTATAATCAACAACACCATCTGGCCTCACTCTTAACTATAATCAACAACACCATCTGGCCTCACTCTTAACTATAATCAACAACACCATCTCAATACCTTTGTCCACCCCAGGTAATCTTTTCCAGAGGCATTCCCAATAGCGAATAGCCTGACTAGGGGTTTGAATGGCTGATATGCATCACTTTGAACTTTTCCAAGTTTAGAGGCATCTACCATGTCTCAGACTATTCACCCAGTCTGTTAAGATCCATCCTGAGCTGTTCAACCCCTTTATGGTCCTTCACATTCATTTCAAGTTTAATTGAATCTACAAACTTAGAGATCCCAGTCAACAGACAAATATTAATGTCATTGACATACATGATAAACAGAAGTGGGCCAAGGACAGATCCCTGTGAAACTCCAGAAGTAACTGGAGTCCACTCAGAAGAAACGCCATTGATTACCACCCGCTGTTGTCTACCTTTTAACCATCTTTCCATCCAATGTGCGACCTCTGTATTGATACCTGGTGCACTTCCTTTTGGCATTATCCTGCAATGAGGCACTGGGGTGAGGAGGGGAGACAGGGACGAGGGAGACAGGGGTGAGTGGGGAGGGGAGACGGGGACGAGGGAGACAGGGGTGAGTGGGGAGGGGAGACAGGGACGAGGGAGACAGGGGTGAGTGGGGGGGGGAGACAGGGGTGAGGGAGACAGTGACGAGGAAGACAGTGCCGAGGGAGATAGGGGCGAGGGCGACAGGGGTGAGGGGGAGACAGGGACGAGGGAGACAGTGCTGAGAGAGACAGGGGTGAGAGGGGAGACAGGGACGAGGGAGACAGTGTACAAAGGAGTACAAAGGAAATCAAGCAACAACAGATCTAGTGACCCTTCTAGGTTGCATGTCCTCCAAAACACTGAGGATCAAGTGTCCAAACAGTGGTTTAGAGTGGGTAAGGGAACATTGGAAAGGGAATTACTGCCCTGGAACTAATGTCCGTGGCAGGATTAGGAAGTTAGTAGAGGACAGATGGGTTAGTAACTGAGGGGGGGATAAAATAAAGTTATTCATTTACAAACGCAGTCAGTCGGGGTTTGATGCGAGATATTTGTCTAGGCGGAGTTTAAATGAATCAACGGTGATGCAGTCTATAACGTTTCGGGGAAGCCCATTCCACAAGTTGACAACTCGATTGAAGAAGAAATTCTTAGATTCGTGCGAGTTAAAAGATTTACCAATAATTTTGCAACCGTTTCCCCGCGTGTAATTAGATTGGTCGATAGTGAAGTACTTACTACAGTTCATATTGTCGATGCCTTTGATGATTTTGAACACTTGAATTAAGTCACCTCTTAATCTGCGCTGGGTAAAAGGAAATAGATTTAATTCTCTAAGACGCTCTTCGTATGGTTTGTTCTTTAGGCTAGGTATCATTTAGGTAACTCTACGTTGAACTCGTTCTAGCTTGTTTATATCTTTTTGGTAATAAGGGCACCAGGATTGAACGCAGTATTCCAGAAGAGGGCGGACTAAGGAATTGTAAAGGGTTAGGATAACTTCTTTGGATTTATGCTCAAATGACCTGCCTATAAAGCCAATTATTTTGTTTGCCTTCTTAACAACTTCTGAACATTGTTGACTCGGTTTTAGGTTACTCGATATTGTTACTCCCAGATCGGTTTCTCTGTTCACATTCTTAAGCTGAGTGCCATTCATCGAATAGTTTGCTTTCTCATTTAGGTATCCGACATGTAGTACTTTACATTTATCCGCATTGAAACTCATTTGCCAAATTTGGGCCCAACATGACAATTTATCTAGATTGTGTTGCATATCGTCAACTTGTTCTTTTGAGAGTACGCTATTTGCAATTTTTGTATCGTCAGCAAATTTTGAGATTGTACAGGTGAGACACTCATCTATGTCGTTGATGTAAATTAGAAAGATAATTGGTCCTAGTACCGATCCCTGGGGTACCCCGCTACTTACATTGGTCCATTTAGATGCCTTACCGTTTATGACTACTCTTTGCTTTCTGTTGCTGAGCCAATTTTCTATCCATTTCAACACACCGTCTTGTATTCCATGCGCTTTTAGTTTTAGCAGTAAACGTTTGTGGGGAACTTTGTCAAAGGCCTTTTGAAAATCAAGGTATATAATATCTACAGCTTTACTCTCATCGTAGAGGTTGAGGATATCGTGGAAGAAGTCTAAGAGGTTTGTTAAACAGGAACGTTTTTTACGAAAGCCGTGTTGAGTATCTTTAAGTATGTTATTTTCCTCTAAGTGATTTACGAGTCTGTCTCGTATGACCGTTTCTAGCATTTTACATACAACTGAGGTTAAGCTAATTGGACGATAGTTACTGGGTAGGGATTTGCTGCCTTTTTTGAATATCGGTGTTACGTTGGCTAGCTTCCACTGATCAGGCATAGTTCCAGACTGCAAGGATTTATTGAATAGTAATGTCAGTGGTTTGGAGAGCTCATCCTTAGCTTCCTTTAGAACTCTAGGCGAGATTGTATCAGGTTCAGGCGTTTTATTTACCTTGAGTTTATCTAAACAATTCAATAGGTGAGGGAGACAAGGGGTGAGGGAGACAGGGATGATGGAGACAGTGGTGAGGGAGACAGTGGTGAGGGAGACAGGGGTGAGGGAGACAGGGGTGATGGAGACAGGGGTGAGGGAGACAAGGGGTGAGGGAGACAAGGGGTGAGGGAGACAGGGGTGATGGAGACAGGGTGATGGAGACAGTGGTGAGGGAGACAGGGGTGAGGGAGACAAGGGGTGAGGGAGACAGGGGTGATGGAGACAGGGGTGAGGGAGACAAGGGGTGAGGGAGACAAGGGGTGAGGGAGACAGGGGTGATGGAGACAGTGGTGAGGGAGACAGGGTGATGGAGACAGTGGTGAGGGAGACAGGGGTGAGGGAGACAAGGGGTGAGGGAGACAGGGGTGATGGAGACAGTGGTGAGGGAGACAGTGGTGAGGGAGACAGGGGTGATGGAGACAGGGTGATGGAGACAGTGGTGAGGGAGACAGGGGTGAGGGAGACAGCGGTGAGGGAGACAGGGGTGAGGGAGACAGTGGTGAAGGAGACAGGGGTGAGGGAGACAGGGGTGAGGGAGACAGTGGTGAGGAAGACAGGGGTGAGGGAGACAGGGGTGATGGAGACAGTGGTGAGGGAGACAGGGGTGAGGGAGACAGGGGTGAGGGAGACAGTGGTGAGGGAGACAGTGATGAGGGAGACAGTGGTGAGGGAGACAGTGGTGAGGGAGACAGGGGTGATGGAGACAGTGGTGAGGGAGACAGGGGTGAGGGAGACAGGGGTGAGGGAGGGCAGCCAGTAGAAGCCTCTACTTATGACCCACATTTCTCCGAGATCATGGGTCAGCCTTCTCTCTCTCTCTCTCTCTCTCTCTCTCTCTCTCTCTCTCTCTCTCTCTCTCTCTCTCTCTCTCTCTCTCTCTCTCTCTCTCTCTCTCTCTCAGTTATGCTTATTTTCATCCAGTCTGGGTTTTGTTTTCCTTTTTCGTGTTACATTAAAACTGTTCTTCTTTTGCCTATCATCTCCCTTCTTTTTACCCCTTTCACTTCAAGTCTCAGTACACTTCCCTTCCCCTCTCTGCTAACTTAACCCATTCAACAAATTCCTTAAGGGGAAGGTACTAGCTTTTTCTGAACCCCCTTCTCCCTCATGTTTAGCATATTAGGTTTGTGATTTTAAGACGTTTGTTCCGTTAGTTTGACGATTTTGAGACCTTTCACCCCATTTCTTGGTCAATATTAAGACCTTTCGTGCTATTTAGGTGTCCATTTTTTCTGGCGAGCGATAGCGAGCCTGTAATATTAGGAGGAACCAGCCTTCGGCCGAGACATTTTTCTACCGTAAAATGTAAACATTGATCTTGAAAGGGGGTGTAGGGGGTGTTTTTTTAAGCTTGATGGATGTCTAGCGAGGAAACTCAAAAATAAAAAAAATAAATGGATAAATACATAGGGCAAAAAAACAGCAGTTTGGCTGCTACTACTGAACGATGTTATTAGTTTCGGAAGGACTTGTGGGTGTAGAGATATATGTTACCCACTTGATAGGTAGTAGTCCTTTCTATTATGTGGGTGTAGAGATATATGTTACCCACTTGATAGGTAGTAGTCCTTTCTATTATGTGGGTGTAGAGATATATGTTACCCACTTGATAGGTAGTAGTCCTTTCTATTATGTGGTGTAGAGATATATGTTACCCACTTGATAGGTAGTAGTCCTTTCTATTATGTGGGTGTAGAGATATATGTTACCCACTTGATAGGTAGTAGTCCTTTCTATTATGTGGGTTAGAGATATATGTTACCCACTTGATAGGTAGTAGTCCTTTCTATTATGTGGGTGTAGAGATATATGTTACCCACTTGATAGGTAGTAGTCCTTTCTATTATGTGGGTGTAGAGATATATGTTACCCACTTGATAGGTTAGTAGTCCTTTTCTATTATGTGGGTGTAGAGATATATGTTACCCACTTGATAGGTAGTAGTCCTTTCTATTATGTGGGTGTAGAGATATATGGTTACCCACTTGATAGGTAGTAGTCCTTTCTATTATGTGGGTGTAGAGATATATGTTACCCACTTGATAGGTAGTAGTAGTCCTTTCTATTATGTGGGTGTAGAGATATATGTTACCCACTTGATAGGTAGTAGTCCTTTCTATTATGTGGGTGTAGAGATATATGTTACCCACTTGATAGGTAGTAGTCCTTTCTATTATGTGGGTGTAGAGATATATGTTACCCACTTGATAGGTAGTAGTCCTTTCTATTATGTGGGTGTAGAGATATATGTTACCCACTTGATAGGTAGTAGTCCTTTCTATTATGTGGGTGTAGAGATATATGTTACCCTCTTGATAGGTAGTAGTCCTTTCTATTATGTGGGTGTAGAGATATATGTTACCCACTTGATAGGTAGTAGTCCTTTCTATTATGTGGGTGTAGAGATATATGTTACCCACTTGATAGGTAGTAGTCCTTTCTATTATGGATAAAATCGTATATAGTGTTAACAAAATATAATGGGAAAGGACACTGCCTTTCTGAAAAAATATCTTATCTTGCTTAGTTTAATTCCCTTTCATCTTGGCCCTCCTCTTTCTCATGTCCTCTTATTTATATCTTAAGGGGAGACTGACCGTTTGTTTGGTCTATTAATTCATTTATTCATATATTTGTTTAGTTTCCTCCCTAGACCTCCATCTATCTATCTATCTATTGCCTGACGCCGTGATCCCCGAAGGGTTGGCCACGAACGAACCGCCCCCATGCACCTCTGTCCCCAGTCAGTCGACGCCCCTCCTCCCAACCAGAACCGCCTTCATTCATATACTTCCTCACTCCATCCTTCCACCTCTCCTCTATCAAGTTTAGAAAAACATCCCCTAGACCCCCCTCAAGATAAATGTGTAAATTTTTCAGTAGAAAAATTTCCCAGCCGAAGGCCGGTTCCTCTCAAAATTGCAGGCTCGCTATCTCTCGCCAGGAAAATATCGACACCTAAATGACACGAAAGGTCTTAAAATTGACAACGAAATGGGGCGAAAGGTGTTAAAATCGCCAAACTAATGGGCCGAACGTCTTATAATCTAAAAACTAGTGGGGCTAAACATTAGGGAGAAGGGGGTTCAGAAAAACGGTCTGCCTCCCCTTAACTTTCATCAATGATTCGCATCCTTTTCTCCACCCCCTTCTCCCTTCCTTTTCTCCACTCCTTCTCCCTTCCTGTTCTCCACCCCCTTCTCCCTTCCTTTTCTCCACCCCCTTCTCCCTTTTGATTATTTTGTTTTTCCTTGGTATTCCTTTCCTCCTTTGCTTTCTTCAATCCATCATGATTATTATTATTATTATTATTATTATATGAGATGCCGAAGTCTCCAACCAGGGTGCAGAAACACCATCAAGATCAATCCACACAAAACACCCGGAGGCACTGGAGAGAGACTACGGCAACTTAGGAAAAAATAAAAACATATACTGTATACTGAACATATACACATATTAAATACAGATAACATATTATGCAGTGGAGGATATCAAGCATAAATATAATACAATAAAATAGAATAAAATAAGTTTAAAAATTAGAATTAATGCTGCAAAAAAGCATTAACTCTAGACTTAAAAATGGAGATATTAGCTGAATTGACTAGCTCATTTGGCAACTTATTCCACAAGTCAACCATGGCCGGCACAAACACCGTGAAAACTGTGTAGTAGAAAAATTAACACGGCTCATGGCAAGATCATTAAGATTGCTTGTGAATCTAGTTGCACGAGCCCGGACATAGGGCCCAGGCAGAACCCCGTGTAAGGGATGCTGAGGGTTGTTAAAAACTTTAAATAAAAGACTAAGGGCACCAACTTTACGTCGATGACACAGATCAAGAGACAAATGAGGTAGAATAAAACTGATGGAATTTAGCGACCTGTCAAGCAACTTGAGATGGCAGTCAGCTGCTGACAACCAGACAGATGAGCAGTACTCGAAATGTGGCAAAATAAAAGCATAAAAAGACTTGATAACTGTGGCGTCACAAGCAAATGTTTTATAAACCTTGCGAAGCAGACAATTTTTTTGGGAAATGGAAGAGGAGAAAGAACGAATATGCTTTTCAAAAGTAAGTTTGGGATCAAGAGTAACTCCTAACAAACGCAGAGTATCCACATTCTCAATTTGCTCGCCAGAAACTTGTAGATAAGGATGGAGAGGATCCAAGGTACGAGATCTGCTGATGATAATGGAGTGTGTTTTACTAGCATTAAGTTGCCCCAAAGTTCACACCATGATGTAATTTTGGCTAAATCCCTATTCAGAGCAGTAGCAATTACGTGTCGATCTATTGGTGATGGAATTGACGCATATAAAGTTGTATCATCAGCATAGGAGATTAGTTTATTTTCAAGCTCGGAACACAGGTCGGCAGTAAAAATAATAAAAAGCAAAGGCCCAAGGACACTGCCTTGTAGAACACCAGAAACAACAGTAACAGAAGGGGAATGACAGAAGGGGATAAATGTAGATAAACTCCTGTAGCTGGTGTAAGTACTGCTAAGCACTTGTCCTTATTAACCAGTCAATAAACTGCCGAGCTATGCTGAAATGTGCTGCAAACTCCAAATTTCCAAAAGGTACTTATACAAATAACTCGCCTCATATCCCCGACGGACTGCATGTGTGCCTGAGTAATGCACCTATTATTTCCCACAGGAACCCTTTCCATACCCTTCCCCGACCAGCCTAGTGTTGATCAGTATATATGTTGCTGCTTGTTTTCCTTTGTAATCCTTTGGTTTCATGGCGTGTGTGTTTTCAGTCATCGCATAACTGATTGTACAGTTCGACGAGGAAAAATATTACTACTTCCACAACAATTCAGTTCCACTTTGACAGATCTAGGTTAGCACAAATATTAGACCAAACATTGACTGATCTAGATTGGGACCTATATTGAACCGGTATGCGCTTTAGACCACGATAATTAAGTCCTTAAGGTTAAAAGTAGAGCGTTGTTTATCATAACTGTGGTATATTGCGTTAAGCATATGTTAATTATTATATACAACCGTGTGATACATAAGTCACATTTAGAATGCCTTTACTACCTTCACCGGCGTTGTTGGAGGAGGTTGTTTTTGCCTCCGTTTGTTTGTTTGTTTGTTTGTTTGTCTGTAAACAGGATATCTCTAAAAGATATTTATCGATGTTTACAAAATGTGATGGGCAGATATGATATGTACCAAGGAAGAAGTGATTGCATTTAGGAGGCGATCGGTAAAGGGCATACCTCCGCCAGCGTAGGTGGTGGTATACGCTCTCCTGGGTGCTTCTCTAGTTGTCCATGACTTTATTTGTTTCAGGTTAATCAAACAATTAAAAGTCTGGTATTATTATTATTATTATTATTATTATTATTATTATTATTATTAATATTATTATTATTATCATTATTATTATTGTTGTTATTATTGTTATGATGACTATTATCATGATTATAATGTAAGCTACCAAAGACTCCCAACAGGGTGCAGAAACAAAAGTAAAATTGAATCCACCCACAATACCCGAAGGCACTGAATAATAGCAACTATAATTAAACATTATAACAACGGGCCTAGGTAGAGAGCCCACAAGGAAAAAATAGGTACTCGAATGGGATGCTAAGATTAAGGGGAGATGGTTCACTTTTTCAGCGATTTTTGCATGTATTCATTATTTTTCTAGTTTCCTCCCTAGACCTCCATCAAATTTTAAAAAACATCCATTAGATCCCCCTTCTAGATTAATTTGTACATTTTTCGGTAGAAAAATTTCCCGGCCGAAGGCCGGTCCTTCCAACATTACAGGCTCGCTATCGTTCGTCAGGGAAAACAATAGACACCTGAATAGCACGAAAGGTCTAAATATTGACGAAGAAATGGGGCGAAAGGTCTTAAAATCGACTAACTAATGGGGCAAACATCTGAACATATGAAAACTAATGGGGCTAAACATGAGGGAGAAAGTGGTCCAGAAAACCGGCCCGTGTCCCCTTAATCAAAGCGTAATACCTAAATATAACATACTACACAATGAAGGAGGATAGTTTTCTTGAAGCGCGTCTATGATAAACAAATCAACTTAGGCGCGGTTGGCCAATCATTGGTAAACTTGCAACTCACCTCCAAGGTCTAAGATGCTCCCTCCTCACCCACTGCCTACCACATTACCTAGCACCAAGAGAGAGGTTACTTCTTGCCTACTACAATCTAAGAATAATTACTATGATAAGGGTATTACAAGTATCCATACATTTCTACCCGTTTAAAGTTATATGAGCGATAATAATAAACAAAACACTTAGTAAACCCATAATATATAGTCAACACATATGTACAAAATAATAAACCCATCTTATACCAGTTTGAAAGGTAAATCACCATCAATATACCAAATGATCAATATACCTTTTTCATGCTCTTTTTATGCCTTAGATTCTGTGCAGTCTACCACGTCTGTTCACAGCTGAGATCCATTACCAAAATATATATTCCATTGTTTACATTTATATAACTCTTTTTATTCATTCATTCATCATTTGTTTAATTCAATAATGATATTTCCTCCGTTATCTTACTGTAGTTTATCTTCTTACATATTATTTGCATTTATTTTTTGTTTTTCCATGTATCCCCTTTAAAGCAAAATCTTCCCATTTTGTTTCGCCATTCTTACCTTCAGTTATGTCTGCGCTCTCTCTCTCTCTCTCTCTCTCTCTCTCTCTCTCTCTCTCTCTCTCTCTCTCTCTCTCTCTCTCTCTCTCTCTCTCTCTCTCTCTCTCTGTCTGTCTGTCTCTGTCTATATGTCTATCTATCTATGTATCTTGCAATTTAAAAACAAAAAGTAATAAATACCGGTATATACAGCATATGATATGTAATCGTAGATGTAATGAATATCAGCTTATACAGTATAAACAATGAACAATACATATATACAGTTGTAGACAAATGAAACAGACACATGTGATGGAGAGATCTAGCTAGTCCACCACCATAGCTTATTCTATATTATAATAATTGATGAATGGCTTTACTCACTTATATCAACTTAATCAGCCTACAACTTGCGTTCATCTTGGAACTATAAATGAATCTGCATATATATCTGGTGGATAGATATTGGCCTCAGCGGACACTCCAAAAGTCTTGCCAGGGCTCATCAGTGTCATTTAAAATTATTTCTGCTTTTACCTGTTGATCTTGGATGACGTTATTGAACCAATGAGAGCTGTTGGTTGAGGTCAATAAACAATAGGTATCTGTGCCTAAATTTAGCCACTTATCACTTGACTAAAACACAAGATCCACCTGTGTGAGCTCCCCCATTGATTCCATAGGAAGAGGATAGGGTGATGGAATGCTAGCCAAAATCATTATAATTATGTAGCCACGAAATTAGTATATATATATATATAATATATATATATATATATATATATATATATATATATTTATATATATATATTTATATATATATACAGTATATATATATACTGTATATATATATACTGTATATATATATTTATATATATATATACTGTATATACAGTACTGTATATGTACAGTATATACTTTATATATACATTATACTGTGTATAAAAGAAAGAGAGAGAGAGAGAGAGAGAGAGAGAGAGAGAGAGAGAGAGAGAGCAGGGGGGGGGATGCAAGAGAAATGAGTAGTGAAGTAAGGAGAGGTAGCAGAAAGACCACACCCTCACCCAATCCTTCTTCCTCCTCCCCCCTCCTCCTCTCCTTTGTTCTCCCCCTCCCCCCTCCCACATCCCCCCACCCCCCTCCCGCTTTCTCTCCGTGTATTCCTAACTCATTATTTCCCTCCAATAATTATCTCTCCGCCTCTTCCTCATCTGCTTCCCTTTCCTCCTATTTCTTTACTTCCTCTGGCTCGCTTCGTTCCTCTACTACGTTTCTCGCAATTATATTCGCTTTCTATTTCTTCAACTTGATGGGTTTTGTTCGTCTACCTCTCTCTCGCTCACCCTCTCTTTTGTTTTGTCTCTCTCTCTCTCTCTCTCTCTCTCTCTCTCTCTCTCACACACACACTCACATATATACAGTATATACTGTATATATATATATATATATATATATATATATATATATATATATATATATATATATGTGTGTGTGTGTGTGTGTGTGTGTGTATTGACCTATCGAACTCAGGCATTCAGGGAATACTGCCTTAGTGTGTCTCAAGTTTTGCATATATTTAACAATATCGCCTATATTGTTTCCGATATGTTTCTGAAATATTTGCCCTTGTACCCTTACATTGTCACCAGTTTCTCTACATATCCCCTTGGCTGTGTAACCAGTGCTGCGTCATCGGTAAACACCAACTTCCTCACTTACCAACCTCCTAGGTACAAACTTTACCTTCTTGTCCTCTCTTTAGTACTTTAACATCCACGTCTCTCATCACCCATCCAGCAACACATTCATTCTTTCAACACCATGGCGTAATTTTTCCTTATTCTGTTTACCATTAGATGATTTGTTCAGCTTATGCTATACAACTCAAAATTGTCAATAATATCTCATTAAACCATCTAAGCAACATAGTTTCTCTAAAAATGCATAAAATCGTCTAATGTTAGCCACAATATAACGTGACAAGGGCGTCATTGGTCCGAAAAGAATAAAACAGCATTACATTCCCGTCCTTCCTTTAGTACTGGTCAAATGGGCTATCAGTGGACTGGGAGATAACTCTGGACTGGGAGGTAACTGTGGACCGGGAGGTAACTGTGGACTGGGAGGTAACTGTGGACTGGGAGGTAACTGTGGACTGGGGGCTAACAGTGGACTGGGAGATAACTCTGAACTGGGAGGTAACTGTGGACTGGGAGGTAACTGTGGACTGGGAGGTATGTGGACTGGGGGCTAACAGTGGACTGGGAGATAACTCTGGACTGGGAGGTAACTGTGAACTGGGAGGTAACTGTGGACTGGGGGGTAACTGTGGACTGGGAGGTAACTGTGGACTGGGAGGTAACTGTGGACTGAGGGCTAACAGTGGACTGGGAGGCAACTCTGGACTGGGAGGTAACTGTGAACTGGGAGGTAACTGTGGACTGGGGGGTAACTGTGGACTGGGAGGTAACTGGACTGGTAGGTGACTGTGGACTGGGAGGTAAGTGTGGACTGGGGGGTAACTGTGGACTGGGAGGTAACTGTGGACTGGGAGGTAACTGGACTGGTAGGTAACTGTGGACTGGGAGGTAACTGTGGACTGGGAGGTAACTGTGGACTGGGGGGTAACTGTGGACTGGGAGGTAACTGTGGACTGGGGGGTAACTGTGGACTGGGAGGTAACTGGACTGGTAGGTAACTGTGGACTGGGAGGTAATTGTGGACTGGGGGGTAACTGTGGACTGGGAGGTAACTGTGGACTGGGAGGTACCTGTGGACCGGGAGGTACCTGTGGACCGGGAGGTAATTGTCGACTGGGAGGTAACGGTGGACTGGGGGGTAACTGTGGACTGGGAGGTAACTGTGGACTGGTAGGTAGCTGTAGACTGGGAGGTAACTGTGGACTGGGAGGTAATTGTGGACTGAGAGGTAATTGTGGACTGGGAGGTAATTGTGGACTGGGAGGTAATTGTGGACTGAGAGGTAACTGTGGACTGGGAGGTAATTGTGGACTGAGAGGTAATTGTGGACTGGGAGGTAATTGTGGACTGGGAGGTAATTGTGGACTGAGAGGTAACTGTGGACTGGGAGGTAATTGTGGACTGAGAGGTAATTGTGGACTGGGAGGTAATTGTGGACTGGGAGGTAATTGTGGACTGAGAGGTAACTGTGGACTGGGAGGTAATTGTGGACTGAGAGGTAATTGTGGACTGGGAGGTAATTGTGGACTGGGAGGTAATTGTGGACTGAGAGGTAATTGTGGACTGGGAGGTAATTGTGGACTGGGAGGTAATTGTGGACTGAGAGGTAACTGTGGACTGGGAGGTAATTGTGGACTGAGAGGTAACTGTGGACTGGGAGGTAATTGTGGACTGGGAGGTAATTGTGGACTGAGAGGTAATTTTGGACTGGGAGGTAACTGTGCACTGGGAGATAACTGTGGAGTGGGGGTAACTATGGACTGGGAGTATTCAGTTTTGGAAGGATATTTAGGAGTCTAATGGTTAATAGAGATAATCTGTATCCCTTTTGAGCCCTAGAGGTCCTTCCTGAAACAAATAAAGTTATCTAATGGTAGCCAGAAGGAAAGGAAAAATGTGTCATTGTCTTGGAATATTTGCGTAGTGTACTTAAGTGTTGTATGTGACTATAGTACATTCATTATAATTAGGCCAGCACTATTGACCCATATAACTCAAAAGGACCAGAGTAATTGAGCTAATATTTCTACCGTTTGGGGGAAATGTTTGGAAATTTAAAGTTCTTATACTCTAGCCCTGTTTGAGTTACAGAGCTTATTGGCCGACTTGTATGTAGTGAATGAGCTATATATGTTTTAACTTACAATTGCAAGGTATGTATGGAAAAGTAAACATTCATATGTTTGTTGAATATATTAATTTCTGATATTTACACTTATTTTATTATTATTTACTATCAAGCATTGTACACAAAACAAACGTGTTTGCATAACGAAGTGTATTACTAAGTAAAAGTCTTAATATGAGTAATGGAATGACTCAGCTTATAGTACACAATATTACTCAATCAGTTATGGGGAGGTTTTTATCAATTCTGGACCCCCATCTCCCTCATGTTTAGCCCCATTAATTATGATATTTTATATTTAGCTCCATTAGTTTGGCGATTTTAAGACCCTTTGTTCCATTTTTAGTGTCGATTTATGTGTAATGGCCGGGATATTTTTCTACCAATTTTTTTTACAAATGTATCTCGATGGTGTGGGGGGGGGGGGTCTTGGGGGTATTTTATAAGCTTGATGTCGGTCTTGGGAGGTAGCTAAACATATAGTAAATATAAAATAAGTAAATAATTAATTAATATATAAATGAAGGAATAAATACAAATCTACCCTTAAGGTGGATTTACACGAGCGATCTTTCCCACAACTTATCTCGTACACTCTGACCCAGTACCGGTAGCTCCTGGTTCCGGTATATACTTTTATAACCACTGTGTCAATTACAATAGTCTACCTTGTATCTATAGTCTGTTTCTTTCCAGCTTACAGTAAATTGCCATGTCCCAGACTTTATTACACAGTTATTATTACTATTTTGTAGCGAAATATATTGTGAATTATAAGAACTTGGCAATAATATGATGCAGAGACATAGTAGATTCATATTTTTACGACAGTTATCGAGGACACAGTGACTAAGATATTATAATTTACCGTCAGCTGAACAGAAACAGACTATGGTTACTGTTACAAGAACGAAATAGTTTGACATCTCTTGCCAGAAATGTCCGCCTTTAGGTGTAGTATGTTAGTCATGCAAATATTCTTCTAAATCTATTTATAATTCACTCATGCAAAAACACAGGCAATTATAAAATATTCAAACTAGCGAATGAAGGGTAAAAATCGAAACGAAAGGAGAACGGCGAGGTATATTTTTAACTATTACCAAAATGTATTAGTAAGTAGTAGTAGTAGTAGTAGTAGTAGTAGTAGTAGTAGTAGTAGTAGTAGTAGTAGTAGTAGTAGTAGTAGTAGTAGTAGTAGTAGTAGTCAATCAATCAATCAATCAATCACATGTATTTCGTAATATAATATTACATAGGTATAGAAATTAGGAAAGAGTCATATAAAATATCATCACATTCATGTGACTAAGACTTAATATACAAACATAGGTATATATACAATACATCATCATAGATACATAACTATACACACACGCAAATTATTTAAATATTTATAGAAATTACATATTATATGCGTATGGGGTTCACTGGATTTCTACGTTCTTCATGATTTTGAATCCATTTTATTCTTGATGTAATAATAAACATATCTTCGGATGTTTTGTCTATGTAGTAGTAGTAGTAGTAGTAGTAGTGTGGTGTAGTGTAGTGTAGTAGTAGTAGTAGTAGTAGTAGTAGCAGTAGTTGAGAGAGAGAGAGAGAGAGAGAGAGAGAGAGAGGAATGTCTCAAGCAGTGCAACTCCCTTGTGTTTGCAGTTCCCTTGTATAAACTCAGCGGCCAGCGGTGTGGACGTTGGCAGAGGTGTTGGCAATATGTTGTGGTGGTGGTAGTAAGTGTGGAGGTTGGCAGAGGTGTTGGCAATATGGTGTGGTGGTGTTGGTAAGTGTGGAGGTTGGCAGAGGTGTTGGCAATATGTTGTGGTGGTGTTGGTAAGTGTGGAGGTTGGCAGAGGTGTTGGTAAGTGTGGAGGTTGGCAGAGGTGTTGGTAAGTGTGGAGGTTGGCAGAGGTGTTGGCAATATGTTGTGGTGGTGTTGGTAAGTGTGGAGGTTGGCAGAGGTGTTGGCAATATGTTGTGGTGGTGCTGGTAAGTGTGGAGGTTGGCAGAGGTCTTGGCAATATGTTGTGGTGGTGTTGGTAAGTGTGGAGGTTGGCAGAGGTGTTGGTAATATGTTGTGGTGGTGTTGGTAAGTGTGGAGGTTGGCAGAGGTGTTGGCATATGTTGTGGTGGTGTTGGTAAGTGGAGGTTGGCAGAGGTGTTGGCAATATTTTGTGGTGGCGTTGGTAAGGGTGGAGGTTGGTAGAGGTGTTGGCAATATGTTGTGGTGGTGTTGGTAAGGGTAGAGGATGGCAGAGGTGTTGGCAATATGTTGTGGTGGTGTTGATAAGTGGAGGTTTGGCAGAGGTGTTGGCAATAGGTGATGGTGGTGGTGGTGAATTTTGAGGTTGGCAATAGGTGGTGGTGGTGGTGGTGGTGTGTGTGGAGGTTGGCAATATGTGGTGGTGGTGGTGTTAGTAAGTGTTGAGGTTGGCAATATGACGTGGTGGTGGTGGTGTTAGTAAGTGTTAAGGTTGGCAATATGTGGTGGTGGTGATGTTAGTAAGTGTTGAGGTTGGCAATATGTGGTGGTGCTGGTGTTAGTAAGTGTTGAGGTTGGCAATATGTGGTGTTAGTAAGTGTTAAGGTTGGCAATATGTGGTGGTGCTGGTGTTAGTAAGTGTTGAGGTTGGCAATATGTGGTGGTGGTGGTGTTAGTAAGTGTTGAGGTTGGCAATATGTGGTGGTGCTGGTGTTAGTAAGTGTTAAGGTTGGCAATATGTGGTGGTGGTGGTGTTAGTAAGTGTTGAGGTTGGCAATATGTGGTGGTGGTGGTGTTAGTAAGTGTTAAGGTTGGCAATATGTGGTGGTGGTGGTGTTAGTAAGTGTTAAGGTTGGCAATATGTGGTGGTGGTGGTGTTAGTAAGTGTTGAGGTTGGCAATATGTGGTGGTGGTGGTGTTAGTAAGTGTTGAGGTTGGCAATATGTGGTGGTGGTGGTGTTAGTAAGTGTTGAGGTTGGCAATATGTGGTGGTGCTGGTGTTAGTAAGTGTTGAGGTTGGCAATATGTGGTGGTGCTGGTGTTAGTAAGTGTTGAGGTTGGCAATATGTGGTGGTGGTGGTGTTAGTAAGTGTTGAGGTTGGCAATATGTGGTGGTGGTGGTGTTAGTAAGTGTTGAGGTTGGCAATATGTGGTGGTGGTGGTGTTAAGTGTTGAGGTTGGCAATATGTGGTGGTGGTGGTGTTAGTAAGTGTTGAGGTTGGCAATATGTGGTGGTGGTGGTGTTAGTAAGTGTTGAGGTTGGCAATATGTGGTGGTGGTGGTGTTAGTAAGTGTTGAGGTTGGCAATATGTGGTGGTGGTGGTGTTAGTAAGTGTTGAGGTTGGCAATATGTGGTGGTGCTGGTGTTAGTAAGTGTTGAGGTTGGCAATATGTGGTGGTGCTGGTGTTAGTAAGTGTTGAGGTTGGCAATATGTGGTGGTGGTGGTGTTAGTAAGTGTTGAGGTTGGCAATATGTGGTGGTGGTGGTGTTAGTAAGTGTTGAGGTTGGCAATATGTGGTGGTGCTGGTGTTAGTAAGTGTTGAGGTTGGCAATATGTGGTGGTGCTGGTGTTAGTAAGTGTTGAGGTTGGCAATATGTGGTGGTGGTGGTGTTAGTAAGTGTTGAGGTTGGCAATATGTGGTGGTGCTGGTGTTAGTAAGTGTTGAGGTTGGCAATATGTGGTGGTGCTGGTGTTAGTAAGTGTTGAGGTTGGCAATATGTGGTGGTGCTGGTGTTAGTAAGTGTTGAGGTTGGCAATATGTGGTGTTAGTAAGTGTTAAGGTTGGCAATATGTGGTGGTGCTGGTGTTAGTAAGTGTTGAGGTTGGCAATATGTGGTGGTGGTGGTGTTAGTAAGTGTTGAGGTTGGCAATATGTGGTGGTGCTGGTGTTAGTAAGTGTTAAGGTTGGCAATATGTGGTGGTGGTGGTGTTAGTAAGTGTTGAGGTTGGCAATATGTGGTGGTGGTGGTGTTAGTAAGTGTGTAGATAGTTGTAGTTATTGAAGGAGTTGAGGTTTATAGTAGCGGTAGTTACAGTGAGGTGTTAACAGGTGCATGTGTTGGCCACACAAATATTGGAGATACTATTGGTAGAATGTCCTTAGGTGTGGTTGTCAGCTATGGTGTTCGTTAAGGGGGGTCACCTGCTTGTTTTCTCTAATTTTCTCTCTTTCTCTGGCTTGTATCCATTCGGCCCCATTCATCCTACTGTTTTAAGACATTTATCCCCATACATGAGTCGATATCATCCTGGCGAGCGATAGCGAGCCAGCATTGTATGGAGAAACCCGGCTTCACCGGAGACATTTTTCTATCGAAAAATGTACAAATTTTGCCTGCTATCAAATTTGTTATTTTTAAATATACTGGCTCGCTACCGTTCGCCAGGAAAAATATCGACACCTGGATGGGGGTAAAGTCTTAAAACAGTAGGCTGAATGGGGCCGAATGAATACAACCCAGAGAGAGAGAGAAAACAAAAAAACAAGGTGGGCCTCCTCAATATATTGGTGTTGTTGGTGTGGTTGTAAACGTTGGCATATATAATGATAGCCGAGGTGGTAAGCTTGCTTATATTGGCAAACATGTTGGCATTCTTAACCCTTTCGGTGCCGGTCACGTCTCTTGCATTGGATTTCAGCTACATTTAGACGATTTTATGAAGCTTGGAAAAGATATATAGTAGCTAAAAGGATTAATTGAAACAGTCTGTAGTTTTTTTATTGGTAGACGCCCTTCCTAATCTGAGCAAAATCGTCTAGTAGCCAGAATATAATAAAACAGATGTCCCTGGTACTGAATGGGTTAATGAATTTAGTTAAAATGTAAAACTTGCAAACTAAACAAACCAAAACTGGGACAAAGACAATATAAAGTCAAATTTACTTATCAAAATCGCTATGTGGAAACAACGCTTACTAAAATAAAATTTATGAAATAAAAGAACACAGTCCACCACATAGGGTGTACATTACTACATGAGCAAGTTAATCTGGGTCCGAATCACAAGATGTTATGTTGTCAATGCTTAAGGAAAAATAATGTGAATGATGTTGGATATCAAAATTTAAACTGTCAATATCTGCCTCCTTGGTAGATATATTTGCTTGGCTGCCAGACAAATGTATTATTGCCGTTGACTGAAGGAACACTTTTGACTGTGTGTGCGTGTGTGTGGGTGTGTGTGTATGTGTGAGAGTGTGTCTGTGTATGTTTGTGGTTGAGTATGTGTGTGTGTGAGTATGTGGGTGTGTTTGTGTAATCAATGGTTAAAATTATGTCAGTGGGAAGTCAGTAGTGTTGGCAGGGTATTGTATTGAAGTGGTAGTGTTGGCAGGGTGTTGTCATGAAGTGGTAGTGTTGGCAGGGTGTTGTCATGAAGTGGTAGTGTTGGCAGGGTATTGTATTAAAGTGGTAGTGTTGGCAGCGTGTTGTCATGAAGTGGTAGTGTTGGCAGGGTGTTGTCATGAAATGGTAGTGTTGGCAGGGTATTGTATTGAAGTGGTAGTGTTGGCAGGGTGTTGTCATGAAGTGGTAGTGTTGGCAGGGTATTGTATTGAAGCGGTAGTGTTGGCAGGGTGTTGTCATAAAGTGGTAGTGTTGGCAGGGTGTTGTATTGAAGTGTTATTGTTAGCAGAGTGTTGTCATGAAGTGGTAGTGTTAGCAGGGTGTTGTCATGAAGTGATAGTGTTGGCAGGGTGTTGTCATGAAGTGATAGGGTTGGCAGGGTGTTGTCATAAAGTAGTAGTATTGGCAGGGTGTTGTCATGCAGTGGTAGTGTTGGCAGGGTGTTGTCATGAAGTGGTAGTGTTGGCAGGGTGTTGTCATGAAGTAGTAGTGTTGGCAGTGTGTTGTCATGAAGTGGTAGTGTTGGCAGGGTGTTGTCATGAAGTGGTAGTGTTAGTTAGCAGGGTGTTGTCATGAAATGGTAGTGTTGGCAGGGTGTTGTCATGCAGTGGTAGTGTTGGCAGGGTGTTGTCATGATATGGTAGTGTTGGCAAGGTGTTGTCATGAAGTGGTAGGGTTGGCAGGGTGTTGTTTTGAATTGGTAGTGTTGGCAGGGTGTTGTCATGAAGTGGTAGTGTTGGCAGGTGTGTTGTCATAAAGTGGTAGTGTTGGCAGGGTGTTGTCATAAAGTGGTAGTGTTGGCAGGGTGTTGTCATGAAATGGTAGTGTTGGCAGGGTGTTGTCATGAAGTGGTAGTGATGGCAGGGTGTTGTCATGAAGTGGTAGTATTGGCAGGGTGTTGTCATGAAGTGGTAGGGTTGGCAGGGTGTTGTCATGAAGTGGTAGTGTTGGCAGGGTGTTGTCATGAAGTGGTAGGCTTGGCAGGGTGTTGTCATGAAGTGGTAGTGTTGGTAGGGTGTTGGCATAAAGTGGTAGGGTTGGCAGGGTGTTGTCATGAAGTTGTAGTGTTGGTAGGGTGTTGTAATAAAGTGGTAATGTTGGCAGGGTGTTGTCATGAAGTGGTAGTGTTGGCAGGGTGTTATCATGAAGTGGTAGGGTTGGCAGGGTGTTGTCATGAATTGGTAGGGTTGGCAGGGTGTTGTCATGAAGTGGTAGGGTTGGCAGGGTGTTGTCATGAAGTGGTAGGGTTGGCAGGGTGTTGTCATGAAGTGGTAGGGTTGGCAGGGTGTTGTCATGAAGTGGTAGGGTTGGCAGGGTGTTGTCATGAAGTGGTAGGGTTGGCAGGGTGTTGTCATGATGAAGTGGTAGGGTTGGCAGGGTGTTGTCATGAAGTGGTAGGGTTGACAGGGTGTTGTCATGAAGTGGTAGGGTTGGCAGGGTGTTGTCATGAAGTGGTAGTGTTGGCAGTGTGTTGTCATGAAGTGGTAGTGTTGGCAGGGTGTTGTCATGAAGTGGTAGTGTTAGTTAGCAGGGTGTTGTCATGAAATGGTAGTGTTGGTAGGGTGTTGTCATGCAGTGGTAGTGTTGGCAGGGTGTTGTCATGATATGGTAGTGTTGGCAAGGTGTTGTCATGAAGTGGTAGGGTTGGCAGGGTGTTGTTTTGAATTGGTAGTGTTGGCAGGGTGTTGTCATGAAGTGGTAGTGTTGGCAGGTGTGTTGTCATAAAGTGGTAGTGTTGGCAGGGTGTTGTCATAAAGTGGTAGTGTTGGCAGGGTGTTGTCATGAAATGGTAGTGTTGGCAGGGTGTTGTCATGAAGTGGTAGTGATGGCAGGGTGTTGTCATGGAGTGGTAGTATTGGCAGGGTGTTGTCATGAAGTGGTAGGGTTGGCAGGGTGTTGTCATGAAGTGGTAGTGTTGGCAGGGTGTTGTCATGAAGTGGTAGGCTTGGCAGGGTGTTGTCATGAAGTGGTAGTGTTGGTAGGGTGTTGGCATAAAGTGGTAGGGTTGGCAGGGTGTTGTCATGAAGTTGTAGTGTTGGTAGGGTGTTGTAATAAAGTGGTAATGTTGGCAGGGTGTTGTCATGAAGTGGTAGTGTTGGCAGGGTGTTATCATGAAGTGGTAGGGTTGGCAGGGTGTTGTCATGAATTGGTAGGGTTGGCAGGGTGTTGTCATGAAGTGGTAGGGTTGGCAGGGTGTTGTCATGAAGTGGTAGGGTTGGCAGGGTGTTGTCATGAAGTGGTAGGGTTGGCAGGGTGTTGTCATGAAGTGGTAGGGTTGGCAGGGTGTTGTCATGAAGTGGTAGGGTTGGCAGGGTGTTGTCATGATGAAGTGGTAGGGTTGGCAGGGTGTTGTCATGAAGTGGTAGGGTTGACAGGGTGTTGTCATGAAGTGGTAGGGTTGGCAGGGTGTTGTCATAAAGTGGTAGGGTTGGCAGGGTGTTGTCATGAAGTGGTAGGGTTGGCAGGGTGTTGTCATGAAGTGGTAGGGTTGGCAGGGTGTTGTCATGAAGTGGTAGGGTTGGCAGGGTGTTGTCATGAAGTGGTAGGGTTGGCAGGGTGTTGTCATGAAGTGGTAGGGTTGGCAGGGTGTTGTCATGAAGTGGTAGGGTTGGCAGGGTGTTGTCATGAAGTGGTAGGGTTGGCAGGGTGTTGGCAAGAGCTTGCTAGTGATATATTACTGGCTGTATAAACAAGAGGAGACGGGTTCAGAGAGAGAGAGAGAGAGAGAGAGAGAGAGAGAGAGAGAGAGAGAGACAGACAGAGACAGAGAGACAGAGAGAGAGAGACGCACAGACAGACAGAGAGAGCGTGAATTGATAATATGTGGTTTCAAAAATATAATAATAAATATATCAAGTTTTAGGAGGAGGAAATTAAGCTGGGCCATTTAAACAACTAATAATTGTATTTTATTAAGTGCAAACACAATTCCCATCAATCATTCTCAATCATAGGCAGCTTATAGTCGGAAAGAATATGTGCATGTATCACAAAAGGTCAAATGGATGTACTACTAATGATAATATTGTATTTTTAGCGGTCACAGGTATCTAACCATTAACTGTAATAGTTATGTATTGTCATATTGTCGTAATTTGAGGTATTACATATTCAACGTTAACACTATCTGGTGCACGTCTTGGGGGTCATTGAGATATTGTGTTATATTATTATTTAGGATTTTAGTGTTTTTGCCATTTGCAAATAATGTATTTTCAGTTAAGCCTTAGACTAAGAAAAACGCCACTCCAGACCCCCTTCAAAATAAAAAAAACGTCCCCCAGACAAACTTCAAGCTAAAAATATACATTTATCGGCAGACAAATATTCGGGTCGCAGGCTGGTATCTCCCAAATTGCAGGCTCGCTCATGCTCGCCCAGGAAATATCGACACCCTATTGGATTAAAGTGTCTTATGTATTATACTCTCCAAACTAATGAGGTGAAACGTCTTAGAATCTTCAAACTAATCGAGTAAAACAGGGAGGTTCCAAATAGAACCGCTCAGCACCAAAAAGGGTTAAGACACCATATTTCACGTTAAAGTATTCAATAGAGGACATTAACGGTCTGCATCTGTTAATTTGACGAATATATTATACAGTGTACAGTTGCCCACGTACGGTTTGTTCCTCGCCATGATCTTATGTATGAAATCAAGATTAGTATGAATGAATTTCGAGTGTGGTTTATGTTTAATTTATAATTTGGTAATCAGACGAATTAATCACTGCATAAGAAACTACACTCGTAATTCAACCTTGCGTATCATATTTCCATGTATACGATCACGGAGAGGAACAGAACTTGTAGGCAACTATACCTGGCTGAAAATTAAGTCATAACAGGGAACAATAAAACAAAATATATTCACTATTATTTGAAATAGAGGAAATGGACGCAAATGAAAAGAAAGGAACTATAATATGTAAAGTCATACTGAGACAAGAAGATATTACCTATTATGATGATGAAACACGAACAAAATGATATAGTTGGTGAACATAAAAATAAAAAAACCAGAGAGAGAGAGTGTATAAAGTGAAGGTGTAGGTCGTGCCTCGCTCCACACAACACCTTGGATCTTGAGCCAAAACCAACAACATCATTAATCAAGTCCACCCCAGCCTGCCACCATCACCCCAGCCTGCCACCACCCCAGCCTGACACCATCACCACCACCACCCCAGCCTGCCACCATCACTACCATCACAACCACCACTCCAGCCTGCCACCATCAGTACCATCACCACCACCACCACCCCAGCCTGCCACCATCACTACCACCACCATCACCACCCCAGCCTGCCACAATCACCACCACCTCCCAAGCCTACCACCATCACTACCACCACCCCAGCCTACCACCATCACCACCACCACCCCCGCCTACCACCATCACTACCATCACCACCACCACCCCAGCCTACCACCATCACTACCATAACCACCACCACCCCAGCCTACCACCATCACTACCACCACCCCAGCCTGCCACCATCACTACCACCACCACCCCAACCTACCACCATTACTACCACCACCCCAGCCTACCACCATCACCACCACCACAACAGCCTGCCACGATCACCACCACATCAGCCTATCACCATCACTACCACCTCCCCAACCTACCACCATCACTAGCTCCACCACCACCACCCCAACCTACCACCATCACTACCACCACCCCAGCCTGCCACCATCACTACCATCACTACCACCCCAGCCTGCCACAATCACCACCACCTCCCAAGCCTACCACCATCACTACCACCACCCCAGCCTACCACCATCACCACCACCACCCCAACCTACCACCATCACTACCACCACCACCACCACCCCAGCCTACCACCATCACCATCATTACCACCACCACCCCAACCTACCACCATCACTACCACCAGCACCACCACCCCAACCTACCACCACCCCAGCCTACCACCATCACCACCACCTCAGCCTACCACCATCACTCCAACCTACCACCACCACCACCACCCCACCCTACCACCATCACTACCACCACCCCAGCCTACCACCATCACTACCATCACCACCACCACAACAGCCTATCACCATCACTACCACCACCACCACCACCCCAGCCTACCACCATCAGTACCATCACCACCACCACCCCAGCCTGCCACCATCGCTACCACCACCCCAGCCTGCCACCATCACTACCACCACCCCAGCCTACCACCATCACTACCATCACCCCAGCCTGCCACCATCACTACCACCACCACCATCACCACCACCGCCCCAGCCTACCACCACCACCACCCCCCCAGCCTACCACCATCACTACCATCACCCCCAGCCTACCACCATCACTACCACCACCACCACCACCCCAGCCTGTCACCACCCCAGCCTACCACCATCACCACCACCACCCCAGCCTGCCACCATCACTACCACCACCCCGGCCTACCACCATCACTACCACCATCCCAGCCTACCACCATCACTACCACCATCCCAGCCTGCCACCATCACCACCACCACCCCAGCCTTCCACCATCACTACCACCACCACCACCACCACCCCAGCCTTCCACCATCACTACCACCATCCCAGCCTACCACCATGCACTACCACCGGCCCCAGCCTACCACCATCACTACCACCACCCCAGCATATCACCATCACTACCATCACCACCCCAGCCTACCACCATCAATACCACCACCACCACCACCCCAACCTGATGTGACAGTTACAAAGTGGTGTACAATCTATCTTATTCTAGTTACATTGTAGTTTATCTTATTGTACCAGTACCTCCCTACAATCAACCTAGTTGTTCCCAATTCGTCCCTCCGCCACGACCATTTCAAAGTCCAAGTCTCTCACTCTTGTCCTCTGTAGCGGGGAGGACCTTGTACCCCTGAGACATAGGAGTGCAGACCTGAGAAGAGAGAAAGAGAGCCAGCATCTCATCCAAGTTATCACTTGGCTTCTATGCTGGCGCTTTTTCTCCGATATTTGTTCAGCTAATCTGGCATAGAAGACACTTGCAGAAGGTCCCATACCTCCCGACGATGAGAAGACCAGAGGAGTAAAGCTTCCTTGATCCCTGTTCAAAATTCTTTCTTCATAAGCGCGTTTTTTCTCACTTTCGTTTCTCAAGTATGCCGCCTTGTGTCCTCGCTCACGATATGTTTGTGCTCTTGGGTTGAAGATTCTGATGTCGAAAAAAGACCGTTGTCCCCTCGTCCAAAAACCTCGAGCAATTACGTCCAATCTTGCTTCATTTGAAGTATTTGCAGTATTGTGGGCCAAGCGCTGTCCGTCCATAGGCAGACGTTCCGGTTCGATTCTGACATCATGGCACACCTCGTCCAGCATTTGTGCAGTGATGTCTCGTACTTCATCATGCCGGATACAGATGAATCCTCCTTTCTTACAAGTCATACAGTGGTCTGAGTTGTTTATTTCACCACATGCACATTTCAGCGGCAGGTTCGAAACTGGCCACCCATACCTCAAGGCTACGGCATCATTGAATTCTTGTTTATTTAAGCTGAAGCCTTTTTCCTTTATTGGTAATGATGTGAGCCAATTTGAAGCCCCCGTGTCTTGTGCCATCTCAACTCTCATTTTCAGTTCTTCCCTACATCTGGTCTTAATTTGTTCTAGGCTATGTTTCTGTCTCTCTTCTCTGCTCTTTGTAATTTCCTGTCTTGCATTTCGTTGTTCCTCTTCGTCCACCTCATCATTTTCATTTTGCTCCCGTATTTTTTCTGTCAGAGACGTAGTAAGTTTAAGGGAATTTTGGTACTCATGTAGTGCCGCCTCCACTGGGTTTATGATCCCCATACCTCCGAACCTTGGCCACCACCCCAACCTGCCACCACCCCAGCCTACCACCATCACTACCAGCACCCCAACCTACCACCATCACTACCTCACCCCCAGCCTGCCACCATCACTACCACCACCACCCCAACCTACCACCATCACCACCCCAGCCTACCACCATCACTACCACCACCACCACCACCCCAACCTGCCACCATCATTACCACCACCCCAGCTTGCCACCATCACTACCACCACCACCACCACCCCAACCTACCACCATCACCACCACCTTCATCAACACTTCAACCAACAACAAAACTTCAATCACCATCAATTCACCAATTCTTCAACCACCACCTCCTTCGCCAACACTTCAACCACCCCCACCACCACCAATAAAAACAACACTTCAACCACTACCATCTCCACCAACACTTCAACCACCACCACCCCTGCCAACAATCCAACCATTCTACCAACAACACCTCAACCAACATTTCAACTACAACCCCCACCACCACCACTTCAACCACCATCACCAACACCTCTAACAGCCCCACCAACAGTAACAACACTTTAACCACTACCAACAACACTTCAACCCCCATCACCAACAGCAACAACACCTCTAACAGCCCCACCAACAGTAACAACACTTCAATCCCTACCAACAACACTTCAATCACCACCAACGACAGCAACAACACCTCAAACACCCCCACCAACAGTAACAACACTTCAACCACTACCAACAACACTTCAACCACCACCAACACCTCAAACAGCCCCACCAACAGTAACAACACTTCAACCACTACCAACAACACTTCAACCCCCATCACCAACAGCAACAACACCTCTAACAGCCCCACCAACAGTAACAACACTTCAATCCCTACCAACAACACTTCAACCACCACCAACGACAGCAACAACACCTCAAACACCCCCACCAACAGTAACAACACTTCAACCACTACCAACAACACTTCAACCACCACCAACACCTCAAACAGCCCCACCAACAGTAACAACACTTCAACCACTACCAACAACACTTCAACCACAATCCCCACCACCACCATTTCAATACCATCACCAACAACAACAACACCTCAAACAACCCCACCAACAACACTTCAACCACCATCACCACCACCAACAACACTTCAATCCCCACCAACAACACTTCAACCACCATCACCACCACCAACAACACCTCAAACAGCCCCACCAACAGCAACAACACTTCAATCCCCACCAACAACACTTCAAACAGCCCCACCAACAGCAACAACACTTCAATCCCCACCAACAACACTTCAAACAGCCCCACCAACAGCAACAACACCTCAAACAGCCCCACCAACAGCAACAACACTTCAATCCCCACCAACAACACTTCAAACAGCCCCACCAACAGCAACAACACCTCAAACAGCCCCACCAACAGCAACAACACTTCAATCCCCACCAACAACACTTCAACCACCACCAACGACACTTCAACCATAACCAACAACAATACTTCAACCACCACCATCAACAACACTTCAGCCATTATTAGCACTTCAAGCACCACAATAGCATTATATCCATTATCAACACTATCACTATATCCATCACTACCACTTCCACTATCATCACTACACTAACTTTACCACATTCGCCACTTTTACCGTATCATCTGGTCCACTTTCACCACCAAGTTTGCACCTTCATGATCATTACTCTTATCACCAACTTAAGTTCTCTTCTACCTTTCGTTCACTACCACTTGTATCATCACCATCTGTTCCACTTTCACCATCAAGTTTGGCATCTTAATGTTCACCACTAATCATAGTATCACATACACCTTCTATGCACATTTCGTTCATCACCACTACCCTCAACACCAACTACAATGCCGATCTTCTTTTCAAACACCACCATATCATCACCACAGTAAGACCCAGCGTCACCACTATAATGGTCCTTCCCGGTAACCCCATCTCACAGGTTCACCGCAGCCTTATCTGTTATATATTTATTGTTAGAGCTTTTTGTTTTATGTGTATGAAGGAGACAAAAGGCAGGCTGCCTGTTACGAGAGTCTCCCCAAAAGCCATAAGAGTAACAGAGAGCCAAATTCAAGGGACGATGGGGTCTATATGCCAGGACACACGAATTTTAAATCATATAGGATGTTATAGGATGAAGGAAAGATTGATTAAGGGGGAGAGTTCCAGAGTTCACTTGTTGAGTAGAAGAAAGACAGAAATACTAGAGATTTTTTTTTAATTAAGAAAATATGTTTAAAAACTTTAGAGATAGGGCAATTGGACGATAGTTGGAAGGTTGAGAGCAGTCACCTTTCTTTGGGACAGGTTGAATGAGAGCAAACTTCCAGCAAGAAGGAAAGATGTTAGAGGAAAGAAAGAAACAAAAGAGTTTGCCAAGACAGGGAGTCGGCACGGAAGAACAGTTTTTGAGAACAACAGGAGGAACGCCTTCTTGGTATTAAGCCCAGAGAGGGCAGAAAGTACATCCTTAGAAGAGATTATGATATTAGGCATAAGTAAGTAAAAGGAGGGTGGAGAGGGAGGAGCAGCGCCGGAATCATCCAAGGTGGAGTATTTAGCGAAAGTTTGAGCGAAGCGTTAAGCTTTGTCAGAGGAAGAAGTGATGATAATAGACTAAGATTTTTGGTAGCACTTTTACTTTCATTCACTGTCTCCGTTTTCTTCATATGATTTTGTTTTCTGTGTTTTTTTCCTCCTGCTGTACAGTAATTTTAAGTAAGGCTATAGACAATACCATGCTGTTATTATCAGGAAGTTTATTGCATTAGTACGTTCATTGTATGACGACGCCTTTCCACTTTATCTTGACGATTAGACGATTTTTACTCAGGTTGGGAAACTCCTCTAAGAATCAAAAGTGTAAAGTATACTTTAGTTAAACTTCTGACGCTCACAACTCCTTACTAACTTGAATTGTCTATTGGGAACCGGAATAAAATGAAGAACGGCGTCCTCGAATACTGAGAGGGTTAATAAATAATGTTATGGTAAATAAACTGGAGGTATTTTCATACATTATTATTGTCCGATGTTATTATGATAACAATTACTGTATATACAATAGCCTTGTCCACATTCCCTAAATGTGTGTGTGTGTGTGTGTGTGTGTTGACCTTCCTTGAGCCTGATATGTCCCCGTACCATCCTTCACTTGACAATCACCTGATAATCTCTTCTTCTTTTTTCAGGTACGTCTATTACACCACCGGGAAATGCCACTCAGGTAAGAAGAAGAAGAGTAAAAAGCTACAAAGGAGTACAAAGGAAGTCAAGCAACAACAGTTCTAGCGACCCCTCGAGGTTGCTTGCCCTCTAAATCACCGCCGCTCGGAGTGTTCAACAGTCATTTAGAGTGGATAATGGACAATTGGAAAGGGAAATACTGCCCTAAGACTATTGTCCATGGTATGGTTAGGAGATATTAGTAGGGGACAACTTGGGTTAATAATATTACATATATAAGTGATCCTTCGTGTATCTGGGGAAAAGAGAGTAATAAATTCGTTATTTATGTATAAACGCAGTGATCCCTGATGCATCTGAGGAAAAGGAAAACACAAAAGTTATTCATTAACAAATCCAATCAGTCACAGATTTAAGGCAAGGTTTTCGTCTAAGCGGTGTTTAAAGGAATCAACAGTGCTACAGTCAAAAACATCTCAAGGAAGCCCATTCCACAAATTGAAAACTCGATTGAAGAAGGTAATCTTAGACTCATGTTAGTTGAAAGATTTACCAATGATTTTGCAACCATTTCACTACGTGAAATTTGATTGGTCGATCATAAAGTAGTTATTACAGTTCATATTGTCCATGACTTTGATGATTTTGAATTAGGTCGCCTCCTAATCTGCGCTAAGTTAAAGGAAATAGGTTTAATTCTGGAAGGCGCTCTCTCGAATGGTGTGCCATTTTAGTAATTCTACGTTGAACTTGTTCCAGTTCTGTTGATATTATTTTGGTAGTAAGGGCACCAGGGTTGAAGGCAATATTCCAGAAAAAGATGGACTAAGGAATTGTAAAGATTGAGGATTACATCTTTGGATTTATGCTCAAATAACGTGCATATAAAGCCAATTATTTTGTTTGTCATCTTAACAACTTCTGTTCACTGTTGACTGGGTTTTAGGTTACTCAATATTGTTACTCCCAAATCCGTTTCTCTCTCTACACTCTTAATCTGAGTGCCATTCATTGTGGGGTACTTTGGCAAAGGTTTTTTGAGAATCAAGGTATATAATTACTACAGCATTATTGTTACCAAGAATAGGAGGAGGAGGAGGAAAGAAGTATGGAGAGAGGGTGTTGAAAGTGAAGGGAGTTTAGGCGAAATAGGGAGGAGTACTCTAGGGGTGATGTAAGCTTGTGAAGAAGAACAACAACAACAAGACTGGCTGTTGAAAGGGTATGGAGCTCTGTATATGAGAGGGGAGGAGTGGTGCTATATGGGGAGATAGAGAGAGAAAGGGGGGGGGGGGGCAGCTTTAGATATGTGGAGAAAGGGAAAGAAGAATAGTGTTGGTGGGTACTGGTGAGAGGGAAGGTTCTCTAGGTGGGCGAGGAAGGAAGTTGTAGGGGCGAACTTTACAGAGAAACAGAATGGTCGGTTACTCAGAGAGAGATTCAGAGTCAGAGTCGGAGTATTATATTTCCATTATACCTGTATATACAATGGCTGTTCAAGCAATATAATAATTTTAAACATAATATATCGTAATCTTACATAAGAGGTGTCGGTAAGAATGTACATAGAAATAATTCCGTACCTAAAATAGATTACACATGTTTAAAACGTGAGTAGTATCTCACTCTCGATCACCTTCTCACATATGCATCTTTAGTCTGCCCTTGAATACCGGAGAAAGAGAGAGAGAGAATACTGCCGCAATGCTGTCTTACGAAATCTTGGGTTAAACCTACGATTATTATGATCGGGTTTGAATAATTGTAGGTTATTATGAAAAGGGGTTAAACAGAAAAGGTTTACGAAACCCGTAGCTGTGAAATATATAAAGCGGAAATAAGTGATGACGATGAAGAATACTGTATTTTTGTTTGATGCTGTTATAAGAAATTGCAGATGACATTGATACCACTTGATAAATACCTACAATACTGTATGTTACATTATATACATATATATTTATACATATATATATATATATATATATACTGTATACTGTATATACGTGTGTGTGTTTGTGTGTATGTAATACTGTATATAATATATATATATATATATATATATATATATATATATATATATATATATATATATATACTTTTAATTGGTGCCACTTTAATTTTGTAAAAATACTTGAAAAACAATCGTATTACTCTTGTTCAAGTATGTGCACGATATACAAGATCAGGATCTAAAGATCACTAAATTTCTTGCAAGCAAGGGAAGCTGTGGTGGAATGGTTTTGCTACTGGGCTAGTAATCTTAATGTCCTGGGTTTATATCCCAATCTGTCAATGGGAAGATACTATTGGGATGAAATTTGTGGTGTACTTAGTTTCAGTGAATCACCTCAAAGCCCACCGACACGCCATACGAATACCCTCGTAGTTTCCAATAAATTAGAATTGGATGAATATTCCCATAATCAAAATATGCTGCGAGAGCAATTCCTAGTGAGTAAACCGATCAATAGGTGGCGTTTGAGAGAGAGAGAGAGAGAGATGTGTCCGAACGAGCCGGTTGCAACACTCAAACTGTATTGATGTCTCACACGTCATCTGGAATAAGACCTTCTGACTTCACCGTGTTGAGTGGTTGAATCTACAGGCTGTTAGCCTATGTCTGGAGGTACAGTTGGACAAAAGAATTTAAGCAACAAAGCATAAGTATTTACTACAAAATCAAATATTAATTGCAGCTACTATATAAAAACCACTAAAACATATCCTTCCTTTGTATTGGATGTCTTGGGAATAAAGTAAATGACCGTGATCACCGTAATGTTTCCTGTTTATGGAAAAATACGAAACTGCTACGTTTCTGCGCTTCATATCACTGATTTTGTTTTAACAATTAACACCATATTTCGCTAAAATTGTGAGAACATGGCAAGTTTTCATCAGCTGGGGAAAAATATGCTAGAGTAATTATCGATAAATCAGCTTCTCGGGATTTAATTAACCGCCAGCTGAAAACGACCAGACTAATTTTGCTTTGTAATAGGGGACACCTATAACAGGATTTTCTATATAAGGATTACCCGGTACCTACAAAAAGTTTGCTTTATATAAGATTTGTACAAATGACAAGTGTGGTGTGCAGGTGTAGGGTCAAGACAGGTGTGGCGTGAAGGTGTAGGGTCAAGACAGGTGTGGCGTGAAGGTGTAAGGTCAAAACAGGTGTGGTATGCTGGTGTAGGGATCAAAACAGGTTTGGTATGCTGATGTAGGATCAAGATAGGTGTGGTGTGTAAGTGTAGGATCAAGACAGGTGTGGTGTGCAGGTGTAGGATCAAGACAGGTGTGGTGTGCAGGTGTAGGATCAAGACAGGTGTGGTGTGCTGGTGTAGGGTCAAGACAGGTGTGGTGTGCTGGTGTAGGGTCAAGACAGGTGTGGTATGCTGATGTAGGATCAAGATAGGTGTGGTGTGCTAGTGTAGGATCAAGACAGGTGTGGTGTGCAGGTGTAGGGTCAAGACAGGTGTGGTATGCTGATGTAGGATCAAGATAGGTATGGTGTGCTAGTGTAGGATCAAGACAGGTGTGGTGTGCAGGTGTAGGGTCAAGACAGGTGTGGTATGCTGACGTAGGATCAAGATAGGTGTGGTGTGAAGGTGTAGGATCAAGACAGGTGTGATGTGCAGGTGTAGGGTCAAGACAGGTGTGGTGTACAGGTGTAGGATCAAGACAGGTGTGGTGTGCAGGTGTATGATCAAGACAGGTGTGGTGTGCAGGTGTAGGATCAAGACAGGTGTGGTGTGTAAGTGTAGGATCAAGACAGGTGCGGTCTAGTACACAGCATTAACATATCGGACACAACATACTCAGATCATAAATTAATTGAGATCAAAACAACCTTAGAAAGTGTACAGACAACCTCAGAATCGAGAACAAAAACCGGCCCCTTCAGTAAATTTAACTTCAATAACAAAAACATTAGATGGGAAGAGGTAAATCAAGAAATGGAGGAAATAGACTGGGAAGATTTAATGGATAACCTGACACCAGCAGAATGTCTAGTCTTAATAACAGAAACCATGACCCAAATATGTAGCCACCATATACCTGCAAGACAAACAAAACGAAGAAGCAAACAAGATCGGGAAAGGAGGAGGCTGTACAGAAGAAGAAAATTACTCACACAAAGATGCACACATCAAAATCTACAGGATAGGCAAAAGGTCGAAATAGATAGAGAAATTGTGGAAATTGAACAAAGGCTAAGAATATCATATGAACTACAACATATGGAAGAGGAGAGGAAAGCTATTGCAGGTATAAAGGAAAATTCCAAATACTTCTTTTCATACGCCAAACAAAAGGCTAAAACAACATCAAACATTGGCCCACTGAGCAAAGGGGATGGCTCTTTCACAGGGGACAAAAAGGAAATGAGCGAACTCTTAAGCAGGCAGTATGAAATGGCATTCAGTGAGCCTGATGAAACAAAAGTCATCAGAGACCAAAATATATTTTTCATGGAAACCTCCCCCACGGAAACCCCTCAGATGCTGGATATTGATTTCGGTCCAAAAGACATAGAAGAGGCCATTTCCAACATGCCATCCCACTCGGCACCAGGCCCGGACTCATGGAATTCAATCCTAATGAAAAAATGTAAGGAAAACCTCTCAAAACCCCTGGCTATAATGTGGAGAAGGAGTCTAGACACTGGTAACATACCAGATAGCTTGAAAAACGCAATAATTGCCCCACTGCATAAAGGAGGGAGTAAAGCACTACCAAAAAACTACCGCCCGGTAGCTCTAACCTCTCACATCAATAAAGTTTTCGAGCGAGTCCTGCGAAGCAAAATTTCAACATTCATGGAGACAAATGAACTACACAACACCGGTCAACATGGGTTCAGAGCGGGAAGATCATGTCTCTCACAACTTTTGGAACACTATGACAAAATTCTTAAAGCGCTAGAAGAAAAGAAAAACGTGGATGTCATTTACACCGATTTTGCTAAGGCATTTGATAAATGTGACCATGGTATAATAGCCCACAAACTGAAAGCAAAAGGTATAACTGGGAAAATCGGACGGTGGATATACAATTTCCTCGTAAACCGAAAACAATCGGTAGCAGTAAACCAAGTCACTTCTGAGCCTTCGGATGTCAAAAGCTCAGTGCCCCAAGGAACAGTGCTAGCGCCCCTTCTGTTCCTCATACTAATTTGCGACATAGATACCAACACCAGACACAGTACGGTGTCGTCTTTTGCTGATGACACAAAATTAAGCAAGATAGTAAACACACAAGAGGACACGGGCCGACTGCAGGAAGACATGAATGTAGTGTTCCAGTGGACCAGGGAAAACAACATGTAATTCAATGAGGAAAAATTCCAATTAATACGGTACGGAGATAATAATGGTGTTAAAGAAATTACAAATTACTTAACAGAATCTAACCACATAATAGAACGGAAAGACAGTGTGAAAGACCTTGGGGTATTAATGTCTGAAAATATGGGTTTCAAAGTACATAACCAGGTCAAAGTGGCGGCTGCGAAACGTCTAACGGGTTGGATTCTGCGTACTTTTAAAACACGCGGTGAATTGCCTATGATAACGCTCTTCAAATCTCTAGTGCTACCGCGGCTTGAATACTGTAGCGTATTAACATCCCCATACAAAGCAGGTGAAATAAATGACGTAGAGAGTGTACAAAGAAATTTCACTTCACATATAAGTTCGATAAAACATCTACACTATTGGGAGCGTTTAAGAGCACTGAATCTGTACTCACTGGAACGTAGAAGAGAACGTTACCTAATAATATACACGTGGAAAATCGCAGAGGGTTTAGTACCAAACCTACATACTCCGATAGTCATGAAATTCAGTGATAGGAGAGGCTGGGAATGCGAAATCCCCCGGATGAATAACAGGGGTGCTATGGGCTCTCTGCGAGAGGGCTGGTTATCACACAGAGGCCCACGTCTCTTCAACAAACTCCCACGGCTAGTAAGAGACATGAGGGACATCTCGTTAGACAACTTCAAGAGAGCCCTAGATGTCGAACTGCAAAAAGTGCCAGACGAGCCCATCCACGCAAGGGAGCGAGCTGTCGCTTCAAACAGTCTACTGCATCAAATCACCACCCATAACGAGGGGCGTCGCGCTCCTTGGTGCCGCTACAAGAGCGGCGAACACATCTAAAGGTATCTAAAGGTAAGGTGTGCAGGTGTAGGATCAAGACAGGTGTGGTGTGTAAGTGTAGGATCAAGACAGGTGTGATGTGTAGGTGTAGGATCAAGACAGGCGTGGTGTGCAGGTGTAGGATCAAGACAGGTGTAGTGTGCAGGTGTAGGGTCAAGACAGGAGTAGTGTGCAGGTGTAGGATCAAGACAGGTGTGGTGTGCAGGTGTAGGATCAAGACAGGTGTGGTGCGTAGGTGTAGGATCAAGACAGGTGTGGTGTGCAGGTGTAGGATCAAGACAGGAGTAGTGTGCAGGTGTAGGGTCAAGACAGGAGTAGTGTACAGGTGTAGGATCAAGACAGGAGTAGTGTGTAGGTGTAGGGTCAAGACAGGTGTGTTGTGCAGGTGTAGGATCAAGACAGGAGTAGTGTGCAGGTGTAGGATCAATACAGGTGTGGTGTGCAGGTGTAGGGTCAAGGCAGGTGTGGCGTGAAGGTGTAAGGTCAAAACAGGTGTGGTATGCTGGTGTAGGGATCAAAACAGGTGTGGTATGCTGATGTAGGATCAAGATAGGTGTGGTGTGTAAGTGTAGGATCAAGACAGGTGTGGTGTGCAGGTGTAGGATCAAGACAGGTGTGGTGTGCAGGTGTAGGATCAAGACAGGTGTGGTGTGCTGGTGTAGGGTCAAGACAGGTGTGGTGTGCTGGTGTAGGGTCAAGACAGGTGTGGTATGCTGATGTAGGATCAAGATAGGTGTGGTGTGTAAGTATAGGATCAAGACAGGTGTGGTGTGCACTGTGCAGGTGTAGGGTTAAGACAGGTGTGGTATGCTGATGTAGGATCAAGATAGGTGTGGTGTGAAGGTGTAGGATCAAGAGAGGTGTGATGTGCATGTGTAGGGTCAAGGCAGGTGTAGGGTCAAGACAGGAGTAGTGTGCAGGTGTAGGGTCAAGACAGGAGTAGTGGGCAGGTGTAGGATCAAGACAGGAGTAGTGGGCAGGTGTAGGATCAAGACAGGAGTAGTGTTCAGGTGTAGGGTCAAGACAGGAGTACAAAGTACAAAGGAGTACAAAGGAGTACAAAGGAAATCAAGCAACAACAGATCTAGTGACCCTTCTAGGTTGCTTGTCCTCCAAAACACTGAGGATCAAGTGTCCAAACAGTGGTTTAGAGAGGGTAAGGGAACATTGGAAAGGGAATTACTGCCCTGGAACTAATGTCCGTGGCAGGATTAGGAAGTTAGTAGGGGACAGATGGGTTAGTAACTGAGGGGGGGATAAAATAAAGTTATTCATTTACAAACGCAGTCAGTCGCGGGTTTGATGCGAGATATTTGTCTAGGCGGAGTTTAAATGAATCAACGGTGATGCAGTCTATAACGTTTCGGGGAAGCCCATTCCACAAGTTGACAACTCGATTGAAGAAGAAATTCTTAGATTCGTGTGAGTTAAAAGATTTACCAATAATTTTGCAACCGTTTCCCCGCGTGTAATTAGATTGGTCGATAGTGAAGTACTTACTACAGTTCATATTGTCGATGCCTTTGATGATTTTGAACACTTGAATTAAGTCACCTCTTAATCTGCGCTGGGTTAAAGGAAATAAATTTAATTCTCTAAGACGCTCTTCGTATGGTTTGTTCTTTAGGCTAGGTATCATTTTGGTAACTCTATGTTGAACTCGTTCTAGCTTGTTTATATCTTTTTGGTAATAAGGGCACCAGGATTGAACGCAGTATTCCAGAAGAGGGCGGACTAATGAATTGTAAAGGGTTAGGATAACTTCTTTGGATTTATGCTCAAATGACCTGCCTATAAAGCCAATTATTTTGTTTGCCTTCTTAACAACTTCTGAACATTGTTGACTCGGTTTTAGGTTACTCGATATTGTTACTCCCAGATCGGTTTCTCTGTTTACATTCTTAAGCTGAGTGCCATTCATCGAATAGTTTGCTTTCTCATTTAGGTATCCGATATGTAGTACTTTACATTTATCCGCATTGAAACTCATTTGCCAAATTTGGGCCCAACATGACAATTTATCTAGATTGTGTTGCATATCGTCAACTTGTTCTTTTGAGAGTACGCTATTTGCAATTTTTGTATCGTCAGCAAATTTTGAGATTGTACAGGTGAGACCCTCATCTACAGTATGTCGTTGATGTAAATTAGAAAGAGAATTGGTCCTAGTACCGATCCCTGGGGTACCCCGCTACTTACATTGGTCCATTTTGATGCCTTACCGTTTATGACTACTCTTTGCTTTCTGTCGCTGAGCCAATTTTCTATCCATTTCAACACACCGTCTTGTATTCCATGTGCTTTTAGTTTTAGCAGTAAACTTTTGTGGGGAACTTTGTCAAAGGCCTTTTGAAAATCAAGGTATATAATATCTACAGCTTTACTCTCATCGTAGAGGTTGAGGATATCGTGGAAGAAGTCTAAGAGGTTTGTTAAACAGGAACGTTTTTTACGAAAGCCGTGTTGAGTATCTTTAAGTATGTTATTTTCCTCTAAGTGATTTACGAGTCTGTCTCTTATGACCGTTTCTAGCATTTTACATACAACTGAGGTTAAGCTAATTGGACGATAGTTACTGGGTAAGGATTTGCTGCCTTTTTTAACATCGGTGTTACATTGGCGAGCTTCACTGATCAGGCATAGTTCCAGACTGCAAGGATTTATTGAATAGTAATGTCAGTGGTTTAGAGAGCTCATCCTTAGCTTCCTTTAGAACTCTAGGCGAGATTGTATCAGGTCCAGGCGTTTTATTTACCTTGAGTTTATCTAAACAATTCAATACTTCTCTCTCTGTAACGGTGATATTGCTTAGAACATCTGAATTATCAATCTGAATCGGCGATGGTGTAGGGATATCACTGAGGTCTTCTGTTGTAAAAACTGATGCAAAGAAGGTATTGAGGGCATTACTCATTTGTTCTTCATCTTTGGTGTATTCTCCATTTTCATCGACTAACGGTCCAACAGTTGAAGTAACGACTTTTTTCTTTCTGATATAACTATAGAATTCTTTCGGGTTTGTTTTACTTTGATTCGCAATATGTAACTCTAAGGTCTTTTTACTTTGCTTAATTAACTTTTTGGCTTTGCGTCGTAGCTCTACAAATTTCAGCCGTTCTTCGTCATTTTGTGAGGATTTTAATCTATCATTAGCAAATTTTTTAGCAAGCAGGCAGTTTGAAATATCTTTATTCCACCATTTGGGCTTATTATTATGGCTTGGACGCCGAGTTTTCGGTGGTATGCAGTCTTGCACTGCTTTTAGGTAAGTGGCTTCGAATAACTTCCAAGATGTATTTATGTCGTTATTGTGAATTAAAAAGCTCCAGTCAGTTTCTTTAAACATAGCTCTAAGTTTATGGAAGTTTGCTTTCTTGAAATTAGGGACTTTTTCGATGCTACTATTTGGTTCGTTACTAGTAAACTTTAAAGTGAAAGTTATCGTACGATGGTCGCTGTTACTGAATTCATCACCAACATTCAAATTCTCTATTAATTCTTCTTTTGTTGCAAGTACAATGTCAAGAACGTTATTACCACGGGTCGGCGTTCCAACAAATTGATAAAGCGAACTCTCTTGCAAGTTCGTATACAAGTCATGTCCGGAGTGTGAAGTAAGAGTATCGCCCCACTTGGTCACAGGTAAATTAAAGTCACCAAAAATTACGGTATCTTGTGAGTTACTTACATCTGCAATTTGTTCGTAAATTTTTCGGTCAGTTTGCACTGATTGAGCTGGAGGTCTGTATATTAATGCAAGTATTATTTTGGTACCTTTATTATTCTTTATTAGCACAAAAGATGCGTCGACGTTCACAATTTGAGGTTTTGACAAGAGGGTAGGGTTAAGACTTTCTTTGATATAAAGTAAAACGCCACCTCCATTTCGATTTATTCGGCTTTTCTCAAACATTACATAACCGGGAAGTGAATACTCTGCTAAAAAGTCTCTATCTTCTGTATTGAGCCAAGATTCTGTTATGCCAATCACATCATAATTTTCTGTAAACACTAGCTCCTCTAAATCTGAAAATTTATTGCGTATGCTACGAGCGTTTGCATAGAAAACCTTTAAATTTGTTATTTTAGAACTCACTTCTGTCCTCTTTAATAATATTTTTGGTTCTTGTCGGATCTACATTTATGTTCATGGCTGTCCTCGGTCCTCGCTGTCTTCGGTCCTTATCGCTGGTGGTCCTCGGTTGCCTCTGTTTTTTTCTTGGCGTTGGATGATTTATGTCACTGCTGCTTCTTCTCGGATGGCGTTTTTTGATCCATGGCTGCGGACTGCTTCGTGTAGGAGACGACCCATGCGTGCTGAACCCACAGGGTTTAGATGAGTGCCATCCTTGCGGAACAGAGTAGGCTGGTTGTAGAAGTTGTCCCAGAGGTTGATGAATTCAACTTCTTCCCTCAGACACAAATGTTTTAGTCGGCTATTTGTGCTGAAAGCCTTGTCGTAGAATTTGTCAGGTGCGTCGATCTTGGGGAGAATGCCTGAGATGATGATATTCCTTGACTTGTTTTTGTAGTGCTGGATCATCTTGCGATATTTCTCCATCAACTCTTCGGATCTGGTGCGCATGACGTCATTTGAACCAGCATGGATGACAAAAAGGGTATTTTCATTTGCATCCTTTGTGGTATCTTCGAAGGCTTCCACAATGTCGTCCAGTCCAGCTCCTGGGATGCAAAATCTTTTTCGTTGATTTGGGACTCTGTCGCAGAACTCTTCGACCTGTCCTCGTAGGATGGAATCCCCAACGAGCCTGGTCTCTTCTGGTTCGTCTTCCATCTCTACCAATATCTCAAATCTGTTGGACATTGTGACTGGTAGATGAGACCTTTTCTGCGTTGGCCGTGCACCGTTCCTCACTGGTGTAAATCCGGAAACCTGTGGTGGCGGGACTCTACGTACAGGTCGGGGAGAGGAGTGGTTAGAACGGGGGCGAGGGGTTGGTACTGTTCGTGCTAGCAGGCTTCTTGCACGAGGAGTGGGGGAGAGACTAAGGTGAACAGGGCGGCTGTCCTGGTTTGATGTCGGCTCAGGTTCATCAGAAGCATCTGCTGCAGTGTCTACTGCAGGTGTTGGATTGTTGGCAGATGACGTTGGGGCGGTGGTGGATGCTGGAGTTGAAACAATTTGAGTTAGTGATACTCCAACGTTGAGTGTTACAAACTCTTGGAGTGATTCCAGCTTCCTGGTGAGGGCGTTGATCTTGTTGAGGGCTTCATCCAATTTTGCTGTCAAATCCCCTCGTTGCTGGCAGAGTCGGCAGACTTGTGGATCGGCAGGAGCAAACATGGAAGCACCAAACCTACCGGCGCGGTTCGTACAGGCACGAGGCATGGTGACGATCACTTTCTTCAGTTCACTTCACTCACTTAAAAACACTTAACTCACTTTAAAAACACTAAACTCACTTTAAAAACACTTCACTCCCTTCAGGTCGCTTCACTTACTTAAATAGGCCTAACCGAAAACAAAAATGTTGAAATACACACAAATAGGTTATCAGCGGTGATAGCCTAACCAAAAATTAAAACAAAACAAAATTAAATTTGAATACGCAGTGATAGCCGAACCGAAAACAATTTTATGTTTATTTAAACAGAAATAGGCCACCAGGGGTTATAGCCTATCCTAACCGAAAACAAAAATTATGAAATACCGGTACGCAGAAATAGGTCACCAGCGGTGATAGCCTAACTGAAAATTTAAAAATTGAAGTACGCAGAAATAGGCCACCAGGGATGATAGCCTAGACTAACCGAAAACAAAAATAACCGAAAACAAAAATTATGAAATACCGGTACGCAGAAATAGGCCACCAGCGGTGATAGCCTAGACTAACCGAAAACAAAAATAACCGAAAACAAAAATTATGAAATACTGGTACGCAGAAATAGGCCACCAGCAGTGATAGCCTAACTGAAAATTTAAAAATTTAAGTACGCAGAAATTGGCCACCAGGGATGATAGCCTAGACTAACCGAAAACGAAAACAAAAATTATGAAATACCGGTACGCAGAAATAGGCCACCAGCGGTGATAGCCTAACTGAAAATTTAAAAATTGAAGTACCGTACGCAGAAATAGGCCACCAGGGATGATAGCCTAGACTAACCGAAAACAAAAATAACCACAAACAAAAAAGTATGAAATATGCAGAAGTAGGCTACCAGGGGTGATAACCTACCTAAAAAAGCAAAACAAATATATATATATATATATATAATAGAATATGTGACTAAATATACAATTCACCAAATAGAGATTATATAATAAAAGTGTAACTGCACACAAGGGGTTAATATACTGTATCAACAGATGGCGCTGGTGTCACTGTAGGCTAGTCGAGCAGGATTATATTTAGATAAACAAAGTTATCAGTCAAAGGTTACTACAGTACAAGATCATGCAAGCAACAACTAAAATTACAGATATATATAGCTACAGTAGGATACTGAATACGATAACTACTAGAGTTAATAAGAAAATACAAAGCTAGGTCGATTTAGAGGTGCGCGTGCGTCGTCTGCTACAAGCTAGGATAACAAATGTAAACAACAATGTTTATCAGTCAGAAAAGCAATAAAATAACATGCACGGCAACTACAGAACTATGTGGAGGTTAAACAAGCACTTAACTACTGTTCATGCAATGAATAAAGGGAATTGGGATATGAAATACTCAAATTAGGATAGAGTTTTCTCAGTGGCGATGCGGAGCTGTAGGCGGTGCTAAAGCCGGCGGGTGAGTAGTGTGCAGGTGTAGGATCAAGACAGGAGCAGTGTGCAGGTGTAGGGTCAAGACAGGAGTAGTGTGCAGGTGTAGGATCAAGACAGGAGCAGTGTGCAGGTGTAGGATCAATACAGGAGCAGTGTGCAGGTGTAGGGTCAAGACAGGAGTAGTGTGCAGGTGTAGGATCAAGACAGGTGTGGTTTGCAGGTGTAGGATCAAGACAGATGTGGTGCGTAGGTGTAGGATCAAGACAGGTGTGGTGTGCAGGTGTAGGATCAAGACAGGAGTAGTGTGCAGGTGTAGGATCAAGACAGGAGTAGTGTGTAGGTGTAGGGTCAAGACAGGTGTGGTGTGCAGGTGTAGGATCAACACAGATGTAGTGTGCAGGTGTAGGATCAAGACAGGAGTAGTGTGCATGTGTAGGGTCAAGACAGGAGTAGTGTGTAGGTGTAGGGTCAAGACAGGTGTGGTGTGCAGGTGTAGGATCAACAAAGATGTAGTGTGCAGGTGTAGGGTCAAGACAGGAGTAGTGTGCAGGTGTAGGATCAAGACAGGTGTGGTGTGCAGGTGTAGGGTCAAGACAGGAGTAGTGTGCATGTGTAGGGTCAAGACAGGAGTGGTATGCTGATGTAGGACCAAGATAGGTGTGGTGTGTAAGTGTAGGATCAAGACAGGTGTGGTGTGCAGGTGTAGGGTCAAGACAGGTGTGGTATGCTGATGTAGGATCAAGATAGGTGTGGTGTGAAGGTGTAGGATCAAGACAGGTGTGATGTGCAGGTGTGGGGTCAAGACAGGTGTGATGTACAGGTGTAGGATCACGACAGGTGTGTTGTGCAGGTGTATGATCAAGACAGGTGTGGTGTGCAGGTGTAGGATCAAGACAGGTGTGGTGTGTAAGTGTAGGATCAAGACAGGCGTGGTGTGCAGGTGTAGGATCAAGACAGGTGTAGTGTGCAGGTGTAGGGTAAAGACAGGAGAAGTGTGCAGGTGTAGGATCAAGACAGGTGTGGTGTGTAGGTGTAGGATCAAGACAGGATCAGTGTGCAGGTGTAGGGTCAAGACAGGAGTAGTGTGCAGGTGTAGGATCAAGACAGGTGTGGTGTGCAGGTGTAGGGTCAAGACAGGAGTAGTGTGCAGGTGTAGGGTCAAGACAGGAGTAGTGTGCAGGTGTAGGATCAAGACAGGAGTAGTGTGCAGGTGTAGGGTCAAGACAGGAGTAGTGGGCAGGTGTAGGATCAAGGCAGGTGTAGGGTCAAGACAGGAGTAGTGTGCAGGTGTAGGGTCAAGACAGGAGTAGTGTGCAGGTGTAGGGTCAAGACAGGAGTAGTGTGCAGGTGTAGGGTCAAGACAGGAGTAGTTTTCAGGTGTAGGGTCAAGACAGGAGTAGTGTGCAGGTGTAGGATCAAGGCAGGTGTAGTGTGCAGGTGTAGGGTCAAGACAGGAGTAGTGTTCAGGTGTAGGGTCAAGACAGGAGTATTGTGCAGGTGTAGGATCAAAACAGGAGTAGTGTGCAGGTGTAGGGTCAAGACAGGAGTAGTGGGCAGGTGTAGGACCAAGACAGGAGTAGTGTGCAGGTGTAGGATCAAGACAGGAGTAGTGTGCAGGTGTAGGATCAAGGCAGGTGTAGGATCAAGACAGGTGTGGTGTGCAGGTGTAGGGTCAAGACAGGAGTAGTGTGCAGGTGTAGGGTCAATACAGGTGTAGTGTGCAGGTGTAGGGTCAAGACAAGAGTAGTGTGCAGGTATAGGATCAAGATAGGAGTAGTGTGCAGGTGTAGGGTCAATACAGGTGTAGTGTGCAGGTGTAGGGTCAAGACAGGAGTAGTGTGCAGGTGTAGGGTCAATACAGGTGTAGTGTGCAGGTGTAGGGTCAAGACAGGAGTAGTGTGCAGGTTTAGGGTCAAGACAGGAGTAGTATGCAGGTGTAGGATCAAGACAGGAGTAGTGTGCAGGTGTAGGGTCAAGACAGGAGTAGTGTGCAGGTGTAGGGTCAAGACAGGAGTAGTGTGCAGGTGCAGGATCAAGACAGGAGTAGTGTGCAGGTGTAGGATCAAGACAGGTGTGGTGTGCAGGTGTAGGATCAAGACAGGAGTAGTGTGCAGGTGTAGGATCAAGACAGGTGTGGTGTGCAGGTGTAGGGTCAAGACAGGTGTGGTGTTCAGGTGTAGGATCAAGACAGGTGTAGGATCCAGGACAAGATCGTTGGATATTGGTAATAATGAGGGATAATAACAGGTCACCCTTTTCTCTAGTTCTCATTACGCCTTCAACCATATCTCTCTTTCACCACATCGAGAGAGAGAGAGAGAGAGAGAGAGAGAGAGAGAGAGAGAGAGAGAGAGAGATAGAGAGAGAGAGAGAGAGAGAGAGAGAGAGAGAGAGAAAGAGAGAGAGAGAGAGGGGGGGGGGGAATGGGCTCTGGTAAGTTGCTGTGTAACTATCGACCCCATCTGCCTATCTGGATGCCATTTTGGTTTTATAATGTCCAAAATATAGAGTTATGTTTATAATGTTCAATCATTAGTGTTAATTTATTGCTATGCACAACAAGTGTAATGATTATATAGATTTATCTAGTAATCCCAGTGTCATCAATATAGTAGAGAAGTTTAGGGATATCTGTTATCAATAAGGTGCCTAGAGTCTATTTTTTTAAGCTGGCGAATTTGCGTTTGCTCGATTTTGGGCTAAATAACTCTGTTTCGAGCTGATTGGCTGATGGTACTGTGTATTATAGTTCTTGTGTTTGTTATGCAACTGAAAGATGTTATTCGGACACAGTGCCATCAGACAATCAGCACAAAGTTGAGTTCTAAAGTCCAAAGCGACCAAGTTAAAAGATAATATACTATAGTCTCAGAGTTTGCGTCAGCAATCCGTTTGGCCAACTCGCCGCGTCATCTCAGCGTTTCCAATCGCACCCAAGAGTTAGCTGATTGTACGTAAGTGGTAAATTATCGTGCACAGGTGATGGTTATTATCGTGGCCATCGGTCGAGAGTTATAGAAACTTAAGAAACGCTCCACCATATAGCTAAAGACACGTTATCTTATTTATACTTCAGTAAAATATTAGAGTTATGGCTATAGGCGGCGATCTTATCACACGCCGAGTTTATTTGTGGTTGAAACACGACACCGGCGGTATCATACACAAAGGGGCGTTATCGTACACTGTGGGAGTGGCGTTTGGATAACACGCCGATGAGAAAATTACTCTATTCAACCCGACCCTGGTTATTCAGTACTTTAAAAATGGAAGACAATCAGAGTACCTTTGCGTAATTTTCTCTTAGTGATTGATAATGGCAGGGAAATTATACTGTATACTATAACGAGATCGAGTTTAGGTACGAGACATGGAGTGTTAGCTTGAATTGCACATGTTAAGCTATACTCGATTGGCGGAAATATTAGTTCTTTAGCAGCTCATGTTTCGGTAAGTAATGGAAATATAAGAAACTACTGTGTCTCTGTATCATTATTTTTGCCATGTTTTCGTAATTTAACAAATATTTAACTGTAGAAAATATTATAACATCTTAGTGCAGGAGGTAGGAACAAGGCAATTCCTCGCCAGCGTAGAAGAGTAGACTATGGGGGTATCATGTTTTGTGTTTTGGATCTCGTTAACAAATACTACAACGAAAATGTAGCGTTTGCAACTTAAACCATTGGTAAAAGAGAAAATAGTGTAGATTTTTTGATAAGCAATAAATATGCCAAACTGTAATTTTAAAGGAGATTTCGAAAGCGGAATTTAAGAAGCGGGTAAAGAACTGAGAGAGAGAGTTACATTGAGTTACATAGATACACAGACTACACAGACCTTGCGGTCCCTACTAGGTAGTCCGGACTTAATGCTAAAATAGAAATTGCTACAAAGTAGAAGGCAAGGATAGCAAAGCAGAAGGCAGAAAAGAGAGAGAGAGAGAGAGAGAGAGAGAGAGAGAAGGGAAGGGAAGGGAAGGGACAAAACGGAGAGGGAGAATGATGTAATCTAAAATACAGGAAATGATAGGTAAAGAAAAGAGTGCAGGAGAAATAAAAACAAATTAAGAAGATCGAATGATGAAGAAAAACAAATAAAAAATGAATTGAAAGATATTACACGGGAAGTAGTGAATGGAACGTCAGAAAAATTGAGAGAAGGTAAGCAAGCATCAAGGAAGAAAGTGAAGTAAAGAAGGAAATGGAGGAAATGGACTGAGAATGTGATATTAGGGCTGATAAAAGGAAGGGTGAAGGAGAAACATTAGCACTAGACTGGGGAATCTCCGCGTTCGTGGCCCCTAAACCTGGGTACACCGCACGAGAGAGAGAGAGAGAAGGAGAGAGAGATCGGGTAGGACAATATATCAATAATTAATGAGAATGAAAAGAAGAGGAGGAGAGGGAAGTGAGTGTATGGTATAGTGTAAATGCGGTAATAATAAGTTGCCCACTTATTATATCCAAATATTATTAGTATCTGTCATACATGGTCAGGTCTAATGGACGCTAGCTTCATTTTTGTCTTGGTGATGTTGGATCAGGCAACACAGTTGTGGGGAGATAATGACCAGCTATGTTTACAATGCTTGTAACAGGTTTCCCCAAAATTGCAGGCTTGCTATAACTCCCTTAAAAATACAATGACACCTTAATGGGGTAAAGGTTTTTAAAGCGCTAACCTAATATAGTGCAACGTTTTAAAATCACCAAACTGCTGAGACGTAGTAGGGGTCGTTCATTATGACCACCCCCGGTTAGATAGTATTAATGAATGGTGATTATTATGGTAATGTTATAGGTAAAGGCGGGTTGATTGGCTTGTCAGCAATGTACAGTCAGTCATCAAAGTTTAGGAACCTATTTTGTTTTTTGCATTATGCACATTCACACGTTTATACTTTTCTTATATGTAATTTCCTATGCATTAAAGAATACTTGTGATTTATCATTAGATAACCTTATGATAATACGGGTGGATGGGATTCGTCAGACTTGGTCGGCAACCTGTTTAGGGGAGTATACCTTATGCAAATCCGTATTGCATATCTAAGGGTGAAGCAGATTAGTGGATGGACTAGCCACACATCACTGTAGAAATATAGTGCTAAATAGATACGTAGAAGGCTTTGGAGTCAGAAGTACCCTAAATTGAGTGGTCAATCTTGTAAGTCCTTAAATAAACGGGCACGTGTTGTCCTTCTCACAGAGGATAGGTCCACTTCGGGGCGTTTTGTGTATGACCATCCTTATAAAGGGGAATAAGGCGTCCGGCAATTGATAGATAGATAAACGTTATTATATAGAACAATTCTACTTGTTGCATTTGCAAACGGAAATAAAAATATAGACATAATTTGTTAGTGAAAGTTGAGTGTGTTGAATGATGTGTGGGTTCAAACTTTATACAGTACACTATAGTTTGTTGAATGATGTGTGGGTTCAAACTTTATACAGTACACTATAGTGTGTTGAATGATGTGTGGGTTCAAACTTTATACAGTACACTATAGTTTGTTTATTGTCAGCTGACGGTAAATTACAATGTCTTCGCCTTGATTACTCACCTATTACAATAATGCTGTAGCTGGAAACAAACAGAATATAGTAAAGAGATAACACTGGCATTACTAGTCACTCATTCATAGCACACAGTTTATATTTATTAAGAACATAAGAACATAAGAAAATGGGAGTCTGCAGAAAGCCGATTGGCCTACACAAGGCAGATCCCTGTATTGCAACTTAACAAATGTTATAGTCTATCAAATCTCAACTTAGATCATCTTACTAGAAATTGCAAAAACAAGTCCTTAACGTGATGGTGATGACGATGATGATGATGATGATAATGGTGATGATGGTGTTGGTGGCAATGATGAAGGCGGTGGTAATGGTGATGGTAGTGATGGTGATGGTGTTGTTGTTGTTGGTGGTGGTGGTAATGGTGGAGGTGGTACAAAGGAGTACAAAGGAAATCAAGCAACAACAGGTCTAGTGACCCTTCTAGGCTGCTTGTCCTCCAAAACACTGAGGATCAAGTGTCCAAACAGTGGTTTAGAGTGGGTAAGGGAACATTGGAAAGGGAACTACTGCCCTGGAACTAATGTCCGTGGCAGGATTAGGAAGTTAGTAGGGGACAGAGGGGTTAGTAACTGAGGGGAGGATAAAATAATTAATTTACAAACGCAGTCAGTCGCGGGTTTGATGCGAGATATTTGTCTAGGCGAAGTTTAAATTAATCAACGGTGCTGCAGTCTATAACGTCTCGGGGAAGCCCATTCCACAAGTTGACAACTCGATTGAAGAAGAAATTCTTAGATTCGTGTGAGTTAAAAGATTTACCAATAATTTTGCAAACGTTTCCCCGCGTGTAATTAGATTGGTCGATAGTGAAGTACTTACTACAGTTCATATTGTCGATGCCTTTGATGATTTTGAACACTTGAATTAAGTCACCTCTTAATCTGCGCTGGGTTAAAGGAAATAGATTTAATTCTCTACGACGCTCTTCGTATGGTTTGTTCTTTAGGCTAGGTATAATTTTGGTAACTCTACGTTGAACTCGTTCTAGCTTGTTTATATCTTTTTGGTAATAAGGGCACCAGGATTGAACGCAGTATTCCAGAAGAGGGCGGACTAAGGAATCGTAAAGGGTTAGGATAACTTCTTTGGATTTATGCTCAAATGACCTGCCTATAAAGCCAATTATTTTGTTTGCCTTCTTAACACTTCTGAACATTGTTGACTCGGTTTTAGGTTACTCGATATTGTTACTCCCAGATCGGTTTCTCTGTTTACATTCTTAAGCTGAGTGCCATTCATCGAATAGTTTGCTTTCTCATTTAGATATCCGATATGTAGTACTTTACATTTATCCGCATTGAAACTCATTTGCCAAATTTGGAGCCAACATGACAATTTATCTAGATTGTGTTGCATATCGTCAACTTGTTCTTTTGAGAGTATGCTATTTGCAATTTTTGTATCGTCAGCAAATTTTGAGATTGTACAGGTGAGACCCTCATCTATGTCGTTGATGTAAATTAGAAAGAGAATTGGTCCTAGTACCGATCCCTGGGGTACCCCGCTACTTACATTGGTCCATTTAGATGCCTTACCGTTTATGACTACTCTTTGCTTTCTGTCGCTGAGCCAATTTTCTATCTATTTCAACACACCGTCTTGTATTCCATGCGCTTTTAGTTTTAGCAGTAAACGTTTGAGGGGAACTTTGTCAAAGGCCTTTTGAAAATCAAGGTATATAATATCTACAGCTTTACTCTCATCGTAGAGGTTGAGGATATCGTGGAAGTAGTCTAAGAGGTTTGTTAAACAGGAACGTTATTTACGAAAGCCGTGTTGAGTATCTTTAAGTATGTTATTTTCCTCTAAGTGATTTACGAGTCTGTCTCTTATGACCGTTTCTAGCATTTTACATACAACTGAGGTTAAGCTAATTGGACGATAGTTACTGGGTAAGGATTTGCTGCCTTTTTTAACATCGGTGTTACATTGGCGAGCTTCACTGATCAGGCATAGTTCCAGACTGCAAGGATTTATTGAATAGTAATGTCAGTGGTTTGGAGAGCTCATCCTTAGCTTCCTTTAGAACTCTAGGCGAGATTGTATCAGGTCCAGGCGTTTTATTTACCTTGAGTTTATCTAAACAGTTCAATACTTCTCTCTCTGTAACGGTGATATTGCTTAGAACATCTGAATTATCAATCTGAATCGGCGATGGTGTAGTGATATCACTGAGGTTTTCTGTTGTAAAAACTGATGCAAAGAAGGTATTGAGGGACTCATTTGTACTTCGTCTTTGGTGTATTCTCCATTTTCATCGACTAACGGTCCAACAGTTGAAGTAACTACTTTTTTCTTTCTGATATAACTATAGAATTCTTTCGGGTTTGTTTTACTTTGATTCGCAATATGTAACTCTAGGGTCTTTTTACTTTGCTTAATTATTTTTTGGCTTTGCGTCATAGCTCTACAAATTTCACCCGTTCACCCGTGGTGATGGTGGTGATGTTAATGCTGGTGGTGATGGTGGTGGTGGTGACAGTGAGGTATGTGTGTGTGAGGCCGCCCATCCACCCACACCTTGTCAGACATTATACAGTACGCCCAGACGACCCACACCCACATACCATTAAGCCTTTATATCGTGAGTCAGCACTCTCTACATTCACACCCATACACACACACACACACACACACACACAACCATACTCACACACACCCACACTCATACACACCCATACTCACACACACCCATAATCACAGACACTCACATACTACACACCCACACTCACACACACACGCACACTCACACACACTCATACTCTCACACACCCACACTCACACCCATCTCCTGTATACTCACACACACCTCCTGTACACTCACACACACCCATAGTCTCTCTCTCTCTCTCTCTCTCTCTCACACTCACACACACACACACAAAACTTTGCTCTCACCAACACTTACACGCACACAGCCATCGAATTATACCCACCTACACACTGACTTTCACACAGTTTGCACACATCTGCACATTCACTTTCACCCACTTCAGTCTCATTTACATTTCATACTCATTACTTCATACTCACTTACACTTCATATTAATTATATCATACTCACTTACATTTCATGCTCATTAATTCATAATATTTTACACATTAATCTTTCCAGTACCGGTGACGTTTTTTTTATTTGATTTTTGCTGCATTAAACGATTTTATGAAGATTAGGAAAGATATATGGTAAAAGTATTAAATGAGATAGTCTGTAGCTTTTAAATGTGTGTACATCCTTCCTAAGCTGAATTAAATCGTCTAATTGTTGCCAGAATATAAAGAAAAGGACGTTGCCGGTACAGAAGGGGTTAATAGTTACCTCCATATACTGTACACCCGTCTACAAATTCGTAGAAAATAACAATTACACACAATTCACATTCACCCTCACATGTCCACACCCACTCATAGCCGTACACACTCATACACATCCACAGCCATCACAACACATATAATCAACACATACCCAAAACAACCGATCCACTCATATCCACACTTAACTACATCCACTCATAGCCTTACACACTCATACACATCCACAGCCATCACAACACATATAATCAACACATACCCAAAACAACCGATCCACTCATATCCACACTTAACTACATCCACTCATAGCCTTACACACTCATACACATCCACAGCCATCACAACACATACCCAAAACAACCGATCCACTCATATCCACACTTAACTACATCCACTCATAGCCTTACACACTCATACACATCCACAGCCATCACAACACATATAATCAACACATACCCAAAACAACCGATCCACTCATAGCCACACTTAACTACATCCACTCATAGCCTTACACACTCATACACATCCACAGCCATCACAACACATACCCAAAACAACCGATCCACTCATATCCACACTTAACTACATCCACTCATAGCCTTACACACTCATACACATCCACAGCCATCACAACACATATAATCAACACATACCCAAAACAACCGATCCACTCATAGCCACACTCGTGTTCACCACCACCACCAGAGTCGCACCCACACCACATCACCCACACTAAAAATAACCTAATACATTATTCGCTAGAACAGGGTGCCGTACCAGTCGACGGACGGCCGAGGTTAAGCGTCTCATAATCACCAACCTAACAGTGTGAAACGTCTTAAAATTGCTAAACTAATGAGTCGAAACAGGAGTGATCCTGGGATTAGATAGGGTTAGCAGTCCAGCTGGCAAAGAACCACTAAGCTCATATTTTGTACAGGCTCTTCTAAAAAACTACTTCCAGCTGTGATGAGATAACTTATTGAGTGAGGTGGCATAGGTCAGACGGCAGTAGAGACCTTGGACTGAGAGAGAGTGGACACTGGTTTCTTTGGGCTCCATTTTGGTGCCTCAATTATCACACGGGGGGGGGGGGGGGGGGGGGGGGTTAATTTATTTTCTGATGTGGAATTTATATGGAAGGACCAAACTATCCTGTACCAATATCCACGAATGTTTATTATGGGCATGAAGATATTCGAGAATAAAGAAAATAAATAATACCAGTGGCACCAAGATGGCGGAGGTTGACCGATCTTTGTTACTGAAGGATCACTAGACGAGAGGTGAGGCGGGTCGGTACAGCCACCCTCAAAAGTTCCCAGACCTCATCATTAATTCTTTATCCAAATACTGTACACTCATTGGTAGAAGGGACTGGAATTTTCGAAAAGGGGCTCCAGTCATGACGCTATTCTTGACTTACAGTGTGCTGGCTTGATAATCCAGAAGTGTTGATAGCCTCTGATGTCTTTTTTTTTTTTTTTTTTTTTTTTTACTAACTAAATATTATCCTTAACACTTTGGCTGCGGGCACATCTCCGCCTATTTCTGCCATATTAGGGCTCATTCAGGCACTCCTGATTGATTAAGCAATTAAAGTGTCTGAATGATATGAAATGTATTCAGTAAAAAAACTAGAAGAAAACAGCTTCACAATGACACCAAAACGAGCTTCGTAGCGTGCAGGCTTCACTCGCAGTGCTACCATAGACATTCGCCAATACTGAGCAATTATTGCGAATGTCGCGCTACATTTGCCTTTGGCAGCGCTGTATGTCTAGTGAGAGTATGGCTCATACTCCTCAGTTCCCCAGCCAGCTGGCTTGAGAGAGGATGGGTGGCCTGCCATGCTCCTGCTCACTCGCACTCGATTCTACAGGCTTTAAGAGGCTTTAAAAGCCTGTGAATTGCTGTAAATTGCCATGGCATTCCGGAACGTCTCCCACAGGCAATGGGTTAAAAATCTTAAAAACACTTTTGCACATTAATAAATTTTTATAGTTTGATTCCCCAGTTAATTACTTACACTCAAGACTTTAATACTGTTTGAAGTCACAGGTAAGGTATGGACTAGAATAATGCAAGCAATTACTCTACAAATAAGCTTTGGAACTCTCTCCCTCAATCTTTGTTTTCATCATCCTATGACTTAAACTGCTTCAAACTCTCTGTGTCCAGGCATTTTGACTCTTACGAACTTTCAATTTGGCTCTTTGTCACTATTTCAACTTTGGGGGAGACACTTGGTACAGGCAGCTTTGCCTTTTGTGTCCTTCACCCACATAGAAGAACCAAAAAAGCCACATGCCAATTGCATCTAACATCACCTGACTCCCGTAGCGGTACTAAGTAAAATGGTTCAAACAAAGACATATTGGAAATAACGGTGTAGAGACAGTTGTATCACTGTTTGTTTTGCAATTCACGCTGTAATCAAATTTAATTGGGATTGTGGGAATTAATTTATCTCTATTAACTCTTTCTACGACTATTTTCACAACCAATATTTGATAAAAGTAAAACAATATTTAATAATTTTCAACGTTTATACAGAGTTATGAAACCTCTACATTTTGTTTACTTACGAATGCGGCAACGCCGAAATAAGCTATGGACTGCATTTTTTTTTTTTTTTTCTGAACAAAGCAGTCTTAATGGAAAGTTTGACAGCGTTATCGGTGGCGCACAGCGGTCTCTGGTTATCTTTGTACTTATGTGAATAATTATTTTAGTATAGTAAACCCATAATTACATAAAAATTTGTGTTTGTAACTTGCTCTGTATCGACGAGATTTAAAACGTGTTAACACCAATTCGGTTCAGGTTATCTTTAAGTTATGAGTATTCTGAATACATTTGTATTTATTACTATATTAGATTCGTACTATATAGTGAAATACTTCCTGGAAATATACATGCTTTTGGATTTTTAAATGCAAAATATTATGACTGCCGAAATCAGCCTGCTCTTCTTCTTTCGTCTGTGATGGGTTATTGGAATAAGGCTAATTGTTTGGAACTGAGAACAATTCTACACCTTGCACGGAAGCTCTGGCGGGTCAATATGGCTTTATCACGAGCCAAATATTTACATTAGAGCAGCTTTTGCTTCTGTATATAGTACTTTGTCTCACTTTTGATTATATCAAATTATTAATAAATTCACAGTTTTCCTCTTGGTTTATGAAACATGTAGGAGGAAGTATTAATATGTGTGTAAAATAGAAAACAAAATTAGCAATGTTGGCGACCAGCAGGGAGTTTGGTTGCATACTTTGTCATTGTCTTATATCCTTATAGAAAACGAGCGCTTACTCGCCGTATGAAGCCCTTCTGCCTCATCCTTACTACATTCTTTCTCTCCAGATTTCCCCCTCTATCAATCTAACTCCCTCTCTCCCCTCTTTAACTACACATTCCTTTACTTCTCTGCCCCCCCCCCCCCCCTCTCACACACATAGAACACCACCTCTCCCTCTCCCCTATTCCACCACTTAAATGCATTCTTCGCTCTCCCGTATTCAATCCTTCCCACTCATCACCTTATTCAATATCTCCTGCCATCCATTCCCCCCCCCCCACACATTCTACAGGGGCACATGTAGTGCGTCCATTTATTGAGTATTGTTCTCATGTGTGGGGAGGATCCTCTCACACAGCAATTCTATACAAAGTAGAAAAGAAAACCTTTCGTTTCATTAACTCACGTCTACTCGCCGAGTCTCTGTAATCTCCTCAGTGTTTCATCTCTCTATTTATTCAACCGCTATTACAATAACCAGTGTTCCTCAGAGCGCTCTCAGTGTATACCACCTCCTCTACGTAGGGTACGTAACACCCGACTTGCAACACAATCCCATCCCTATTCTGTGCAACTCTCCAATCCAAGAGCGAAACGATATTCCCAGTCTTGTTTCTATTCAACAGCTGAGCTCTGAAACTCTTTCCCTGAATCCATCTTTCCCTCATCCTATGACATAAATTGCTTCAAACTCCGTGCGTCCAGCCATTATGGCTCAAACATCCCTTGATTTTGGCCATGTCACTCTTTCAACTCTTGGGGAGGCACTCGTCACAGGCAGTTTTGCCCTTTGTCTCCCTCATCCACATAAAAAAAAAAAAAATTCTTGAACCCATCCCTCTCTCCCACGGACCTTTACCTTTCCCGTCTACCTTCACTCCCCCCATGCCCTACACTACCTTCACTCCCCCCATGCCCTACACTACCTTCACTCCCCCCATGCCCTACACTACCTTCACTCCCCCCATGCCCTACACTACCTTCACTCCCCCCATGCCCTACACTACCTTCACTCCCCATGCCTACACTACCTTCACTCCCATGCCCTACAACCTTCACTCCCCCATGCCATTCACTCCCCCATGCCTCCACTACCTTCACTTCACTCCCCCCCCATGCCCTACACTACCTTCACTATCTTATCCCATGCCTACACTACCTTCACTCCCCCATGCCCTACACCCTTCACTCCCCCACCTTCACTCCCCACCCTTCCCTCCCCCTGCCCTACATACCTTCACTCACTCCCCCATGCCCTACACTACCTTCACTCCCCATGCCCTACCACTCTACTTCACTCCCCCCATGCCCCACTACCTTCACTCCCCCATGCCCTACACTACCTTCACTCCCCCCATCACTCCCCCCATGCCCTACCTACCTTCACTCATGCCCTACAACTCCCCCCATGCCATACCTTCACTCCCCCATGCCCTACACTATCTTCACTCCCCCATGCCCTACACTACCTTCACTCCCCCATGCCCTACACTACCTTCACTCCCCCCATGCCCTACACTACTTCACTCCCCCCATGCCCTACACTACCTTCACCCCCATGCCCTACCTATCTTCACTCCCAGGCCCTACACTATTCACTCCCCATGCCCTACACTACCTTCACTCCCCATGCCCTACACTACCTTCACTCCCCCCATGCCCTACTACCTTCACTCCCCCATGCCCTACACTACTTCACTCCCCATGCCCTACACTACCTTCACTCCCCCATGCCCTACACTACCTTCACTCCCCCCATGCCCTACACTACCTTCACTCCCCCATGCCCTACACTACCTTCACTACCCCATGCCCTACACTACCTTCACTCCCCCCATGCCCTTCACTACCTTCGCTCCCCCCATGCCCTACACTACCTTCACTCCCCCATGCCCTACACTACCTTCACTCCCCCATGCCCTACACTACCTTCACTCCCCCATGCCCTACACTACTTCACTCCCCCATGCCCTACACTACCTTCACTCCCCCATGCCTACACTACCTTCACTCCCCCCATGCCCTACACTACCTTCACTCCCCCATGCCCTACACTACCTTCACTCCCCCATGCCCTACACTACCTTCACTCCCCCCTGCCCTACACTACCTTCACTCCCCCATGCCCTACACTACCTTCACTCCCTCCATGCCCTACACTACCTTCACTCCCCCCATGCCCTACACTACCTTCACTCCCCCCATGCCCTACTACCTTCACTCCCCCATGCCCCACACTACCTTCACTCCCCCCATGCCCTACACTACCTTCACTCCCCCCATGCCCTACACTACCTTCACACCCCCCATGCCCTACACTACCTTCACTCCCCCATGCCCTACTCTACCTTCACTCCCCCCATGCCCTACACTACCTCCACTCCCCCCATGCCCTACACTACCTTCACTCCCCCCATGCCCTACACTACCTTCACTCCCCCCATGCCCTACTCTACCTCCACTCTCCCATCCCCTACACTACCTTCACTCCCCCCATGCCCTACACTACCTTCACTCCCCCCATGCCCTACACTACCTTCACTCCCCCCATGCCCTACACTACCTTCACTCCCCCCATGCCCTACACTACCTTCACTCCCCATGCCCTACACTATCTTCACTCCCCCATGCCCTACACTACCTTCACTCCCCCCTTGCCCTACACTACCTTCACTCCCCCCATGCCGTACACTACCTTCACTCCCCCATGCCCTACAGTACCTTCACTCCCCCATGCCCTACACTATCTTCACTCCCCCCATGCCCTACACTACCTTCACTCCCCCATGCCCTACACTACCTTCACTCCCCCCATGCCCTACACTACCTTCACTCCCCCCATTCCCTACACTACCTTCACTCCCCCATGCCCTACACTATCTTCACTCCCCCATGCCCTACACTACCTTCAATCCCCCCCTGCCCTACACTACCTTCACTCCCCCATGCCCTACACTACCTTCACTCCCCCCATGCCCTACACTACCTTCACTCCCCCCATGCCCTACACTACCTTCACTCCCCCCATGCCCTACACTACCTTCACTCCCCCATGCCCTACACTACCTTCACTCCCCCCATGCCCTACACTACCTTCACTCCCCCATGCCCTACACTACCTTCACTCCCCCCATGCCCTACACTACCTTCACTCCCCCCATGCCCTACACTACCTTCACTCCCCCATGCCCTACACTACCTTCACTCCCCCCATGCCCTACACTACCTTCACTCCCCCCATGCCCTACACTACCTTCACTCCCCCATGCCCTACACTACCTTCACTCCCCCATGCCCTACACTACCTTCACTCCCCCATGCCCTACACTACCTTCACTCCCCCCATGCCCTACACTACCTTCACTCCCCCCATGCCCTACACTACCTTCACTCCCCCATGCCCTACACTACCTTCACTCCCCCCATGCCCTACACTACCTTCACTCCCCCCATGCCCTACACTACCTTCACTCCCCCATGCCCTACACTACCTTCACTCCCCCCATGCCCTACACTACCTTCACTCCCCCCATGCCCTACACTACCTTCACTCACTCCCCCCATGCCCTACACTACCTTCACTCCCCCATGCCCTACACTAACTTCACTCCCCCCATGCCCTACACTATCCTTCACTCCCCCCATGCCCTACACTACCTTCACTCCCCCCATGCCCTACACTACCTTCACTCCCCCCATGCCCTACACTATCTTCACTCCCCCCATGCCCTACACTACCTTCACTCCCCCATGCCCTACACTACTTCACTCCCCCCATGCCCTACACTATCTTCACTCCCCCATGCCCTACACTACCTTCTCTCCCCCATGCCCTACACTACCTTCACTCCCCCCATGCCCTACACTACCTTCACTCCCCCATGCCCTACACTATCTTCACTCCCACCCTGCCCTCCACTACCTCCACTCCCCCCATGCCCTACACTACCTTCACTCCCCATGCCCTACACTACCTTCACTCCCCCCATGCCCTACACTACCTTCACTCCCCCATGCCCTACACTATCTTCACTCCCCCCATGCCCTACACTACCTTCACTCCCCCATGCCCTACACTACCTTCACTCCCCCCATGCCCTACACTACCTTCACTCCCCCCATGCCCTACACTACCTTCACTCCCCCATGCCCTACACTATCTTCACTCCCCCCATGCCCTACACTACCTTCACTCCCCATGCCCTACACTACCTTCACTCCCCCCATGCCCTACACTACCTTCACTCCCCCATGGCCTACAGTACCTGCATTCCCTCCATGCCCTACACTACCTTCACTCCCCCCATGCCCTACACTACCCTCACTCCCCCCATGTCCTTACACTACCTTCACTCCCCCCATGCCCTACACTACCTTCACTCCCCCCATGCCCTACACTACCTTCACTCCCCCCATGCCCTACACTACCTTCACTCCCCCCATGCCCTACACTACCTTCACTCCCCCCATGCCCTACACTACCTTCACTCCCCCCATGCCCTACACTACCTTCACTCCCCCATGTCCTACACTACCTTCACTCCCCCATTCCCTACACCACCCTCACTCCCCCCATGCCCTACACTACCTTCACTCCCCCATGCCTACACTACCTTCACTCCCCCCATGCCCTACACTACCTTCACTCCCCCCATGCCCTACACTACCTTCACTCCCCCCTGCCCCCCACTCTCTTCACTCCCCCATGCCCTACACTACCTTCACTCCCCCATGCCCTACACTACCTTCACTCCCCCCATGCCCTACACTACCTTCACTCCCCCCATGCCCTACACTACCTTCACTCCCCCCATGCCCTACACTACCTTCACTCCCCCCATGCCCTACACTACCTTCACTCCCCCATGCCCTACACTACCTTCACTCCCCCCATGCCCTACACTATCTTCACTCCCCCCATGCCCTACACTACCTTCACTCCCCCCATGCCCTACACTACCTTCACTCCCCCCATGCCCTACACTACCTTCACTCCCCCCATGCCCTACACTACCTTCACTCCCCCCATGCCCTACACAACCTTCACTCCCCCCATGCCCTACACTACCTTCACTCCCCCCATGCCCCACACTACCTTCACTCCCCCATGCCCTACACTACCTTCACTCCCCCCATGCCCTACACTACCTTCACTCCCCCCATGCCCTACACTACCTTCACTCCCCCCATGCCCTACACTACCTTCACTCCCCCATGCCCTACACTACCTTCACTCCCCCCATGCCCTACACTACCTTCACTCCCCCCATGCCCTACACTACCTTCACTCCCCCCATGCCCTACACTACCTTCACTCCCTACTTCCTTCTCCCAACCATTTAAATACCTCAGACCTCCTTAGACATCAATCAAGCTTAATACAAAAAAACTCCAACACCGAGATATTCGAGATAAATGTGTACGTTTTTCGGTAGAAACATGTCCGGGCCAAAAGCCAGTTCCTCCAAAATTACAGGCTCGCTGTCGCTTGCCAGGAAACAATCGACACCTAAATGGCACGAAGGGTCTTAATTTTGACTAAGAAATGGGTCGAAAGGTCTTAAATTCGCCAAATTAATGCGGTGAACGTCTTAAAATTTCAAAACAAATGGGGTGAAACATGAGGTACAAGGCGTCAATAAATACCCAAACCTCCCCTTAACCCCTTCTGTACCGTCGACATTCTTTAAATTTTAATCTGGCTGCTGTTAATCGATTTTATGCGGTTTAGGAAGGGTCTCTAGCAATTATAAGGCTTCGAACTATCTCAATCAACCCTATTAACTACCACAGATCCTTCCTAGGCTGTATAAAATCTTGTGAATATAGGTAGAATATAACAGAGGTCGGCGGTAGAGAAAGGGTTAAGGGGGGTGACCTGTTTTTGTTCTGTCCTTTTCTATCTTTCTCTGGCTTGTATCCATTTGGCCCCATTCAGCCTACTGTTTTAAGACGTTTATCCCCATCCAGGTGTCAATTTTTTACTGGTGAGCGGTAGCGAGCCAGCATATTTAAAAAAAAAAATTGACAGCAGGCTAAATTTGTACATTTTTCGATAGAAAAAATTCTCCGGCGAAACCGGATCTCTTCATATAATGCTGGCCCGCTATCGCTCGCCAGCAAGAAATCGACACCTAGATGGGGATAAACGTCTTAAAATAGTTGGCTGAATGGGCCCGAATGGATACAAGCCAGAGAAAGAGAGCAATGGAGAAAAAACAAAAAAACAGGTCACCCCCCTTAAGTCATCCTCCAACTTTCCATCTGTGGTAACCCCTTTCTCTCCTTCCATACCCTCCCTCCCTCATAGCCACTTTACCTCACCCCTCTACTGTATCCCCCTGTCTCCCTCTTGTTTATTCTTTGCCCTTCCCTCCCTCACTTATTCTATCCACCTGACCATCCCACTCACCCACTCCCCCATCCCCCCTTCCTCCCTTCTGTATTTCCCGCCTCCCCCTCCCTCCCTACCCACCTCCCCTATTTCCACCCACCCTACCGACCTCCTCAATCCCTCTCTTCCACTCACTCCCTACCCTCCCTCCTCCCTCTCTATGCCCCCTTCGTCTCTCCTTCTAGGGACTGGAGTTCTCGGAAAGGGGCTCCAGTCCCGGTGCTATTCTTGACTTACAGTGTACTGGCTTAATAATCCATAAAGGTTGATGGCCCCTGAAGTTCTATTTTAACTAACTAATCTCTCCTTCCCTCCTGCTTTCCCTCCCTCCTTCCTATACGCCCCCCTCCCCCATTGTTAGCCCTCCCCTAGTCTCCCCCTTCCTCCCCAGCCCCCCTTCCTCTCCAGCCCCCCTTCCTCCCCAGCCCCCCTTCATCCCGAGCCCCTCCTTCCTCCCCAGTCCCCACTTACTCCCCAGTCCCCCCGTTACTCCCCAGTCCCCCCTTCCTTCCCATTCCTCCCTTCCTCCCCCTCCCCCCCCCTTTCCTACTCCCACCCTTCCCCTCCCACAACCGTCTCTATATACCATGGAGTGTATTAAGGAGAGACTTCCACTTAAGGGATTTTTTTTTTTTTTTTGGTTTCGAACCTCCTTCTCCCTCATGGTTAACCCCATTAGTTTTAAGATGTTAAGACGTTCGCCCCGTTAGTTTGGGGATTTTAGATATTTCGCCCAATTTCTGTCAATTTTACGACCTATCGTGTCATTTAGGTGTCGAGTTTTTCCTGTCGAGCGATAGAGAGCCTGAAATTTAAGAGGAACCTGCCTTCGTCCGGGACATTTTTCTACCGAAAATTGTACAAGTTTATATCGAAGGGGGGTCTTGGGGGTATTTTGTTAAAGCTTGATGGGGGTCTAGGAAGCACACTAAAAATGTCCCCTTAACCCCCTACCATGGCCCTGCTATATACTAAATGTCCCCTTAACCCCCTACCATGGCCCTGCTATATACTAAATGTCCCCTTAACCCCCTACCATGGCCCTGCTATATACTAAATGTCCCCTTAACCCCCTACCATGGCCCTGCTATATACTAAATGTCCCCTTAACCCCCTACCATGGCCCTGCTATATACTAAATGTCCCCTTAACCCCCTACCATGGCCCTGCTATATACTCAATAGTGGGGTTAAAGGGGGTGGTTGGTTTTCTAACCCACCTTTTACCTCATGTTTAGCACAATTGGTTTTGAGATTTTAAGACGTTCGTTCCATTAGATTGGCGAAATTGAGACCTTTCACCCCAATTTGTTGTCAATATTAGGACCTTTCGTTCCATTTAGGTGTCGATATCTTCCTTGCGAGCGATATCAAGCCTGTAATGTTAGGAGGAACCGGCCTTCGACCTGGGCATTATTCTACCGAAAAATGTACATATTTATCTTGGGGGATGGGGGGGGGGGGGCTTTAGGGGGGGGTTTTCTTTTTAAGCTTGATGGAGGTCTAGCGAGGAAACTAAAAAATACAATTATAGATATATAAATAGACCAAAAAAATAAACCCTACTCCCTAAGACGGTCATGCTCCTACCTCCCCACCATCCTTCCTTCCCTCACCCCCCATCCTCCCCATCCTCCTTACCTACCCTTCCTACCCTATCCCTCCCTCCCATCCGTGCCCTAATATCCTCCCCACCCTCCATCCTTCCTTCCCTCTCCCCCCATCCTTCCCATCCTCCTTACCTACCCTTCCTACCCTATCCCTCCCTCCCATCCGTGCCCTAATGTCCTCCCCACCCTCCATCCTTCCTTCTCTCTCCCCCCATCCTTCCCATCCTTCCCATCCTCCTTACCTACACTTCCTACCCTGTCCCTCCCTCCCATCCGTGCCCTAATGCCCTCCCCACCCTCCATCCTTCCTTCCCTCTCCCCCATCCTTCCCATCCTCCTTACCTACACTTCCTACCCTATCCCTCCCAACCATCCGTGCTCTAATGTCCCTCTCCCCACCCTCCATCTTTCCTTCCCTCTCCCCCCATCTTTCCCATCTTCCTACCTACCCTATCCCTCCAACCCATCCGTTCCCTAATGTCCCTCCCCCCTCCCCCCAATAACCTTCCCATCCACTTACCTCCCATTCCTCCCCTATCCCTCCCACCCATCCGTGCCCTAATGTCTTCCATCCCCCTCCCTTTTACCTTCTACCCCTTCCTCCCAACCCCCCATAACCTTTCCATCTCCCTACCTCCCCAGTCCCTCCCACCCATCCATGCCCTAATGCCCCCTCCCCTCCCCTAGCCTCGGTATAATTGTAGAGGGCCACTTCCTCCACCCGTAGGCCCTCACACACACACACACGCACACACACACATAAACTTAACCTAACTCTCTCTCTCTCTCTCTCTCTCTCTCTCTCTCTCTCTCTCTCTCTCTCTCTCTCTCTCTCTTTCTCTCTCTCTCTCTCTCCAGTATATTTATCCATCTATCTATTGCTCGGTTTAACTCATCTATTTAAAATGGGTTCAGAAGAGTTCGTAATGGCATTAAATCTCTTGACTAAGGCTAATTTTTGTAATCTGAACAAAACCGTCTAGTTTGGCAGAATATGGATAAAAGAAATAATCTGCACTGAAAATTATAATATGGGAGTTGTTGAATGTCTATTTCTAGAGATGCGTGTGTGTGTGTGTGTGTGTGTGTGTGTGTGTGTGTGTGTGTGTGTGTCTTCTGTATGTTCTGTTTCATCATACCATGTATGGGGAGGGGGCGGGTTGTTATAACCTAGGTAGAATTGATCAGAGTTGGAATATGTTAATGAAGATTCCCCTAACCTCTGTATGACTTAGTAGTCTGCCTAAGCCGAGTAATATTATCTGGAAGTAGCACTGACAAAGAACAGAAAGCGTCACCCATACCTATTGTTGACGTCGACCTTCAAATACCTCTGAATGGGTATTATATTAACCCCTTCTGTACCGACGACGTCTGTTATGATGTATTCTAGCTATATTCAGACGAGTTTATGCAGCTTAGGAAGAGTCTGTGGTAGTTAAAAGGGTTGATTGAGATAGATAGAAGCCTTATAATTGCTAGAGATCCTTCCTAAACTAAACATAATCTATTAGTAGTAGTCAGAATAAGAAAAAAGGATGTCGATGGTACAGAAAGGGTTAATAGCTCTGATGTTTTGTATTTACAGTGCTGTATGTTTTTTTTCTTCATAGCTCTGTATATATATTGTATTTACATTGTAGTTATAATATATAGTATTACATTTTTAATGTATATTTACATTGAACGTTGCAATATATCAATATATCTATACCAATATATGTACAGTATAGATATTGTATTTAGAGTTCTGTATGGGTATTGTATTTATTATTCTGTATAGGCATTGTATGTATAGTTCTGTATGGGTATTGTATTTATTATTCTGTATGGGTATTGTATTTATTATTCTGTATGGGTATTGTATTTATAGTTCTGTATGGATATTGTATTTATAGTTCTGTATGGGTATTGTATTTATTATTCTGTATGTGTATTGTATTTATAGTTCTGTATGGGTATTGTATTTATTATTCTGTATGGGTATTGTATTTATAGTTATGTATAGGTATTGTATTTATTATTCTGTATGGGTATTGTATTTTTAGTTCTGTATGGGTATTGTATTTATACCGGTAGTTCTGTATGGGTATTGTATTTATTATTCTATATGGGTATTGTATTTATAGTTCTGTATGGGTAGTGTATTTATAGTTCTGTATGGGTATTGTATTTATAGTTATGTGTAGGTATTGTATTTATTATTATGTATGGGTATTGTATTTATAGTTCTGTATAGGTATTGTATTTATAGTTATGTATGGGTATTGTATTTATAGTTCTGTATAGGTATTGTATTTATAGTTATGTATGGGTATTGTATTTATAGTTATGTATGGGTATTGTATTTATAGTTATGTATGGGTATTGTATTTATAGTTATGTATGGGTATTGTATTTATAGTTATGTATGGGTATTGTATTTATAGTTCTGTATAGATATTGTATTTATAGTTATGTATGGGTATTGTATTTATAGTTCTGTATAGGTATTGTATTTATAGTTATGTATGGGTATTGTATTTATAGGTATGTATGGGTATTGTATTTATAGTTCTGTATAGGTATTGTATTTATAGTTATGTATGGGTATTGTATTTATAGTTCTGTATAGGTATTGTATTTATAGTTCTGTATAGATATTGTATTTATAGTTATGTATGGGTATTGTATTTATAGTTCTGTATAGGTATTGTATTTATAGTTCTGTATAGATATTGTATTTATAGTTATGTATGGGTATTGTATTTATAGTTCTGTATAGGTATAGTATTTATAGTTATGTATAGGTATTGTATTTATAGTTATGTATGGGTATTGTATTTATAGTTCTGTATAGGTATTGTATTAATAGTTATGTATGGGTATTATATTTATAGTTCTGTATGGGTATTGTATTTATAGTTCAACTGCAGGGTACTTTAAACTTAAAAGAAAAACAATCATAATGATAATTCAAAAGTGGCTCTTGTATTCCAAGCATTGAACTAGTGAACTGAACTGTACAATATGTAACGTTTAGAAAGATGTTATTTTGAAAACGCCATGGTTAATTATATAGAATGTCCTCGGAGTTACATGTTCCACTTGATATCATACACTATGCACTCACGCAAGCAGTATATACTACATTTAGCCATATATCATTCCTTTTGACAAGTATATTCCATTAAGTATGCCAGTATGCTGCAAGAAATAGCTTAGCATCATAAAAAGTACTCCATGCAGCATATGACTTACCATGTCCAGGGTCCAGGCAGGTTACATAACACACAACCAAGGCACGGAATCTTTGTACAATGATAATTTATACCTTAGCGCTAGGATCGTAAAGGTAAATGAGCTCCTTAAGGTATTTAGCCAAGTTTTTATTCCTTTACGGCAAATGAGTATAAAAGCCGCTTCCTCCCTCTTCTTCAATTTTCCGCTCGTATACTGGGAACTTTTCTTATGTAGTGTATTTAAAATGTTTACGGGATAGTGTGAGACAGAGAGAGAGAGAGTGTGTGTGTAAGTGTGTCTGTGAGAAAGAGTGTGTTTGAGAGTGAGAGTAAGTTTTACAAAAATGCACTGACCACACAGACCTGACGATCCAAGAGAGGTGGTCAGGATTCCACTATAGTAGACATAGCAGAACCCCCAATAAACACAAGTGGTATGAACGTCTAGTACAGCAGAGAGAAGAGGGTGTTTATAAGCGTAGGTGTGCTGCTCGTTTGTGAGGGGGTGCTAATTTTATACTTCCGTCATTAAAGCGCAAGAAGACAAGCATGCCATAAAATTACCAGTTCTCTTTGCCATAATACATAACTTTTTTTCAGTATCATGATGCCTTTCTCCATATTGTTCGTGCTAATACTAGACGGTTTTGTGCAGTGGTAGCGGTATTTGTGTAGTATTATTTCAATAGTAGTAGTAGTAGTATAGTTGAGTTGCAAAGTTCAGAACACTTATTATTGATGAAAGAGTTTTTGGCGAGTTGAAAAACAGATTTGGCTGAATTCCGGACAGAAATATAGAAAGTACGAAATTCTTGAGTTTGAAAGTGATGGTATCGTTTGTGCTTCCCTCATATTGCGGACAGCAATAGTAGTAGTATTTCAGTATTAGTAGTGATAGTATTTCAGTCGATATTTCTAACTAAAATAAAATATTTAAATTGTTTTCTTGTGAAGGAATGAAGGATATGGTGATAATATAGTACAGGTGAGGAAGAGTGTGTGGTGGTGAAAGAGAGTATAATATGTGGTATGGTGAGGGAAGGAGAGTGTGTTGTGAGGTAACCTACTGAAGAAAGAGTGTGTGTGGTAGTAAGGAAGAGTGCGTGGTAGTGATATAAAGTGCGTATTGGTGAAAGAGAGTATGTAGTATGTTGAGGGAATGTGTGGTAGTGAAAAGAGAAAGTGTGTTGGAATGAAGGATAAAGCGTGGTAATGGAGAAAGAGGTGTAAGGGTGGTGGTGATATAAGCGATATGGCGCAGGTGTGTGTGGCAGTGAAGAAATAGAGTGAGTGATAGTGAGGAAGAGTGTGTGTTGGTGAAAGGGAGTATGTGGTATGGCGATAGTAGGTGTGGTAGTTAAAGGAAGTGTGTGAGGGTAGTGAATAACAGTGTGGTAGAGGTGTTGGTGAAAGACTGTGGGATGGTGAAAGGGTGGAGGTTTATTAAGGGGGCCCACCTCGCTTTTTTTCTCTTTCTCTCCATCTCTCTTTGGCTTGTATCCATTCGGCCCCATTCAGCCTACTGTTTTAAGACGTTTACCCCCATCCAGGTGTCAATATTTTCCTGGCGATCGGTAGCGAGCCAGCATATATATATTTTTGTTTTAACAACAAGCTAAATTTGTACATTTGTCGATAGAAAAATGTCTCCGGCGAAGCCGGATTTGTTCATACAATGCTGGCTTGCTATCGCTCGCCAGGATGAAATTGACACTTAGATGGGGATAAACGTCTTAAAACCGTTGGCTGAATGGGGCCGAATGGATACAAGCCAGATAAAGAGAGAAAATGAGAGAAAGAGAAACAAAAACAGGTAACCCTCCTTAAGAGAGAAAGAGAGTGAGTTGTATATTGGAGGTGGTGGTATATTCTGAGTGATAGTCAAACAGTGTATGGTATAGTGCAAGAGATAGTGAAACTGTGTTTTTGTGCAGACAGAGAGTTTATGGTGTGGTGGAGGTGGTGGTGAAAGAGGGTGTGTAGTAGTGAAATACAATGTGTGGTGAAGAAAATGTGTGTGATGGTGAAGAGAGAGTGTGTGTGATGGTGAAGAAAGAGTGTGTGTGGTGTAGTGAATAAAGATCAGTGTGTGTGGTGGTGAAGAAAGAGTGTGTGTGGTGTAGTGAAGAAAGAGTGCGTGTGGTGTAGTGAAGAAAGAGTGTGTGTGGTGGTGAAGAAAGTGTGTGTGTGGTGGTGAAGAAAAAGTGTGTGTGGTGGTGAAGAAAAAGTGTGTGTGGTGGTGAAGAAAAAGTGTGTGGTGGTGAAGAAAAAGTGTGTGGTGGTGAAGAAAAGTGTGTGTGGTGGTGAAGAAAGAGTGTGTGTGGTGGTGAAGAAAAAGTGTGTGTGGTGGTGAAGAAAGAGTGTGTGTGGTGGTGAAGAAAAAGTGTGTGGTGGTGAAGTAAAAGTGTGTGTGGTGGTGAAGAAAAAGTGTGTGGTGGTGAAGAAAAGGGTGTGTGGTGGTGAAGAAAGAGTGTGTGGTGGTGAAGAAAAAGGGTGTGTGGTGGTGAAGAAAGAGTGTGTGTGGTGGTGAAGAAAAAGGGTGTGTGGTGGTGAAGGAAAAGTGTGTGGTGGTGAAGAAAAAGTGTGTGTGGTGGTGAAGAAAAAATGTGTGTGGTGGTGAAGAAAAGTGTGTGTGGTGGTGAAGAAAAAGTGTGTGGTGGTGAAGAAAAAGTGTGTGTGGTGGTGAAGAAAAAGTGTGTGGTGGTGAAGAAAAAGTGTGTGTGGTGGTGAAGAAAAAGTGTGTGTGTGGTGGTGAAGAAAAAGTGTGTGGTGGTGAAGAAAAAGTGTGTATGGTGGTGAAGAAAAGGGTGTGTGGTGGTGAAGAAAGAGTGTGTGTGGTGGTGAAGTAAAAGTGTGTGTGGTGGTGAAGAAAAGTGTGTGTGGTGGTGAAGAAAAAGTGTGTGTGGTGGTGAAGAAAAAGTGTGTGGTGGTGAAGAAAAAGTGTGTGTGGTGGTGAAGAAAGAGTGTGTGTGGTGGTGAAGAAAAAGGGTGTGTGGTGGTGAAGAAAAAGTGTGTGTGGTGGTGAAGAAAGAGTGTGTGGTGGTGAAGAAAAAGTGTGTGTGGTGGTAAAGAAAAAGTGTGTGGTGGTGAAGATGAAGTGTGTGTGGTGGTGAAGAAAAAGTGTGTGTGGTGGTGAAGAAGAAGTGTGTGTGGTGGTGAAGAAGAAGTGTGTGTGGTGGTGAAGAAAAAGTGTGTGTGGTGGTGAAGAAAAAGTGTGTGGTGGTGAAGAAAACATTTTTGTGGTAGTAAAGAGAGTGTGTGGTGGTGGTGGTGATGGTGTGGTAGTGAAGAAAGAGAGTGTGTGGTAGTGGTGGTGATGGTGTGTTAGTGAAGTAAGAGAGAGTGTGGTAGTGGTGGTGATGGTGTGTTAGTGAAGTAAGAGAGAGTGTGGTAGTGGTGGTGATGGTGTGTTAGTGAAGTAAGAGAGAGAGTGGTAGTGGTGGTGATGGTGTGTTAGTGAAGTAAGAGAGAGTGTGGTAGTGGTGGTGATGGTGTGTTAGTGAAGTAAGAGAGAGTGTGGTAGTGGTGGTGATGGTGTGTTAGTGAAGTAAGAGAGAGTGTGGTAGTGGTGGTGATGGTGTGTTAGTGAAGTAAGAGAGAGTGTGGTAGTGGTGGTGATGGTGTGTTAGTGAAGTAAGAGAGAGTGTGGTAGTGGTGGTGATGGTGTGTTAGTGAAGTAAGAGAGTGTGTGGTAGTGGTGGTGATGGTGTGTTAGTGAAGTAACAGAGAGAGTGGTAGTGGTGGTGATGGTGTGTTAGTGAAGTAAGAGAGAGAGTGGTAGTGGTGGTGATGGTGTGTTAGTGAAGTAAGAGAGAGTGTGGTAGTGGTGGTGATGGTGTGTTAGTGAAGTAAGAGAGAGTGTGGTAGTGGTGGTGATGGTGTGTTAGTGAAGTAAGAGAGAGTGTGGTAGTGGTGGTGATGGTGTGTTAGTGAAGTAAGAGAGTGTGTGGTAGTGGTGGTGATGGTGTGTTAGTGAAGTAAGAGAGTGTGTGGTAGTGGTGGTGATGGTGTGTTAGTGAAGTAAGAGAGAGTGTGGTAGTGGTGGTGATGGTGTGTTAGTGAAGTAAGAGAGAGTGTGGTGGTGATGGTGTGTTAGTGAAGTAAGAGAGAGTGTGGTAGTGGTGGTGATGGTGTGATAGTGAAGTAAGAGAGAGTGTGGTAGTGGTGGTGATGGTGTGTTAGTGAAGTAAGAGAGAGTGTGGTAGTGGTGGTGATGGTGTGTTAGTGAAGTAAGAGAGCGTGTGGTAGTGGTGGTGATGGTGTGTTAGTGAAGTAAGAGAGCGTGATAGTGGTGGTGATGGTGTGATAGTGAAGTAAGAGAGAGTGTGGTAGTGGTGGTGATGGTGTGTTAGTGAAGTAAGAGAGCGTGATAGTGGTGGTGATGGTGTGATAGTGAAGTAAGAGAGAGTGTGGTAGTGGTGGTGATGGTGTGTTAGTGAAGTAAGAGAGTGTGTGGTAGTGGTGGTGATGGTGTGTTAGTGAAGTAAGAGAGAGTGTGGTAGTGGTGGTGATGGTGTGTTAGTGAAGTAAGAGAGAGTGTGGTAGTGGTGGTGATGGTTGTTAGTGAAGTAAGAGAGAGTGTGGTAGTGTGGTGATGGTGTGTTAGTGAAGTAGAGAGAGTGTGGTAGGTGGTGATGGTGTGTTAGTGAAGTAAGAGAGTGTGGTAGTGGTGGTGATGGTGTGTTAGTGAAGTAAGAGAGAGTGTGGTAGTGGTGGTGATGGTGTGTTAGTGAAGTAAGAGAGAGTGTGGTAGTGGTGGTGATGGTGTGTTAGTGAAGTAAGAGAGTGTGTGGTAGTGGTGGTGATGGTGTGTTAGTGAAGTAACAGAGAGAGTGGTAGTGGTGGTGATGGTGTGTTAGTGAGGTAAGAGAGCGTGTGGTAGTTGTGGTGATGGTGTGTTAGTGAAGTAAGAGAGTGTGTGGTAGTGGTGGTGATGGTGTGTTAGTGAAGTAAGATAGAGTGTGGTAGTGGTGGTGATTGTGTGTTAGTGAAGTAAGAGAGTGTGTGGTAGTGGTGGTGATGGTGTGTTAGTGAAGTATGAGAGAGTGTGGTAGTGGTGGTGATGGTGTGTTAGTGAAGTAGGAGAGAGAGTGGTAGTGGTGGTGATGGTGTGTTAGTGAAGTAAGAGAGAGTGTGGTATGGTGTGATGGTGTGTTAGTGAGTAAGAGAGTGTGGTAGTGGTGGTGATGGTGTGTTAGTGAAGTAAGAGAGAGAGTGGTAGTGGTGGTGATGGTGTGTTAGTGAAGTAAGAGAGAGTGTGGTAGTGGTGGTGATGGTGTGTTAGTGAAGTCAGAGAGAGTGTGGTAGTGGTGGTGATGGTGTGTTAGTGAAGTAAGAGAGAGTGTGGTAGGGTGATGGTGTGTTAGTGAAGTAGAGAGTGTGTGGTAGTGGTGGTGATGGTGTTAGTGAAGTAAGAGAGTGTGTGTAGTGGTGGTGGGTGTGTTAGTGAAGTAAGAGAGTGTGGTAGTGGTGGTGATGTGTGTTAGTGAAGTAAGAGAGAGTGTGGTGGTGATGGTGTGGTTAGTGAAGTAAGAGAGTGTGGTAGTGGTGGTGATGGTGTGTTAGTGAAGTACGAGAGTGTGGTAGTGGTGGTGATGGTGTGTTAGTGAAGTAAGAGAGTGTGGTAGTGGTGGTGATGGTGTGTTATGAAGTAAGAAGAGTGTGGGTGGTGATGGTGTGTAGTGAAGTAAGAGAGAGTGTGGTAGTGGTGGTGTGTGTTTAGTGAAGTAAGAGGAGTGTGGTAGTGGTGGTGATGGTGTGTTGAAGTAGAGAGTGTGGTAGTGGTGGTGATGGTGTTTAGTGAAGTAGCGAGCGTGTGGTAGTGTGGTGATGGTGTGTTAGTGAAGTAAGAGCGTGATAGTGGTGATGATGGTGTGATAGTGAAGTAAGAGAGAGTGTGGTAGTGGTGGTGATGGTGTGTTAGTGAAGTAAGAGAGCGTGATAGTGGTGGTGATGGTGTGATAGTGAAGTAAGAGAGAGTGTGGTAGTGGTGGTGATGGTGTGTTAGTGAAGTAAGAGAGTGTGTGGTAGTGATGGTGATGGTGTGTTAGTGAAGTAAGAGAGAGTGTGGTAGTGGTGGTGATGGTGTGTTAGTGAAGTAAGAGAGAGTGTGGTAGTGGTGGTGATGGTGTGTTAGTAAAGTAAGAGAGAGTGTGGTAGTGATGGTGATGGTGTGTTAGTGAAGTAAGAGAGAGTGTGGTAGTGGTGGTGATGGTGTGTTAGTGCAGTAAGAGAGAGTGTGGTAGTGGTGGTCATGGTGTGTTAGTGAAGTAAGAGAGTGTGGTAGTGGTGGTGATGGTGTGTTAGTGAAGTAAGAGAGAGTGTGGTAGTGGTGGTGATGGTGTGTTAGTGAAGTAAGAGAGCGTGATAGTGGTGGTGATGGTGTGATAGTGAAGAAAGAAAGTGTGTGGTAGTAAAGAAAGAGTGTCTTTTGGTGGTGACGGTGTGGTGGTGGTGGTGATGGTGTGGAAGTGAAGAAATAGAGTGAGTGTTGGTGGTGATGATGTTGGTGGTGGGGATGGTGGTGGTGGTGGTGATGGTGTGGTAGTGAAGAAAGAGAGTGTGTGGTGATGGTGTGGTATTGAAGAAAGAGAGTGTGTGGTGATGGTGGTGGTGGTGGTGATGGTGTGGTAGTGAAGACAGAGAGTGTGTGGTGGTGGTGGTGGTGGTGGTGATGGTGTGGTAGTGAAGAAAGAGTGTGTGTGGTGGTGATGATGGTGATGGTGGTGGTGATGGTGTTGGTGGGTGAAGTAGGCCTATGACTCTCATACACTCTACCTCTTTGACCTTACTAAGCTATACAGACGCAACCCTCTCAGCCCCATACTTTCACCCCTCCACACACACACACACACACACACACACACATCTCAGTCTAAATGTTTTATTTCAATGCTCTTTCTAGACCTTTCATCTTCCCAAATGTTTCCTTTTAAGTTTATTATAATACTCTGTCTCTGTTTTTCACCGCACTCCCTCACTCACTCTCCATGTCTCTCCCTATCACCCACTCTCCTCCTCACATACTCTCCTATTCACTCCCTTTCCCTCTCACACACTCTTCATCACACACTCTCCACTTCTCTCTCTCGCACACTCTTCACCTATCTCTCTCACACCACTCTTCACCTATCTCTCTCACACACTCTTCACCTCTCTCTCTCACACACTCTCCACTTCTCTCTCTCACACACTCTTCACTTCTCTCTCTCACACACTCTTCACCTCTCTCTCTCACCCACTCCTACTTCTCTCTCTCTCACACACCTTTCCTTCTCTCTCTCACACACTCTTCACCTCTCTCTCTCACCCACTCTCCACTTCTCTCTCTCCACACTTCACTTCTCTCTCTCACACACTCTTCACCTCTCTCTCTCACCCACTCTCCACTTCTCTCTCTCTCACACTCTTCACTTCTCTCTCTCACACACTCTTCACCTCTCTCTCTCACCCACTCTCCACTTCTCTCTCTCTCACACACTCTTCACTTCTCTCTCTCACACACTCTTCACCTCTCTCTCTCACCCACTCTCCACTTCTCTCTCTCTCACACACTCTTCACTTCTCTCTCTCATACTCTTCACCTCTCTCTCTCACACACTCTCCACCTCTCTCTCTCACACACTCTCCACCTCTCTCGCTCACACACTCTCCGCCTTTCCCTCTCACACACTCTCTACCTCTCTCTCGCACACACTCTCCACCTCTCTCGCTCACACACTCTCCGCCTCTCTCTCTCACACACTCTCCACCTCTCTCTCACACACTCTCCACCTCTCTCTCACACACACTCACCACCTCTCTCTAGCACACACTCTCCACCTCTCTCTAGCACACACTCTCCACCTCTCTCTCTCACACACTCACCACCTCTCTCTAGCACACACTCTCCACCTCTCTCTAGCACTCACTCTCTACCTCTCTATCTCATACACTCTCCTTCTATCCCCCTTACAAGTCCATCATTTTCATCTCACCTTCCATAACCCTAATTTTTCATCTTCACCACAAAAGTTTCACCCTCATGGCTCCTACCCTCACTCACTCACTGGCATTCTTACCCTCATACCCCTCACCCCTCACCCATCACACCCATACACTTTATAGCGTCACCCTTCACTCACCACCTCTCTCATATCCTCGTACCCTCACACCCATACCCCTCATACCATCACCCCTTCCTCATTGGACCGTTAGTCGATGAAAATGGAGAATACACCAAAGACGAAGTACAAATGAGTAATGCCCTCAATACCTTCTTTGCATCAGTTTTTACAACAGAAGACCTCAGTGATATCTCTACATCATCGCCGATTCAGATTGATAATTCAGATGTTCTAAGCAATATCACCGTTACAGAGAGAGAAGTATTGAATTGTTTAGATAAACTCAAGGTAAATAAAACGCCTGGACCTGATACAATATCGCCTAGAGTTCTAAAGGAAGCTAAGGATGAGCTCTCCAAACCACTGACATTACTATTCAATAAATCCTTGCAGTCTGGAACTATGCCTGATCAGTGGAAGCTAGCCAACGTAACACCGATATTCAAAAAAGGCAGCAAATCCTTACCCAGTAACTATCGTCCAATTAGCTTAACCTCAGTTGTATGTAAAATGCTAGAAACGGTCATAAGAGACAGACTCGTAAATCACTTAGAGGAAAATAACATACTTAGAGATACTCAACACGGCTTTCGTAAAAAACGTTCCTGTTTAACAAACCTCTTAGACTTCTTCCACGATATCCTCAACCTCTACGATGAGAGTAAAGCTGTAGATATTATATACCTTGATTTTCAAAAGGCCTTTGACAAAGTTCCCCACAAACGTTTACTGCTAAAACTAAAAGCGCATGGAATACAAGACGGTGTGTTGAAATGGATAGAAAATTGGCTCAGCGACAGAAAGCAAAGAGTAGTCATAAACGGTAAGGCATCTAAATGGACCAATGTAAGTAGCGGGGTACCCCAGGGATCGGTACTAGGACCAATTCTCTTTCTAATTTACATCAACGACATAGATGAGGGTCTCACCTGTACAATCTCAAAATTTGCTGACGATACAAAAATTGCAAATAGCGTACTCTCAAAAGATCAAGTTGACGATATGCAACACAATCTAGATAAATTGTCACATTGGGCCCAAATTTGGCAAATGAGTTTCAATGCGGATAAATGTAAAGTACTACATATCGGATACCTAAATGAGAAAGCAAACTATTCGATGATGGCCACTCAGCTTAAGAATGTAAACAGAGAAACCGATCTGGGAGTAACAATATCGAGTAACCTAAAACCGAGTCAACAATGTTCAGAAGTTGTTAAGAAGGCAAACAAAATAATTGGCTTTATAGGCAGATCATTTGAGCATAAATCCAAAGACGTAATCCTAACCCTTTACAATTCCTTAGTCCGCCCTCTTCTGGAATACTGCGTTCAATGCTGGGGCCCTTATTACCAAAAAGACATAAACAAGCTAGAACGAATTCAACGTAGAGTTACCAAAATGATACCTAGCCTAAAGAACAAACCATACGAAGAGCGTCTTAGAGAATTAAATCTATTTCCTTTAACCCAGCGCAGATTAAGAGGTGACTTAATTCAAGTGTTCAAAATCATCAAAGGCATCGACAATATGAACTGTAGTAAGTACTTCACTATCGACCAATCTAATTACACGCGGGGAAACGGTTGCAAAATTATTGGTAAATCTTTTAACTCACACGAATCTAAGAATTTCTTCTTCAATCGAGTTGTCAACTTGTGGAATGGGCTTCCCCGAGACGTTATAAACTGCAGCACCGTTGATTCATTTAAATTCCGCCTAGACAAATATCTCTCATCAAACCCGCGTCTGACTGCGTTTGTAAATGAATAACTTTATTTTATCCTCCCCTCAGTTACTAACCCATATGTCCCCTACTAACTTCCTAGTCCTGCCACGTTAGTGGCAGGGCAGTAGTTCCCTTTCCAATGTTCCCTTACCCACTCTAAACCACTGTTTGGACACTTGATCCTCAGTGTTTTGGAGGAAAAGCAGCCTAGAAGGGTCACTAGATCTGTTGTTGCTTGATTTCCTTTGTACTCCTTTGTACCTTCATCATACCCCTCATACCATCACCCCTTCCTCATTACCTTCATAATATCCCTCATACCATCACCCCTTCCTCATTACCTTCCTGATACCCCTCATATCATCACCCCTTCCTAATTACCTTCATCATACCCCTCATACCATAACCCCTTCCTCATTACCTTCCTGATACCCCTCTTACTATCACCCCTTCCTCATTACCTTTATCATACCCCTCATACCATCACCCCTTCCTAATTACCTTCATCATACCCCTCATACCATCACCCCTCCCTCATTACCTTCCTGATAACCCTCATACCATCACCCCTTCCTCATTACCTTCATCATACCCCTTATACCATCACCCCTTCCTCATTACCTTCCTGATAACCCTCATACCATCACCCCTTCCTCATTACCTTCATCATACCCCTCATACCATCACCCCTTCCTCATTACCTTCCTGATACCCCTCATACCATCACCCCTTCCTCATTACCTTCATCATACCCCCTCCATCACCCCTTCCTCATTACCTTCCTGATACCCTCATACCATCACCCCTTCCTCATTACCTCATCATACCCCTCATACCATCACCCCTTCCTCATTACCTTCCTGATAACCCTCATACCATCACCCCTTCCTCATTACCTTCATCATACCCCTCATACCATCACCCCTTCCTCATTACCTTCATCATACCCCTCATACCATCACCCCTTCCTCATTACCTTCATCATACCCCTCATACCATCACCCCTTCCTCATTACCTTCCTGATAACCCTCATACCATCACCCCTTCCTCATTACCTTCATCATACCCCTCATACCATCACCCCTTCCTCATTACCTTCCTGATGCCCCTCATACCATCACCCTTTCTTCATACCCCTCATACCATCACCCCTCCCTCAATACCTTCATCATACCCCTCATACCATCACCCCTTCCTCATTACCTTCATCATACCCCTCATACCATCACCCCTTCCTCATTACCTTCCTGATACCCCTCATACCATCACCCCTTCTTCATTACCTTCCTGATGCCCCTCATACCATCACCCCTTTTTCATTACCTTCCTGATGCCCCTCATACCATCACCCCTTCTTCATTACCTTCCTGATACCCCTCATACCATCACCCCTTCCTCATTACCTTCCTGATGCCCCTCATACCATCACCCCTTCTTCATTACCTTCCTGATACCCCTCATACCATCACCCCTTCCTCATTACCTTCCTGATGCCCCTCATACCATCACCCCTCCCTCAATACCTTCATCATACCCCTCATACCATCACCCCTCATTCATTACCTTCCTGATGCCCCTCATATCATCAACCCTCCCTCATTACCTTCATCATACCCCTCATACCATCACCACTCCCTCATTACCTTCTTCATACCCCTCATACCATCACCCCTCCCTCAATACCTTCTTCATACCCCTCATACCATCACCCCTCCCTCAATACCTTCATCATACCCCTCATACCATCACCCCTCATTCATTACCTTCCTGATGCCCCTCATATCATCAACCCTCCCTCATTACCTTCATCATACCCCTCATACCATCACCACTCCCTCATTACCTTCATCATACCCCTCATACCATCACCCCTCCCTCATTACCTTCATCATACTCCTTATATCATCAACCCTCCCTCATTACCTTCAGCATACCCCTCATACCATCACCACTCCCTCATTACCTTCATCATACCCCTCATACCATCACCCCTTCCTCATTACCTTCATCATACCCCTCGTACCATCACCCCTTCCTCATTACCTTCATCATACCCCTCATACCATCACCTCTTCCTCATTACCTTCATCATACCCCTCATATCATCACCCCTCTCTCATTACCTTCCTGATACCCCTCATACCATCACCCCTCCCTCATTACCTTCCTGATACCCCTCATATCATCACCCCTTCCTCATTACCTTCCTGATACCCCTCATACTATCACCCCTTCCTCATTACCTTCCTGATACCCCTCATACCATCACCCCTCCCTCATTACCTTCCTGATACCCCTCATATCATCACCCCTTCCTCATTACCTTCCTGATACCCCTCATACCATCACCACTCTCTCATTACCTTCCTGATACCCCTCATACCATCACCCCTCTCTCATTACCTTCCTTACAACCATGCCCCTCATACCATCACCCCCATACCAGTTATACCAATATCAGCTCCCTCACATCCTCATACCCACCCCTCACACCATTATACTCACACCATCACACCTCACACCATCACTCACATACCTCTCACACCATCATCCCTCACACCATATCACTCATACCCCTCACACCACCACACACATACTGTACCCCTCACACCATAACATTCCTTACATCCATATACCCTCACACCATATCACCCATACCCCTCACACATCACCCCTCCCACATTACCTGCCTCATACCCTCACCCCGCCCCGCCCCCCCCTCGGCCGCCTACCAGAGAGAGAGAGAGAGAGAGAGAGAGAGAGGGGGAGGGTTGTGTTGTGTGGCAGGGGTCGACAGGTGAACGAAAAGGCATCTCTAGCCCTCCCCTACCTCCAAAATCTCTCTCTCTCTCTCTCTCTCTCTCTCTCTCTCTCTCTCTCTCTATCTATCGATATATCGATCGACCTATCTATCGATCTATCTGTCTATCTATTATCTATCTATATAACTATCTATCTATCTATCTATTATAAAATATTAAATACTGCCAATGAACATAAATACCTATGGTTTATTATAGATAATAACCTTAATAATGACAAGGACATAATTAGATCTAGAAATAAATTTTACAATTAATTTAATTGTGTTTTAAGAAAATTCTCAAATGTAAATACTAATGTTTTTATTCAATTATTTCAAAGTAACTGTTTGAGTTTCTACGGCTCAGAATTATGGTTTTGTAACAAGAAATGTAAACTTCCTTTGAAACAATTTGCAATAGGGTACCACAAGGCAATAAAGAAAAACGTTAAATTAAAATACTGGGAGAGCAATCATAAAGCATGTGATATGTCTGGTTTAATGACTTTTAGTAATTTGTCAATTGGCAAAAAATTAGATTTGCTTCTAAGCTTTTGAAGAAGCCTTGCACATTTTTAGAAAAGTGTCTTTTGAATATCTGTGATAGTCTTTATATGATTAATGAAGTAAAAACTATTCTTTTAACTACTTATGATATCTCAAGCTTAGCAGATAATAATATTGATGCCATTAAATCCAGGATAATATATGTTCAAAACCATGAACCAACTCTAAGGTAACTTTACTTCATGTACTGTACATAATTATGTAAAAAGTTATATGTATGGCTTTTTATGAAATAAAGTATTGACTGACTGACTGACTATCTATGAATATGGTAAAAACATAATGTGTGTGAATATATATACTGTATATGTGTATGTATTATTACTATTATTATTATTATTTTTTTTTTTTTTACCAATATGTAAAAAGCATACCTTGTATAATTTTTATGAAATAAAAAAATATGACTGACTGACTATCTATCTATCTATCTATCTCTCATCATACTGGGTGAATGATCGGAGACATGGTAGATGCCTCTAAACTTGGAAAAGTGCAAGGTGATGCATATCGGCCAAGTAAACTCCAAGTCATGCTATTCGCCATTAGGAATGCCTAACTTGGAAAAGTAATTGAGTGTTCTGATTAGCAGTAACCTAAAGTTGTCCAAGAAGTGTATGGAAGTAGAGAAGAAAGGTAAACAATTATTGGGCTATATTAAGAGGCAATTTAAGTAGAAATAAGAAAATAGTCCTCACACTTTACAACGCTCTGATACGGCCTCTCCTAGAAAATGTTGTTCAATTTTGGTCTCCAGCACTAAGGACAGATATAGAACGACTGGAAATAGTACAAGCTAGGGCTACAAAGCTTATTCCATCGATTAGAAAACTGAGCTATGAGGACCAGTTGCGAGCTCTTAATCCCTTTCCGTTGGAGACACGGAGACTACGAGGTCATCTCATTGAAGTATCTGAAATACTTAGTCGGTTTGACAATATGGAATATAGCAAAATGGTTAGCCTCAATGTGAATACAACACGCAACTATGGCTGGAAATCAGAATTGAAAAGGTTCAGCACTAGTATTTGTGGAGCCTTTTCACATATAGATATGTTCTACCTGAAACAAACTTCCCTCAGAAGTTGTAAACAGTTCTTCAGTAGAGCAATTCAAGAAAAAAATAGACAGTATTCTGTACACTAAACAATCTCTCTCCTTCCACTTCGAGTATCTCCGCGGAATGGACCGCAAGGTCTCTGATATAAGTAACACCCCGTAATCATCAATTACAAATCCCAATGTACTAACTATTCCTTGTAACTCCTTGTAACTTTTTTCTTTCTCTCTCTCTCTCTCTCTCTCTCTCACACACACACACACACACACACAACCTCACCCCATCAAGCCCCCCTTACACACACATACACATGCACACAAAGACGAGTAACAAGACACAGAATCACACTCACCCCTATCCAATCAAGATCCCAAAGGTATCCAAGCTGCCCCATCCCTTACATCGTCACCATGGTAAATATTAAATAACGTAGCCCCCCCCCAAAAAAAAATAAAATAAAAAATAAAATAAAAACAAAATAAAAATAAACACATAATAATAATAATCATAATAATAATAATAATAATAATAATAATCACAACACAATTCGTACCCAGCAAAAATAAAGTAAATACGTATTCTCAGTTCGCGCCTTAGCAGTTACATAATGCGTTTCGAGACCATCACAAGTTTAAATATTAGTAAAAGTCCATCAATCTTTCTTTACACTTTGACGCCTCGCAAACCCCCCCCCCCCCCCTCCCGCCTTTTTTGTCCTCAACTCTATGTTCACTTTATTCGATAGGAATATGTTTGAAAATATATTTATGTAATGTACCGGCACTTCAAATTGTCCTTACACTATTGCACTTCAGCTTAAACTCTCACCCATAAGTCGGTATAAATTGCTATCACTCAACGTTATAATCTTGTGTAGTGCAACATGCACAGTGCTAAATTATTCCGGTTCAATTTACTTATTCTACAGCAATCCTCTATATTCTATGTTTTGATGCTATTATCATAATTATATGTATTCGTATATAGTATATATATATAATATATATATATATATATATATATATATTATATATATATATATTTATATATATATTTATATATATATATATATATATATATATATATACACTGTTATACAGTATATATATTAGAGAGAGAGAGAGAGAGAGAGAGAGAGAGAGAGAGAGATTTGATTTTGATTTTGCCCCGAGGGGCGAGTTTATTGAGCAGTGCCCTCCATCCTGTGAGAGGACAACCACTAGTAAGGCGATACATACTGCTCAAAGAGCCATTATTCCACTGAAACAACAGCATCGTCGTCTGGTTACATTCATATTTGTGTTTATTAATCAGGTTGGCATTATTCAGATGTGTTATTATAGTTTCCTCATATAATTGTCACATGGTCTGTATATACAGTACGTATCTCATGGGGAAAAGAAAAAAAAAAGCAAGCTTGTAGTGACTGAATTATTAATTGACAGGTTGTAAATAATATCACTACAAAACTAGTGCACTCGTATGAGGAGACTGTTCATGTTTTCTTACATCAATGGTTATTGAGATCATAGTTAGCTGAATACAATTATTACATACATGATGTGACTAATATTTCCAACTACATAAATTATTATGCAATAATAGTACCACAAATATATTACAATCATATGAGGGACAATTCACATTCTTCATTACATCAACGGTTATTGAGGTCATAGTTAGCTGAATACAAGAGTCACATACATAATGTGACTAATATTACCAACTACCGAAGTTATAATGGAATTATAGTAATACAAATATTTTACAAACATGAGTGACATGGTTCAAATTCTTATTACAATAATGGTTATTGAGGGGATAGTAACCATTATTGTAATAAGAGAGAGAGAGAGTTGTGTGTGTGTATGTACGGTATGTGTATATGTATGTATGTATGTATGTGTATGTTTAGATATGTTTATATACTGTATATATGAATTGTTTTGTATTGATGTATGTTCGTGTGTATGTATGTATATTGATACGTTTTATGTATGCACCGTACAGTATATATAATATGTATACATGCTTGTATGGGCATGTACAGTAGATATTCATGTGCTGTGCATACATACAGCACGATACACATATTTGTATAAGTTAAGCCTACATTATCATAGTAAAAATATAAGTCATCACAACTATATTTTATTCTCACAGGTACATTTTCACCCTCTGGCTGTAATTCTAAATAAATTGCTTATTATTATTATAATTTACACACGCACACACACACACACACACACACACACACACACACACACACACGTGTGTGTATGTGTTAGCATTCCGCCAATGAATATGTACTTTACAATTAAGAAACTCCTCTCTCAAGCTGTAAATAGTCTTAGAGCAAAGGTTATTTAGAAACAAATAGACTGATATCCGAGCAGCTTATAATGCATTTATGACTACTGAGGTAACTTACAGTGTGTTTTTGGGTGTTATTGTTGTTGTTGTACATTATATATTTACTTGTTTGGGGTTGGGAGGATTGAACCTCGGGTGTATGGTAAGGTCAACATGGACGGCACCCATGGCTGGAAATAAAAGTTAAGATATACCTTTACATTTCTTATTAGTTTATGTGCAGGTATTACTTGTTCTATTAGTTTATGTGCAGGTATTACTTGTTCTATTAGTTTATGTGCAGGTATTACTTGTTCTATTAGTGTATGTGCAGGTATTACTTGTTCTATTAGTTTATGTGCAGGTATTACTTGTTCTATTAGTTTATGTGCAGGTATTACTTGTTCTATTAGTTTATGTGCAGGTATTACTTGTTCTATTAGTTTATGTGCAGGTATTACTTGTTCTATGATTTATGTGCAGGTATTACTTGTTCTATTAGTTTATGTGCAGGTATTACTTGTTCTATTAGTTTATGTGCAGGTATTACTTGTTCTATTAGTTTATGTGCAGGTATTACTTGTTCTATTAGTTTATGTGCAGGTATTACTTGTTCTATTTGAAATAAAAAGTGGCCTGAGGTTGTCTTTAGTTCTTCAGTAGAGGAGGGCAGATAGTAATATACAGGTGGCCACGTTAATTTTCGTATAGTTTCTGATTTTATATATGGAAGGAACATTATTATTATTGAATTAGGAGTGTAGTTCATTATGAAATAGTTAATACATATAGTCCATTAACAGTTTCATAGCAAATTATTTATGTAGGTCAAAATCACACTATATTATTTATACATGCATACATACAGTCACGTGAGCGTATGCAAATTCATGTGGCCAACTGTACACACTTTGCAACGAGTCTAGCCTGCTATAATATACAACTTGTCGACTATTCAGTTTGAGTATCTCCCCTTAGACAATAACATCTCAATACTAGTTGTTTCTTGTAACTCACTGCAATGCCTGTTCAAGTGTTCATACTTCTTATTCAGCAGTCTTCAATCTGCCTCTCAAAGACTCATATCCCCCCTCCACTCTCTTTCTATCTCTTTCTTGCTCGCTCTCTCTCTCTCTCATTCTCTCTCTCTCTCTCTCTCTCTCTCTCTCTCTCTCTCTCTCTCTCTCTCTCTCTCTCTCTCTCTCTCTCTCTCTCTCTCTCTCTCTCCTTTGACGAATTACACGACAAAGCTGAGGACTTTAATAACTTTCCATTTATTTATATTATTTATTTATTTATTATTATTATTATTATTTTTTTTTTTTCCCCAAATATCGAAGAAAAAACAGTTGAAATGTGCCAGAATAATGTAAGTAATGAGGATGGAAAAACAATTCCAGTTCAATTATTATAGATGCGGATGATCTGCTTAGGCCCGAGCCCGTTGATGTCAATACGGTCATTTAAATTATCTCCCAGTTGAAAGACCGCCACTATTTTACCCAATTCAGTCGTGTTCATGCAACCCTCCCTAATAACTCCCCACATCCCTACTACCCATCTTAATCACTCACTGTACCCCCCCCCACCCTCCACCTGGCCGCCCACACAGACCCCCCCCCCCCCTCACATGTGGGTCGCGAGACACTGGGTAACCTCTTCCTACTTCATGGTCTCTTCTCACCCCGCCCGACATTCCTTTCTCTCTCTCTCTCTCTCTCTCTCTCTCTCTCTCTCTCTCTCTCTCTCTCTCTCTCTCTCCATATATACAGTATATATATATATATATATATATATATATATATATAATTCTGCCTTTCTCTTTTACTCCTTTCTTTTTTCTGTGTATGAAGGAGACAAAATACAGGTTGCCTGTAACGAGTGTCTCCCCCAAAGCCAAAAGAGTGATAGAGAGAAATTCAAGGGACCTTGTGGTCAAAATGCCTGGACACACGAACTTTAAAGCAGTTTAAGCCATAAAATGAAGGAAAGATTGACTTAGAGAGAGAGTTCCAGAGTTCACTAGTTGAGTAGAAGACAGAACATGTGTTAATTCTTGGATTGGAGAGTTGGACAGAATAGGAGTGGGACTGTGTTGAAAGGCGGGTGCCTTCTCTCTTTGGCATTAACTTTTCTCTCGTTTGGCCTCTGTCTCGAGCTTTCTCTACCTCTCTATTTAGCCTTTTTCTACGTCTCAGTCGACCTCTCTTTACTTTTGTGCTTTACCTTTATCTTCTTCTATCCATATTTGCCTCAATCGTCTTACTCTTTTACCTCTATGTTGTACCTAGACCCTGTGCTCTCCCAACTCTCTTTAATATAAATTTTTACCTCATTATATCCCTTTGCATAACCTCTACCTTTCTCTCATTATATTTCTCCGTATAGCTTTACTCTTTATCCTAGGGTGTAATAGGGTGAGAAAGAGGGGGTACTAGGGTGAGGAAGAGGGGGTACTAGGGTGAGGGAGAGGGGATACTAGGGTGAGGAAGAGGGGGTACTAGAGTGAGGAAGAGTGGGTACTAGGGTGAGGAAGAGGGGGTACTAGGGTGAGGAAGAGGGGGCACTAGGGTGAGGAAGAGGGGGTACTAGAGTGAGGAAGAGGGAGTACTAGGGTGAGGAAGAGGGGGTACTAGGGTGAGGACGAGGGGGTACTAGGGTAAGGAAAAGAGGGTACTAGGGTGAGTAAGAGGGGGTACTAGGGTGAGGAAGAGGGGTACTAGGGTGAGGAAGAGGGACTACTAGGGTGAGGAAGAGGGAGTACTAGAGTTTGAAAGAGAGGGTACTAGGGTAAGGAAGAAGGGGTACTAGGGTGAGGAAGAGGGGGTACTAGGGTGAGGAAGAGGAGGTACTAGGGTGAGGAAGAGGGGGTAATAGGGTGAGGAAGAGGGGGTAGTAGGGTGAGGAAGAGGGGGGTACTTGGTAAGGAAGAGGGGGTACTAAGGTGAGGAAGAGGGGGTACTAGGGTGAGGAAGAGGGGGTACTAGGGTGAGGAAGAGGGCGTACTAGGGTGAGGAAGAGGGGGTACTAGGGTGAAGAAGAGGGGGTGCTAGGGTGAAGAAGAGGGGGTACTAGAATGAGGAAGAGGGGGATACTAAGGTGAGGAAGAGGGGGTACTAGGGTGAGGAAGAGGGGGTACTAAGGTGAGGAAGAGGGGGTACTAGAGTGAGGAAGAGGGAGTACTAGGGTGAGGACAATGGGGTACTTGGGTAAGGAAGAGGTGGTAATAGGGTGAGGAAGATGGGATACTAGTGTAAGAAAGAGGGGGTACTAGGGTGAGGAAGAGGGGTAATAGGGTGAGGAAGATGGGGCACTAGGGTGAGGAAGAGGAGGTACTAGGATGAGGAAGGGGAGGTATTAGGGTGAAGAAGAGGGGGTATTAGGGTGAGGAAGAGGGGGTTCTAGGGTGAGGAAGCGGGGGTACTAGGGTGAGGAAGAGGGGGTAGTAAGGTGAGGAAGAGGGGGTAGTAAGGTGAGGAAGAGGGGTTACTAAGGTGAGGAAGAGGGGCTAGTAGGGTGAGCAAGAGGGGGTACTAGGGTGAGGAAGAGGGGGTTCTAGGGTGAAGAAGAGGGGGTACTAGGGTGAGGAAGAGGGGGTAGTAAGGTGAGGAAGAGGGGGTACTAAGGTGAGGAAGAGGGGGTAGTAGGATGAGGAAGAGGGGGTACTAGGGTGAGAAAGAGAGGGTACTAAAGTGAGGAAGAGGGGGTACTAGGGTGATGAAGAGGGGGTACTAGGTTGAAGAAGAGGGGTTACTAGGGTGAGGAAGAGGGGGTACTAGGTTGGGAAGAGGGGGTACTAGGGTGAGAAAGAGGGGGTACTAAGGTGAGGAAGAGGGGGTACTAGGGTGAGGAAGAGGGTGTACTAGGGTGATGAGGAGGGGTTACTTGGGTGAGGAAGAGGGGGTACTAGGGTGAGGAAGAGGGGGTACTAGGGTGAGGAAGAGGGGGTACTAGGGTGAGGAAGAGGGGGTACTAGGGTGAGGAAGAGGGGGTACTCAGGTGAGGAAGAGGGGGTACCAGGGTGAGAAAGAGGGGGTACTAGGGTGAGTAAGAGGGGGTACTAGGGAGAGGAAGAGGGCATACTAAGGTGAGGAAGAGGGGGTACTAGACTGAGGAAGAGGGGGTACTAGGGTGAGGAAGATGGGGTACTAGTGTAAGAAAGAGGGGGTACTTGGGTGAGGAAGAGGGGGTACTAGGGTGAGGAAGAGGGGGCACTAGGGTGAGGAAGAGGAGGTACTAGGGTGAGGAAGGGGAGGTATAAGGGTGAAGGAAGAGGGGGTACTAGGGTGAGGAAGAGGGGGTTCTAGGGTGAGGAAGAGGGGGTACTAGGGTGAGGAAAAGGGGTTAGTAAGGTGAGGAAGAGGGGGTACTAAGGTGAGGAAGAGGGGGTAGTAGGGTGAGGAAGAGGGGGTAGTATGGTGAGGAAGAGGGGGTACTAGAGTGAGGAAGAGGGGGTACTAGGGTGAGGAAGAGGGGAAACTAGAGTGAGGAAGAGGGGATACTAGGGTGAGGAAGAGGGGGTACTAGAGTGAGGAAGAGGGGGTACTAGGGTGAGGAAGAGGGGGTACTAGGGTGAGGAAGAGGGGGTACTAGGGTAAGGAAAAGGGGGTACTAGGGTGAGGAAGAGGGGGTACTAGGGTGAGGAAGAGGGAGTACTAGGGTGAGGAAGAGGGAGTACTAGAGTTTGGAAGAGGGGGTACTAGGGTAAGGAAGAAGGGGTACTAGGGTGAGGAAGAGGATGTACTAGGGTGAGGAAGAGGGGGTAATAGGGTGAGGAAGAGGGGTGTAGGTGTAGGGTGAGGAAGAGTGGGGTACTTGGGTAAGGAAGAGGGGGTACTGAGGTGAGGAAGAGGGGGTACTAGGGTGAGGAAGAGGGGGTACTAGGGTGAGGAAGAGGGCGTACTACGGTGAGGAAGAGGGGGCACTAGGGTGAGGAAGAGGGGGTATTTGGGTGAGGAAGAGGGGGTACTAGGGTAAGGAAAAGGGGGTACTAGGGTGAGGAAGAGAGGTATTAGGGTGAAGAAGAGGGGGTACTAGGGTGAGGAAGAGGGGTACTAGGGTGAGGAAGAGGGGTACTAGGGTGAGGAAAAGGTGGTAGTAAGGTGAGGAAGAGGGGGTACTAAGGTGAGGAAGAGGGGGTAGTAGGGTGAGGAAGAGGGGGTAGTAGGGTGAGGAAGAGGGGGTACTAGAGTGAGGAAGAGGGGGTACTAGGGTGAGGAAGAGGGGAAACTAGAGTGAGGAAGAGGGGATACTAGGGGATACTAGAGTGAGGTGAAAGAGGGGGTACTAGAGTGAGGAAGAGGGGGTACTAGGGTGAGGAAGAGGGGGTACTAGGGTGAGGAAGAGGGGGTACTAGGGTAAGGAAAAGGGGGTACTAGGGTGAGGAAGAGGGGGTACTAGGGTGAGGAAGAGGGAGTACTAGGGTGAGGAAGAGGGAGTACTAGAGTTTGGAAGAGGGGGTACTAGGGTAAGGAAGAAGGGGTACTAGGGTGAGGAAGAGGGGGTACTAGGGTGAGGAAGAGGATGTACTAGGGTGAGGAAGAGGGGGTAATAGGGTGAGGAAGAGGGGGGTACTTGGGTAAGGAAGAGGGGGTACTAAGGTGAGGAAGAGGGGGTACTAGGGTGAGGAAGAGGGGGTACTAGGGTGAGGAAGAGGGGGTACTAGGGTGAGGAAGAGGGCGTACTACGGTGAGGAAGAGGGGGCACTAGGGTGAGGAAGAGGGGGTATTTGGGTGAGGAAGAGGGGGTACTAGGGTAAGGAAAAAGGGGTACTAGGGTGAGGAAGAGAGGTATTAGGGTGAAGAAAAGGGGGTACTAGGGTGAGGAAGAGGGGTACTAGGGTGAGGAAGAGGGGTACTAGGGTGAGGAAGATGGGGTTCTAGGGTGAGGAAGAGGGGGTATTAGGGTGAGGAAGAGGGAGTACTAGGGTGAGGAAGAAGGGTACTAGGGTGAGGAAGAGGGGTAATAGGGTGAGGAAGAGGGGGTACTAGGGTGAGGAAGAGGGGGTACTAGGGTGTAGAAGAGGGGGTACTAGGGTAAGGAAGAGGGGGTACTAGGGTAAGGAAGAGGGGGTACTACAAAGGAGTACAAAGGAGTACAAAGGAAATCAAGCAACAACAGATCTAGTGACCCTTCTAGGTTGCTTGTCCTCCAAAACACTGAGGATCAAGTGTCCAAACAGTGGTTTAGAGTGGGTAAGGGAACATTGGAAAGGGAATTACTGCCCGGGAACTAATGTCCGTGGCAGGATTAGGAAGTTAGTAGAGGACAGATGGGTTAGCAACTGAGGGGGGGATAAAATAAAGTTATTCATTTACAAACGCAGTCAGTCGCGGGTTTGATGAGAGATATTTGTCTACGCGGAGTTTAAATGAATCAACGGTGATGCAGTCTATAACGTTTCGGGGAAGCCCATTCCACAAGTTGACAACTCGATTGAAGAAGAAATTCTTAGATTCGTGCGAGTTAAAAGAATTACCAATAATTTTGCAACCGTTTCCCCGCGTGTAATTAGATTGGTCGATAGTGAAGTACTTACTACAGTTCATATTGTCGATGCCTTTGATGATTTTGAACACTTGAATTAAGTCACCTCTTAATCTGCGCTGGGTTAAAGGAAATAGATTTAATTCTCTAAGACGCTCTTCGTATGGTTTGTTCTTTAGGCTAGGTATCATTTTGGTAACTCTACGTTGAACTCGTTCTAGCTTGTTTATATCTTTTTGGTAATAAGGGCACCAGGATTGAACGCAGTATTCCAGAAGAGGGCGGACTAAGGAATTGTAAAGGGTTAGGATAACTTCTTTGGATTTATGCTCAAATGACCTGCCTATAAAGCCAATTATTTTGTTTGCCTTCTTAACAACTTCTGAACATTGTTGACTCGGTTTTAGGTTACTCGATATTGTTACTCCCAGATCGGTTTCTCTGTTTACATTCTTAAGCTGAGTGCCATTCATCGAATAGTTTGCTTTCTCATTTAGGTATCCGACATGTAGTACTTTACATTTATCCGCATTGAAACTCATTTGCCAAATTTGGGCCCAACATGACAATTTATCTAGATTGTGTTGCATATCGTCAACTTGTTCTTTTGAGAGTACGCTATTTGCAATTTTTGTATCGTCAGCAAATTTTGAGATTGTACAGGTGAGACCCTCATCTATGTCGTTGATGTAAATTAGAAAGAGAATTGGTCCTAGTACCGACCCCTGGGGTACCCCGCTACTTACATTTGTCCATTTAGATGCCTTACCGTTTATGACTACCCTTTGCTTTCTGTTGCTGAGCCAATTTTCTATCCATTTTAACACACCGTCTTGTATTCCATGCGCTTTTAGTTTTAGCAATAAACGTTTGTGGGGAACTTTGTCAAAGGCCTTTTGAAAATCAAGGTATAATATCTACAGCTTTACTCTCATCGTAGAGGTTGAGGATATCGTGGAAGAAGTCTAAGAGGTTTGTTAAACAGGAACGTTTTTTACGAAAGCCGTGTTGAGTATCTTTAAGTATGTTATTTTCCTCTAAGTGATTTACGAGTCTGTCTCGTATGCCCGTTTCTAGCATTTTACATACAACTGAGGTTAAGCTAATTGGACGATAGTTACTGGGTAGGGATTTGCTGCCTTTTTTGAATATCGGTGTTACGTTGGCTAGCTTCCACTGATCAGGCATAGTTCCAGACTGCAAGGATTTATTGAATAGTAACGTCAGTGGTATGGAGAGCTCATCCTTAGCTTCCTTTAGAACTCTAGGCGAGATTGTATCAGGTCCTGGCGTTTTATTTACCTTGAGTTTATCTAAACAATTCAATACTTCTCTCTCTGTAACGGTGATATTGCTTAGAACATCTGAATTATCAATCTGAATCGGCGATGGTGTAGGGATATCACTGAGGTCTTCTGTTGTAAAAACTGATGCAAAGAAGGTATTGAGGGCATTACTCATTTGTACTTCGTCTTTGGTGTATTCTCCATTTTCATCGACTAACGGTCCAACAGTTGAAGTAACTACTTTTTTCTTTCTGATATAACTATAGAATTCTTTCGGGTTTGTTTTACTTTGATTCGCAATATGTAACTCTAAGGTCTTTTTACTTTGCTTAATTAACGTTTTGGCTTTGCGTCGTAGCTCTACAAATTTCACCCGTTCTTCGTAATTTTGTGAGGATTTAAATCTATCATTTGCAAATTTTTTAGCAAGCAGGCACTAGAGTGAGGAAGAGGTGTACTAGGGTGAGGAAGAAGGGGTACTAGGGTGAGGATGAGGGGTACTAGGGTGAGGAAGAGGGGGTACTAGGGTGAGGAAGAGGGGGTGCTAGGGTGAGGAAGAGGGGGTACTAGGGTGAGGAAGAGGGGGTACTAAGGTGAGGAAGGGGGGGAAATAGGGTGAGGAAAAAGGGGTACGAGGGTGGGGAAGAGGGGGTACTAGGGTGAGGAAGAGAGGGTACTAGGGTGAGGAAGAGGGGGTACTAGGGTGAGGAAGAGGGGGTACTAGGGTGAGGATGAGGGGGTACTAGGGTGAGGAAGAGGGGGTACTAGGGTGAGGAAGAGGGGGTGCTACGGTGAGGAAGAGGGGGTACTAGGGTGAGGAAGAGAGGGGTACTAAGGTGAGGAAGAGGGGGTACTAGGGTGAGGAAGAGGGGGTACTAGGGTGAGGAAGAGGGGGTGCTAGGGTGAAGAAGAGGGGGTACTAGGGTGAGGAAGAGGGGGATACTAAGGTGAGGAAGAGTGGGTATTAGGGTGAGGAAGAGGGGGTACTAAGGTGAGGAAGAGGGGGTACTAGAGTGAGGAAGAGGGGGTACTAGGGTGAAGACAATGGGGTACTTGGGTAAGGAAGAAGGGGTACTAGGGTGAGGAAGAGGGGGTACTACGGTGAGGAAGAGGGGGCACTAGGGTGAGGAAGAGGAGGTACTAGGGTGAGGAATGGGAGGTATTAGGGTGAGGAAGAGGGGCTACTAGGGTGAGGAAGAGGGGGTTCTAGGGTGAGGAAGAAGGGGTACTAGGGTGAGGAAGAGGGGTAGTAAGGAGAGCAAGAGGGAGCACTAAGGTGTGGAAGAGGGGGTAGTAGGGTGAGCAAGAGGGGGTACTAGGGTGAGGAAGAGGGGGTTCTAGGGTGAGGAAGAGGGGGTAGTAAGGTGAGGAAGAGGGGGTACTCAGGTGAGGAAGACGGGGTAGTAGGGTGAGGAAGAGGGGGTACTAGGGTGAGAAAGAATGGGTACTAAAGTGAGGAAGAGGGGGTACTAGGGTGATGAAGAGGGGGTACTAGGTTGAAGAAGAGGGGTTACTAGGGTGAGGAAGAGGGGGTACTAGTGTGGGAAGAGGGGGTACTAGGGTGAGAAAGAGGGGGTACTAATGTGAGGAAGAGGGGGTACTAGGGTGAGGAAGGTACAGGAAGAGGGGGTAGGGGTGAGGAAGAGGGGGGGTGGAAGATACTAGGGTGAGGAAGAGGGGGGGGTATACTAGGGTGAGGAAGAGGGGGGGTACTAGGGTGAGGAAGAGGAGGTACTAGGGTGAGGAAGAGGGTACTAGGGTGAGGAAGAGGGGGTACTAGGGTGAGGAAGATGGGGTACTAGGGTGAGAAAGAGGGGGTACTAAGGTGAGGAGAGGGGTACTAGGGTGAGGAAGGGGTACTAGGGTGAGAAAGAGAGGGTACTAAGGTGAGGAAGAGGGGGTACTACGGTGATGAAGAGGGGGTACTAGGTTGAAGAAGAGGGGCTACTAGGGTGAGGAAGAGGGGGTTCTAGGGTGAGGAAGAGGGGGTACTAGGGTGGGAAGAGGGGGTACTAGGGTGAGAAAGAGTGGGTACTAAGGTGAGGAAGAGGGGGTACTAGGGTGAGGAAGATGGGGTACTAGGGTGATGAGGAGGGGGTACTTGGGTGAGGAAGAGGGGGTACTAGGGTGAGGAAGAGGGGGTACTAGGGTGAGGAAGAGGGGGTACTAGGGTGAGGAAGAGGGGGTACTAGGGTGAGGAAGAGGGGGTACTAGGGTGAGGAAGATGGGGTACTAGGGTGAGAAAGAGGGGGTACTAGGGTGATTAAGAGGGGGTACTAGGGAGAGGAAGAGGGGGTACTAAGGTGAGGAAGAGGGGGTACTAGACTGAGGAAGAGGGGGTACTAGGATGAGGAAGATGGGGTACTAGGGTAAGGAAGAGGGGATACTAGGGTGAGGAAGATGGGGTACTAGTGTAAGAAAGAGGGGGTACTAGGGTGAGGAAGAGGGGGCACTATGGTGAGGAAGAGGAGGTATTAGGGTGAGGAAGAGGGGGTACTAGGGTGAGGAAGAGGGGGTACTAGGTTGAGGAAGAGGGGGTGCTAGGGTGAGGAAGAAGGGGTACTAAGGTGAGGAAGATGGGGTACTAAGGTGAGGAAGAGGGGGTAGTAGGGTGAGGAAGAGGGGGCACTAGGGTGAGGAAGAGGGGTACTTAGGTGAGGAAGAGGGGGTACTCGGGTGAGGAAGAGAGGATACTAAGGTGAGGAAGAGGGGGTACTAGGGTGAGGAAGAGGGGGTAGTAGGGTGAGGAAGAGGGGGTAGTAGGGTGAGGAAGAGTGTGTACTAGGGTGAGAAAGAGGGGGTACTAAGGTGAGGAAGAGGGGGTACTAGGGTGAGGAAGATGGGGTATTAGGGTGATTAGGAGGGGGAACTAGGGTGAGGAAGAGGGGTTACTAGGGTAAGAAAGAGGGGTACTATATATTTATATATATATATATATATATATATATATATATATATATATTATATATATATATATATATACTGTATATATATACATATATATATATATATATATATGTACTTACTCTAGTTGTACTTACTCTAGTTGTATTGCGGGAGTGAGCATGCTCGTTTTTCCCGCCTCCTATATGTGTAGGTGTTATATGTATCGTTGGAATGGCTGTGGATGTGTGTAGTCTGTATTTTTAGCCAATTGGCGACATCGGAAACGAAGGCTTAGGGTGGATCTGTATGGTACCATTCTCACTATAGACGGTACCGTCTCGCCCGAAGGCTTAGGTAGCCATTAGCTTAGGTGAACCATATGATACCCATCTCGCCTTGTACCATTTGTGCCAACCCCAGATGGGACGTCACAACGTCGTCCACTTATTCCAGGTACCTATTTACAGCTAGGTGAACTGAGGCTAACACATGAAAGGAGACAAGCCCAATTTGTCTCCGCCCGGCCGGGGATTGAACCCCCGACCCCTCGTGTGTGAGACGAGAGCTCTACCTACTAGGCTACGGGCTGTGTGTGTGTGTGTGTGTGTGTGTGTGTGTGTGTGTGTGTGTGTGTGTGTGTGTGTGTGTGTGTGTGTGTGTAGGGTGACTGGGGTGGTCTTGGGGTGTGAGGTCAGCCTTGGCAACGTAAACATGGTCAATAACGTAGTAATAGCTTGGCCCAAAACAAATTCAACAGCAGTCACAATTTATAGATTCGAAAACTTTCATATGGAAAAATCGAATGATGATTGTGTGTTGTCTATTAATATTAAAACATCTTGTTTTATTTTATTTTATTTTATTTTATTATTTTAATTAGCCTGTATTGCTCGTTCTTCTGTCTGCCATTATTTGTATACCTTGCATATTATAATTATGCACTTGCTGATGTATTGATAATTTTCCAAATACACATGTACAGACACTGTGCAATAACCTCTGCATTTCTTAAACTATGACTACAGTATATTTCTACATATCTATATATCTATTTATCTGTCTATATATCTATCTATCTATATATTTATCTAACTATCTATCAATTTGTATATATATATATATATATATTATATATATATATATATATCTATATATAATATATATATATATATATATATACTGTATATATATATATATATATATATACAGGGTATATATATTAATATATTTATCTATTTATCCATCTGGCTGTATATAAGAACATAAGAACACGGAAATCTGCAAGAGGTAGATCCATTTCACACCCAACCAATGTCATTCATATGACTATCGAAATTATGTTTGAAACTTTCCACCGTTTCTGAGCTGAGATAAGTACTAGACAACCCATTCCACATGATTATCTACAACCCTATTTTCAAACCAATGCTTACTTATATCTTTCATACAGCTGGATTTATCTAGTTCCTCCTATGACTTAGACTGCTTTAAACTTCGTGTGTCCAGGCATTTTAACTCCAACTTTCCTTGAATTTGGCTCTGTTACTCTTTTGGCTTGGGGGGGGGGGGTATTTTGCAATTATTCAGTGTTTATACTTTGTTAATGTCCCCCATATTAAACGTTTATACATTATTTTCTAGGTTTCAGATCAATGCTAACAAACACACCTACTGTAGATCTTTCTCAGTCTGAGTTTCCTGATTCCGTATTAACTAGTTTACATTTTCCATCTGTATTCAGCCTTCTTATCTTTAATACCTTGCATTAATCAATTACAATATTCATCTGCCAATGTACTGACCATATATGTAAGATATCTATATCCCTTTGCAGATACTCTATATCACTACCCAAATATAATATTCTCCCCACTTTGGTATCGTCTGTAAACCTATACCTAAATCAAGGTCGGTCATTTGTTTACGTATCCCTGGGGGACACCACTTTTGCTGATTTAATACCATTTATGCTGATTCTTTGTTTCCTACCAATTACCCATGACCTAATTCACTTTGATAACAACGTTCTTTTACCTTCCTCATCAATGTATCATGAAGGACTCTGTCGAAGGCTTTACTGAAATCCAAATATATCTATGTATCTATCTATATATCTATCTATCCATCTATTTATCTATCTATCTAAACTAGGGTAAACAAGGGTGCAGTCTTCTAATATAATTGCCTATGCAGATGACCTTGTATTAATGGCTCCATCAGCTAAAAGCTTACAATATTTGCTAGATAAAGTACAAGTGTCAACATCATTAGATTAACAATTAACGAGAGTAAGACAGTCTGTATGTTTTTTTTTTTAAATGCAATAACGATCGTACAGTAGGTCCTGAAATATATTTAAATGGTAACATTTTAAACTCTGTTGCTGACCATAAATATCTTAGTTTTATTATTGATAACAACCTGTATTTTGACGAGGACATACCGGTAGTTAGATGTAAACATAAATTTTACAATTAATTTAATTGTATTAAGGAAGTTTGGCACAATTGATTTTAATGTTTGTATATATCTTTTTCAAAGTTGCTGTTTGAATTTGTATGGGTCTGAACTATGTTTTTTCAACAAGAAGTGTTACATTGCTCTAAAACAATTTGCAGTTGGGTACCATACGGCTATAACGAAAATACTGAATGTGAAGTATTGGGAGAGCAACCATTATGCGTGGTATATGTGTGGCCTGATGACATTTAAGCATTATATTAACTCGATAAGAATTATATATGTCCATAGAACTATCATGAATCCATGTACCTTTGTGAGGAAAAACATTATATATTTCAAACAAATATAATTTATTGTTAAAGATGTGGAGAAAACATTGATGGTTGTATATGTTTGATATACCAGGATATAGTTTGTTTAAATATGACCGAACAAGTAAGAGGGGTGGCGGTATAGCAGTGTTTGTCAGGAGTTCATTAAAAAGCTGTACTAAATCAGGTATTAGAGTAAATAATGAAAATGAAAGTGTTTGGGTAGAAGTTAACGAAGGTAGTGAGACTTTAGTTATTGGAGTTATGTATAGACCGCCAAATATGAGTAGAAATGACGGAACATCATTATGGGAGGAAATTAAAATAGCATCAAGGCTTAGCAACGTGTGCATTATGGGGGATTTTAATTTCCCTAATATAGATTGGCAGCAACAAATAGGCGACTCTGATTCAAAGGAGTTTATTGAGGTAGTACAAGATAGTTTTTTATCTCAATTCATAGATACGCCGACTAGAGGTGATAATATTCTCGATTTAGTTTTCAGTAACAATGAACATATGATAAATAGTGTAGAAATCGGGGACCACCTAGGAAATAGTGATCACAATTCTGTGTATTTTAATATACAATGGAAAGGTAATATCAGAGAGAATACAACATTAATACCTGACTTCAGAAAAGCCAATTATGGTGGGTTAAGCCCTGTTAGCGGACCCTATGGTCAAAAAATTAAGTCGATCCAGGTGTCCAAATGAGTGTATCCTTTCTCAGGCACCTGTCATCTTAAGTCAGGAGGAGACGTCAAACTTGGTAGATACATACGATAATTTTATCAAGTCAGTATTCAATGCGCAAAATAAATATATCCCCAAAAGAAAATTTAGATCAACACAGAACCAACCCAAATGGATGAATAATAGACTATTAGATCTTCTAGGAAAAAAGAGAGGAATATATAGAAAAATTAAAAAAGGCGAAATTCACCTACTTGCTTACTATCAGAATCTATCACGACAGGTAAAAAAGGATATTAGTAAAGAAAAAAGAAATTATGAAATTAAGGTTGCCAATGATTCAAAAAATAATCCTAAAGCTTTTTACCAACTATATAAATCCAAGGTTAGAGATGTAATTGGTCCCCTTAAAACTTCGATAGGAAAATTGACAGAAAGTGATTTAGAAATGTGCAGTACATTAAATAGTCAATTTCTTTCCGTTTTCACTAATGAAAATTTGGCACAGTTTCCAGAAGTCCGTAAGGTATACAGCGATAGTATAGAAAATAGGTTAAGTACGGTTACTATAAGTAGAAATGATGTGGTTAAGGAAATTGACAGACTGAAACCTCATAAATCGCCTGGTCCCGATGAGGTATATGCTAGAGTATTAAAAGAATGCAGAGATGAGTTAAGTTATCCATTAACATTTCTATTTAACAAGTCATTAGAAACAGGTATAGTTCCAGAAGCTTGGAAGCTTGCAAATGTAGTTCCGATCTTCAAAAAAGGTGATAAATCAATAGCATCCAATTACCGTCCCATTAGTCTCACTTCAATCATAGGAAAACTACTAGAGTCAATTATTGCTAGGAAAATGAGAAACCACTTAGAAACATTTAACTTAATCAATTCTTCTCAGCATGGATTCACTCAGGGACGGTCTTGCCTTACTAATTTTAGTTTTTTCTCAGAGGTATATGAAGCAGTAGATAATGACAAGTCATATGATATTATATATTTAGATTTCAGTAAAGCTTTCGACAGAGTCCCTCATGAGAGATTGATGAGAAAGGTTGAGGCACATGGAATAGGTGGGGCGTTGTTAGGATGGATTAGGTCATGGCTAATTGGTAGGAAGCAGAGAGTCAGCATAAATGGTACCAAGTCAGAATGGGGAGCAGTCAAAAGTGGTGTCCCCCAGGGATCGGTATTAGGTCCCCTGTTGTTTCTTATATACATAAATGACCTAGATTTAGGTATAACTAGTAGGATAAGTAAATTCGCAGACGATACTAAAATAGGGAGATCAATTGATTCAGATAGCGATATAGAGTGCCTCCAAAGGGATCTAGATACCTTACATGAATGGTCAGTAAATTGGCAGATGAAGTTTAACATTGACAAATGCAAGGTATTAAAGATAGGGAAGATGCAAACAAATGTTAAATATAAACTAGCTAATTTAGAATTAGAAAATTCAGACTGCGAGAAAGATCTAGGTGTGTTTGTTAGCAATGATTTGAAGCCTAGAAAACAGTGTATAAGCGTTCGTAATAAGGCAAACAGGATTCTCGGGTTCATCTCTAGGAGTGTGAGTAACAGAACTGCTGATGTTATCTTAAAACTTTACTTGTCATTAGTGAGACCCCATATGGATTATGCTGTCCAATTTTGGTGTCCTTATTACAGAATGGACATAGATTCATTGGAGAGAGTACAGCGTAGAATGACAAAAATGATCCATAATATTAGAAATCTTTCGTATGAAGAAAGGTTGAAGAAATTAGGTTTACATTCGTTAGAGAGACGCAGAGTTAGAGGGGATATGATAGAGGTGTTCAAGTGGGTTAGTGGGATTAACAAAGGGGACATGGCAAATGTACTAAAGCTCAGTGATAGCGAAAGAACTCGTACCAATGGTTTCAAATTAGATAAATTTCGTTTCAGAAAAGATATAGGCAAGTATTGGTTTGGTAACAGAGTTGTAGATGGGTGGAATGGACTACCAAGTGCTATAGTGGGATCTAAAACTGTAGGGAGCTTTAAGATAAAATTGGATAAGCATATGGACGAGAAGGGTTGGGTGTGAAGGGGGATCAGCCGGGTTGGGCCAATCAGCGCTCTGCAGACCTCCATAATCCTGCGTTAATCTCTAACCGTTTTGGTAAGATGATCCTCAGGGTATTAGAGTGTGGAGCCTATAATTGGGCTTTGTAATGAATTGGGGTTGTGTGGGACAGGGATCTGCCTTGCTTAGGCCAATCGGCTTTCTGCAGACTCCCATTTTCTTATATGGATTTATTGTTAAAGATGTGGAGAAAACATTGATGGTTGTATATGGATTTATTGTTAAAGATGTGGAGAAAACATTGATGGTTGTATATGGATTTATTGTTAAAGATGTGGAGAAAACATTGATGGTTGTATATGGATTTATTGTTAAAGATGTGGAGAAAACATTGATGGTTGTATATGGATTTATTGTTAAAGATGTGGAGAAAACATTGATGGTTGTATATGGATTTCGGAACCTAATTACAAATGATATTGATGCAATAAAGACAAGAATAGTTCACGTGCAGCATAATGATCCCACATTGCGGTAAGGGAAGAACAATATATAGTATATACATTTTTGTTCTTAATTTATGAACATGTTATAGACACAATGTGTGTGAATGTATATACTGTATATGTGTATTTATTATTAGTATGTTTTGTTTTAACCAATAAGTAAAGAGCATACCTTGTATCTTTTTATAAAATCAAAATATGACTGACTGACTATTTATCTATCTGTTCATCTACCTACCTACACACTAATTTATTTGTGAACCTATTTACCCCGCATGTTACCCAAGCACATCCAACCTTGACTAATCAAATAATGACCAGGTGTGATATTTGCGACTATAAAGAGAGGCTTTATGTGACCCGTATTACCTCTCAGTCTAAGCAGGAGTAAAGTGGGGCACTCCTCCACAACATCTACAGCTTCAACTTCAACAACAATCAAGGAGAAGGCACCACCATCAACACCAGCCTCGACCCCAGCACCTGGCACCATTTATCATCCGGTGGCACTCCCCTCCTCCGCGTCGTCTGAACTCTCCGAGTCCACCATAGGAGAAATAGTCGACGTGGAAATGATTGAGGAAGAAGGAGACGAGGATGCAGCAGCAGGAAGACGTCCCCCTGAATCACAACCTTTATCACCGCAGCAAGAAGAATAGGACCTTCCAAAGACAGCTGGACAAGATCAGGAGGAGCTCCAAGAAAAAGCCAAAAAGATCCAGAAAGACCTTCAACATGGAAGAATTCGTAAAACACCAACATTAACACCATCGGCTTCTTCACCACCACCATCATCACCACCATCTCCCACCTTCATCTGGCAGCCCCAGCCCCCTTCTTGGCAAGCCATACTGATTCACCCCAATACTCAACTCACGCACGTTGGGTCAAGCCCCGACACCCTATTTCTCTCACTATTAACACTGTCTCTCCTACTTAACCAATAACAACTTCCCTTCTTTCACCTTCACCCACCTTCTTTCACCTTCACCCACCTTTTCTATATTCATATTGATTGATTGATTGACCCGTATTAACATATTCATACGTGACTTGTGTTGTTGGTGGTGGTGGTGTTGTGTTGTATGAGTTATTATTAATATTCATGATGGTTGGGGGGAGATGACTTATGATTGTTTTTTACCAGAGTGACTACTGCGGTGGTTAGGAATGGTTGTTGTTATTCTTGCTGGTGTTGGCAGGTTTCTCATATTAATTATGTTACTTTATAATAATTGTTGTTGGTGTATTACTGAGGCCAGCGTAGTGACAGGGTTATGGGGGGGGGGTGGCGTTTGGTTGTGACTCAGGGGTAGGGGACGAGAGAGAACTACTGGGGTGGGAGGGGGTTGGGGATGTTAAAGGCTGTACCTCACCTGCAGGTGTATTCACATGAAGAGTACTTTGTCCTTTAACTTTTGATCGACAACATTTTGTGTCTAAATTTCGAACGTTTTTTGCACTGGTATCGGTGACTAAACTCCAAGTAGATTATGAAAGATGACCTCTTCTTAGAAAAGTTTAATTCGGATATTACCAGAATTGCCATGCAATAGATAGCCACTGGAAAAAATCGTATGAATCTGCTTTAAAAGAAAAGGCAGGCAGTTTCTCATATAAATTTCATTGGCAATCGACTACCCATATAAAATAATGCGAGTTAATTGTCCGACAGCATATTTTGTACTCAGGTACGGTGAAGAAAAATGGAAAAAAACCCGCATGTCGATGGAATAAGGCGAAACACGCGGTGGTGCGACTCCTTGTAAATAGTGAGTATTGGTGATGGTGAAGCTCCCGTCATTGGCTGGCAGGTGTCGTTTCCGGCGGTGATGAACCAATCGTCGTTGAGGGCCCGGCGGTGGTGGGGAGCGACCAATGGGAGGGGAGGGAGGGAGGGGCTGTGTTATGTGTCCCCCACCAGGCAGGCTCAACACACCCCGGAGACCCACGCCACCCTCTTGACACAATGTACAGTCGCTCCTAGAAGTTCATAAACTTCAAAAGTCTTTAAGATTGCAAATATATCTATTGCGACATATTGTTAATGTACTTGTGTTGAATATAATATATAGTTAACTACTTCATGTGTATACTGATTATCATAGATCAATCCATTTGATTTGGTTATATTAAATTGTATAAAATGATACACATGAGGTTCACACATGTATATTCAAAAGTTTGCAGATTGAGTTGACCTCTTTGGATTATACAGTCTACTCTTAATCAAATATATAGCTACTTGTCTAAATGTATGGCAAGATTCTAAAGTAGCCAACACCACTTTTCGAAATGCATAGCCGGCTTCTAAATTTGTCAAACAGAGTACAGCCACGTGGACCTATTGGACCCCATATTATAGTGTTGTTCTGGGTCAACAGTTCATAAACTGAGCACAACCCTTGTGGGCCTAACCCTCTTAAGGCTCTGTCATGTCACATTTAGCATTACATTTTACACGGTCTGCCCTGTTATAATGTCTGCCAGATGTTGAAGGTAGTGTGTAAATGTTATAATGTCTGCCAGATGTTGAAGGTAGTGTGTAAATGTTATAATGTCTGCCAGATGTTGAAGGTAGTGTGTAAATGTTATAATGTCTGCCAGATGTTGAAGGTAGTGTGTAAATGTAGACAACTTATCAAAGACTCAATGGTAATATCTTAATCGATTCTAATAAGTGAAGTACGACATTATATTATTAGCATGATTGAGTTTGAAATTTGTATCTGATAATCTTGCACGGGTGAAATTAAAACAAAGATTGAATAGCACAAATTCCTCAAATTAATCTAATCATTCGTAGCGGATACCTGACTCCATACAATTCCTCAAAGTAATCTAATCATTCGTAGCGGATACCTGACTCCATACAATTCCTCAAAGTAATCTAATCATTCGTAGCGGATACCTGACTCCATACAATTCCTCAAAGTAATCTAATCATTCGTAGCGGATACCTGACTCCATACAATTCCTCGAGTAATCTAATCATTCGTAGCGGATACCTGACTCCATACAATTCCTCAAAGTAATCTAATCATTCGTAGCGGATACCTGACTCCATACAATTCCTCAAAGTAATCTAATCATTCGTAGCGGATAGCTGACTCCATACAATTCCTCAAAGTAATCTAATCATTCGTAGCGGATACCTGACTCCATACAATTCCTCAAAGTAATCAATCATTCGTAGCGGATAGCTGACTCCATACAATTCCTCAAAGTAATCTAATCATTCGTAGCGGATACCTGACTCCATACAATTCCTCAAAGTAATCTAATCATTCGTAGCGGATACCTGACTCCATACATTCCTCAAAGTAATCTAATCATTCGTAGCGGATACCTGGACTCCATACAATTCCTCAAAGTAATCTAATCATTCGTAGCGGATACCTGACTCCATACAATTCCTCAAAGTAATCTAATCATTCGTAGCGGATACCTGACTCCATACAATTCCTCAAAGTAATCTAATCATTCGTATCGGATAGCTGACTCCATACAATTCCTCAAAGTAATCTAATCATTCGTAGCGGATACCTGACTCCATACAATTCCTCAAAGTAATCTAATCATTCGTAGCGGATAGCTGACTCCATACAATTCCTCAAAGTAATCTAATCATTCGTAGCGGATACCTGACTCCATACAATTCCTCAAAGTAATCTAATCATTCGTAGCGGATAGCTGACCATACAATTCCTCAAAGTAATTATCATTCGTAGCGGATACCTGACTCCATACAATTCCTCAAAGTAATCTAATCATTCGTAGCGGATACCTGACTCCATACAATTCCTCAAAGTAATCTAATCATTCGTAGCGGATACCTGACTCCATACAATTCCGCTATAAATATTGTTGGTGTGGCACTAGTTTTACTCAAGGGGGATCACCGTTTTTTTTTTGTATCTTTCTCTCCTTTTCTCTTTTCCCCTGGCTTGTATCCATTCAGCCCCATTCAGCCAACCGTTTTTCCCCATCCAAGTGTCGATTTCTTCCTGACGAGCGATAGCGAGCCAGCATTGTATGGAGAAATCCGGCTTCGCCGGAGAAATTTTTCTATCGAAAAATTTACAAATTTAGCCTGCTGTCAAAACAAATATATATATATATATACATGCTGGCTCGCTGCCGTTCGCCAGAAAAATATTGACACCTGGATGGGGTAAACGTCTTAAAACAGTAGGCTGAATGGGGCCGAGTAGATACAAGCCAAAGAGAGAGGGAGAGAAAGAGAAAAAAGCGAGGTGGGCTCCCTTAATTAGACACTTATGACACCGGATTTGAAACTTCACTTGAGCCCTTTCAGTACGATGCCAATGTTTCTTCTATTGGGGTTATCATTAGAAGATTTTATTCAGAATATAAAAGATCTGTAGGAGTTAGGGGGTTAACTGAGAGAGTATGTACCCGTTTTGATCCCTATATGGCAGTCTTAAGTTTCGCAAAATCGTCTAATATATAATGTAAAAATCGAAAGTATTGAAGGGGATGAAATCTTGCTCTGCGATATTGCACCTTGAACAGGGTTATCCGATAACTTTAGATTCTACTATCATCAGTAGAAAGAATCAGTTATGGTTGATTGAAAACATTAAGGACGGTCAGGGTAATGCCTTCCATGGCCACTGAGATTTGTGTACCAACAAATTCAACCTTAAAACAACATATAAGATGATAGATAAAGATAGCTAGACAAACTGAGATCAAGTTAGATAATACATGAAAATATATTCACACATAGAGGAAAGATAATTTATTATTTAGGCAATGGATATTCGTTCATTCATGTGTATTCTAGTATTTGTGAATTTCAAACTCTATATTCTTGATTGAAGGACTATGTGGGAATTTCGAACACCTTAGGTCAAGATATGTCCATTCCTCCCACACCACGCCTTGAAATCGGCTTTCCCGCACCTGCGCAATGTAGCGGGGGATGGATGAGCCCGCGCACTGTGAGCACCACCGGGAGGCCTCCAAATGACAACCATTACCGCCCAGCAGCCGCCACTCACTGTGTTATTACCCGACAACAACATGGCAAACCTTATTAACTTTACGCTAATATGGTGCCGCCCCCCTTGTGCCCCTGACAGTGCTTCTCTGACACCCCCTTTCTACTGCCACAATTCTCCCTGCCTTTCACCTCTTTCTACTGCTAGCCCGTATCTTTCACCTCTTTCTACTGCTAGCCCGTATCTTTCACCTCTTTCTACTGCTAGCCCGTATCTTTCACCTCTTTCTACTGCTAGCCCGTATCTTTCACCTCTTTCTACTGCTAGCCCGTATCTTTCACCTCTTTCTACTGCTAGTCCATATCTTTCACCTCTTTCTACTGCTAGCCCGTATCTTTCACCTCTTTCTACTGCTAGCCCGTATCTTTCACCTCTTTCTACTGCTAGCCCGTATCTTTCACCTCTTTCTACTGCTAGTCCGTATCTTTCACCTCTTTCTACTGCTAGCCCGTATCTTTCACCTCTTTCTACTGCTAGCCCGTATCTTTCACCTCTTTCTACTGCTAGCCCGTATCTTTCACCTCTTTCTACTGCTAGCCCGTATCTTTCACCTCTTTCTACTGCTAGCCCGTATCTTTCACCTCTTTCTACTGCTAGCCCGTATCTTTCACCTCTTTCTACTGCTAGCCCGTATCTTTCACCTCTTTCTACTGCTAGCCCGTATCTTTCACCTCTTTCTACTGCTAGCCCGTATCTTTCAACTCTTTCTACTGCTAGCCCATATCTTTCACCTCTTTCTACTGCTAGCCCGTATCTTTCACCTCTTTCTACTGCTAGCCCGTATCTTTCACCTCTTTCTACTGCTAGTCCGTATATTTCACTTCTTTCTACTGCTAGCCCGTATCTTTCACCTCTTTCTACTGCTAGCCCGTATCTTTCACCTCTTTCTACTGCTAGTCCGTATCTTTCACCTCTTTCTACTGCTAGCCCGTATCTTTCACCTCATTCTACTGCTAGCCCGTATCTTTCACCTCTTTCTACTGCTAGCCCGTATCTTTCACCTCTTTCTACTGCTAGCCCGTATCTTTCACCTCTTTCTACTGCTAGTCCGTATCTTTCACCTCTTTCTACTGCTAGCCCGTATCTTTCACCTCTTTCTACTGCTAGCCCGTATCTTTCACCTCTTTCTACTGCTAGTCCGTATCTTTCACCTCTTTCTACTGCTAGTCCATATCTTTCACCTCTTTCTACTGCTAGCCCGTATCTTTCACCTCTTTCTACTGCTAGCCCGTATCTTTCACCTCTTTCTACTGCTAGTCCATATCTTTCACCTCTTTCTACTGCTAGCCCGTATCTTTCACCTCTTTCTACTGCTAGCCCGTATCTTTCACCTCTTTCTACTACTAGCCCGTATCTTTCACCTCTTTCTACTGCTAGCCCGTATCTTTCACCTCTTTCTACTGCTAGCCCGTATCTTTCACCTCTTTCTACTGCTAGGCCGTATCATGCATCTATTTATACTGCTAGCCCATATCTTCCACCTCTTTCTACTACTAGTCCGTATCTTTCACCTCTTTCTACTGCTAGCCCGTATCTTTCACCTCTTTCTACTGCTAGTCCGTATCATGCATCTATTTATACTGCTAGCCCATATCTTCCACCTCTTTCTACTGCTAGCCCATATCTTTCACCTCTTTCTACTGCTAGCCCGTATCTTTCACCTCTTTCTACTGCTAGTCCGTATCATGCATCTATTTATACTGCTAGCCCGTATCTTCCACCTCTTTCTACTGCTAGCCCGTATCTTTCACCTCTTTCTACTGCTAGGCCGTATCATGCATCTATTTATACTGCTAGCCCATATCTTCCACCTCTTTCTACTGCTAGCCCATATCTTCCACCTCTTTCTACTGCTAGTCCGTATCTTCCACCTCTTTCTACTGCTAGTCCGTATCATGCATCTATTTATACTGCTAGCCCATATCTTCCACCTCTTTCTACTGCTAGCCCATATCTTCCACCTCTCTCTACTGCTAGTCCGTATCTTCCACCTCTTTCTACTGCTAGCCCATATCTTCCACCTCTTTCTACTGCTAGTCCGTATCATGCATCTATTTATACTGCTAGTCCATATCTTCCACCTCTTTCTACTGCTAGTCCGTATCATGCATCTATTTATACTGCTAGCCCATATCTTCCACCTCTTTCTACTGCTAGTCCGTATCTTCCACCTCTTTCTACTGCTAGTCCGTATCATGCATCTATTTATACTGCTAGCCCATATCTTTCACCTCTTTCTACTGCTAGTCCGTATCATGCATCTATTTATACTGCTAGCCCATATCTTCCACCTCTTTCTACTGCTAGTCCGTATCTTCCACCTCTTTCTACTGCTAGTCCGTATCATGCATCTATTTATACTGCTAGTCCATATCTTCCACCTCTTTCTACTGCTAGTCCGTATCATGCATCTATTTATACTGCTAGCCCATATCTTCCACCTCTTTCTACTACCTGTCCGAATCTTTCACCTCTTTCAACTGCTAGCCCGTATCGTTCACCTCTTTTTACTGCCAGCCTGTATTTTTCACCTCTTTTCAATGTCACCATTTCCCCTGCCAACAAACTTTCACCTCTTCACCTACCACCACTTCTCCTGCCCCGGTCATCATTCCTCTGCCACCCTCCTCTCTACTGACACCATTCACCTGCCATCATTCTTCTGCCACCACTCCCCTGCCATTATGTGTCTTCGTACTGACACCATTCTGCTGCCATCACGCTTCTGCCACCCTCTCTATTGCCACCACTCCCCTGCGTCACCCTGTACCGTTCACCTATTCACCTGCCACCTCTACCTCTGCCCCTGTCAGTCTTCCCATGTCAACTTTCATCTCTAAGCCTTACTACCTCTTCCCTTCCGTCATCACCATCCCCCTTCCTCCATTGCCAAACCCTCCCCTTGCCAGCATTAGCATTGTTCTTCTGCAAACCAATCCCCTGCCATATCACCCATTACCTCTTCACTTGCACCCCTATCATCAACATTTACACTATATTTACCCCTGCCATCACCTCCTCTGCCACCCTAGACTTCTCTACCACCCCCCACCCTCCCTACCACACTTTCCCCTATCCCCCTCCATCCATCCCCTTCCCCTATCACCCTCCCTTCCCCTATCACCGTCCCTTCCCCTATCACTCTCCCTTCCCCTATCACTCTCCCTTCCCCTATCACCGTCCCTTTCACCTCTTCCCCTTCCAGCCTCCCTTCCTCTATCCCTCCTCCTTTCCCCTATCACCCTCCATCCCCCTACCTTCCCCTATCAACCCTCCCTTCTGCCCCTTCCCCTATAACCCTCCCACACACAATTATTGTCCACTCTCCTTCCCTGCCCACCCCGAACCAACTTCCAGAAGCACATCCATACTCATATCTCTCGCCGATCCATCCACTCACTCACAGACAACACGCAGCTGCATGCACGACCTCCCGAAATCCATCCTTCCGAATCCTCCCTTCCTCGCGAGGACAGAGTCCACCTGGCCAGGCTGAGATGCGGACACCATCAAGCTCTCCTGAGCTATCAGAAGAGACTGGATAACTCCGTTGTCGACGCCTGCCCGGGATGTAACACAGCACCCCATACCATTAAACACATCATAGAAGACTGCATTTCACACAACCACTTACGCCAACAACACAATCTACACTCAATGAGAGCTCTGTGGGAAAGCCCGATCGTGGCCATGGCCTTCCTCAGGGACTCGGGGCTGTTCGGCCAGGCAGCTTAGGGAACAACAACAACAACAACAACCCTCCCTTCTCCCCGTCCCCTATAACCCTCCCTTCATCCCCCCCCCCCCTATCACCCTCCATTCATCCCCCTCCCCTATCGCCCTCCCTTAGACCCCTTCCCCTATCACCCTCCCTTCCTCCCTTTCCCCTATCGCCCTCCCTTAGACCGCCCTTCCCCTATCACCCTCCCTTCCCCTGTCACCCTCCCCTCCCCTATCACCCTCCCTTCCACCCCTTCTCCTATCACCCTCCCTTCCCCTATCACCCTCCCTTCCACCCTTCCCCTATCACCCTCCCTTCCCCCCTTCTCCTATCACCCTCCCTTCCACCCCTTCCCCTGTCACCCTCCCTTCCACCCCTGCCCCTATCACCCTCCCTTCCACCCCTTCCCCTATCACCCTCCCTTCCACCCCTTCCCCCTGTCACCCTCCCATCCACCCTCCCTATCCTCTCCCTTCCCCTATCACCCTCCCTTCCACCACCTTCCCCCTATCACCCTCCCATCCACCCCTTTCCCCTATCACTCTCCCTTCCCCTATCACCCTCCCTTCCACCCTTCCCCTATCACCCTCCCTTCCACCCTTTCCCCTATCACCCTCCCTTCCCCTATCACCCTCCCTGTCCCTGTCACCCTCCCTTCCCCTATCACCCTCCCTTCACCCTTTCCCTGTCACCCTCCCTTCCCCTATCACCCTCCCTTCCACCCCTTCCCCTACCCCCCTCCCTTCCACCCTGTCCCGTTTCACCCTCCCTTCCCCTGTCACCCTCCCTTCCCCTATCACCCTCCCTTCCACTCTTTCCCCTGTCCCCTCCCTTCCCCTATCACCCTCCCTGCCACCCCTTCCCCTATCACCCTCCCTTCCACCCTTTCCCCTATCACCCTCTTCCCCTATCACCCTCCCTTCCCCTATCACCCTCCCTGCCCCTGTCACCCTCCCTTCCCCTATCACCCTCCCTTCCCCTATCACCCTCCCTTCCACCCTTTCCCCTGTCACCCTCCCTTCCCCTTATCACCCTCCCTTCCACCCCCTTCCCCTATCACCCTCCCTTCCACCCTTTCCCCTATCACCCTCCCTTCCCCTGTCACCCTCCCTTCCCCTATCACCCTCCCTTCCACCCTTTCCCTGTCACCCTCCGTTCCCCTATCACCCTCCCTTCCACCCCTTCCCCTATAACCTTTCTATTTGCTACCATCACAACCCATCTCGGGGAGCTACTTCTAAATATAGTAAACAAACCATTGCTTTTATCTTCAAACTTAGTCTAAACACCCACACACACTCACACTTAATAAGTTTCAATTCAACCCAATACAGCTTCGAAAGTACTGTATATACTGATACTGTATATAGAAGATATATATATATATATATCAACATTAGGTAACACGGGACTGTACTAAAAACTAAGATTCTGTATGTCTCGAATGTTATTACAAAGTTATCAATTACTAATTTACTTGTTGCACATGCAAGACTTTATGTGTTAATCGAAGTTTTGTGTATGTATGTTTTGTGTTTTTAATCCTTTGATTAATTTCTTTGAATGTTTTGAATCAATGTATGCATTGGATAATTATTAGCATATGCTTTGGGGGTTCAGAATTCTACCAGGCAAACCATATGTCCAGCAAGTCTTTTTCATCTAGCATGTCCACCTAAAACAAGCGGAATATCAGAAAAGATTTGCGATAGAATAATATGGAATAATATTGAGTGTACTATCTACAGTTTCTTTTAACACATTTGTATTTATAATTTAGTCACTTGCACACCATACATCAATGTTAAGCTACATTGGTGACCTCATTCTATTCGACCGTCCTGATACATATTTCTATAACATCTTATGTACTAGCAAGTCCATACATGTATTTCGCGGCCTTCCTTACATAGTGTAGATGCCGTTAACGCATAGATATAGTAGAATATCTAGTCTCCAATTTATTCCTATTGGGCTACCCTGACTTCATGTATAGTACACCTACGATTCACCTAACAGTTACTTAGAGTTCCTCTATAATCATCATCATTATCATCATTATTCGCGGTATTAACAATATCATACTCCGCCATCAATATCATCATACTCACAATCATTATCATCATACTTACCGTCATCATCCATCATAATCGGCGTCAATTATCATCAGCTGGAATTAGTGCCACTGTACACAATAATTCAATTTACGTCTCTTTAACGAATGCAAGCATAATGTCTTCAACCTTTCCTTCATATGGGAGATGTCTTATCTAATATGACGGATATTATTTGTTATTCTTTTACTGCAACCTTCCTCCATTGAATCTATGGCTATTCTGTACTAATGACACTAAAATTGAACAAGCATAATCCACATGTAGCCTCCCTAATGCTATGTAAAGTTTTTTCAAGATTTCGTCAGCTGTCCTGTTAATCACTCTTCCTAGATATACATCCAAGAACTCTATTTACCTTAAATGTTCGAACACTGAAAGGCATTGTTGGGCTGGTTTTCCAGATCACTGCTGATGATGACAACCCAAATATGTGTTCACTATTTGAGTTACTTATATCTCTTATTATTTTATCTCTGTTATGTACTACATTGTATATTGATTTTCCCCATGTTGTTGCACTGCATATGCCTACATTTATCTTAATCTCTCAATTAACTGCCCATTTGTGTAGTCAATCTATAAATTGTTGGGGCGCCTTAATATCATTGTCAAAATTAATAACTCATCCTATTTTAAGTTTCATCAGCCATTTATTGATCTCGCTAGTTATTCCTATATCCACTCGTAAATATATTTGAACGTACAACAAAGTGCCTAAAACAGATCCTTGTGGGACTCCACTCTTAACTACATCTATTTTTCACAGTACAGTATCCCATTTAATTGTAACACGTTGCTTCCTACCAATTAACCCTGCCCTAGTTCATCCTAGTAGAAGCCCCCCTAATTCCATGAGCTTCTAATTTCGTGGGGGTAGCATTATCGAATGCCTTTTTTAAATCAAAATGCTTATATCATCTTCTTTGTCATTATCTACTGCTTTCATATACTTGGGAAAAGACGGTCAATAAATTAGTGAGACAGGACCGACCGTTCCGTGAACCGGATGATGAGTCTTTAATAAGTTGGTGACGTTCTAGATGCTCTCTGATG
>CM064495.1:19629941-19652441 GCA_032716605.1 Paralithodes platypus
CCTCTTTCTACTGCTAGTCCGTATCTTCCACCTCTTTCTACTGCTAGTCCTATCATGCATCTATTTATACTGCTAGTCCATATCTTCACCTCTTTCTACTGCTAGTCCGTATCATGCATCTATTTATACTGCTAGCCCATATCTTCCACCTCTTTCTACTACCTGTCCGAATCTTTCACCTCTTTCAACTGCTAGCCCGTATCGTTCACCTCTTTTTACTGCCAGCCTGTATTTTTCACCTCTTTTCAATGTCACCATTTCCCCTGCCAACAAACTTTCACCTCTTCACCTACCACCACTTCTCCTGCCCCGGTCATCATTCCTCTGCCACCCTCCTCTCTACTGACACCATTCACCTGCCATCATTCTTCTGCCACCACTCCCCTGCCATTATGTGTCTTCGTACTGACACCATTCTGCTGCCATCACGCTTCTGCCACCCTCTCTATTGCCACCACTCCCCTGCGTCACCCTGTACCGTTCACCTATTCACCTGCCACCTCTACCTCTGCCCCTGTCAGTCTTCCCATGTCAACTTTCATCTCTAAGCCTTACTACCTCTTCCCTTCCGTCATCACCATCCCCCTTCCTCCATTGCCAAACCCTCCCCTTGCCAGCATTAGCATTGTTCTTCTTCTGCAAACCAATCCCCTGCCATATCTCCCATTACCTCTTCACTTCCACCCCTATCATCAACATTTACACTATATTTACCCCTGCCATCACCTCCTCTGCCACCCTAGCCTTCTCTACCCCCCCCCACCCTCCCTACCACACTTTCCCCTATCCCCCTCCATCCATCCCCTTCCCCTATCACCCTCCCTTCCCCTATCACCGTCCCTTCCCCTATCACTCTCCCTTCCCCTATCACTCTCCCTTCCCCTATCACCGTCCCTTTCACCTCTTCCCCTACCAGCCTCCCTTCCTCTATCCCCCTCCCTTCCCCCATCACCCTCCATCCCCCTACCTTCCCCTATCACCCTCCCTTCTGCCCCTTCCCCTATAACCCTCCCACACACAATTATTGTCCACTCTCCTTCCCTGCCCACCCCGAACCAACTTCCAGAAGCACATCCATACTCATATCTCTCGCCGATCCATCCACTCACTCACAGACAACACGCAGCTGCATGCACGACCTCCCGAAATCCATCCTTCCGAATCCTCCCTTCCTCGCGAGGACAGAGTCCACCTGGCCAGGCTGAGATGCGGACACCATCCAGCTCTCCTGAGCTATCAGAAGAGACTGGATAACTCCGTTGTCGACGCCTGCCCGGGATGTAACACAGCACCCCATACCATTAAACACATCATAGAAGACTGCATTTCACACAACCACTTACGCCAACAACACAATCTACACTCAATGAGAGCTCTGTGGGAAAGCCCGATCGTGGCCATGGCCTTCCTCAGGGACTCGGGGCTGTTCGGCCAGGCAGCTTAGGGAACAACAACAACAACAACACCCTGCCTACTCCCCGGCCCCTTTATCCCTCTCTGCATCCCCTCCCCCACCCTATCACCCTCCATTCATCCCCCTCCCCTATCGCCCTCCCTTAGACCCCTTCCCCCATCCCCCTCCCTTCCTCCCTTTCCCCTATCGCCCTCCCTTAGACCCCTTCCCCTATCACACTCCCTTCCCCCTTCACCCCCCCTTCCTGTCACCCTCCCTTCCCCTATCACCCTCCCTTCCACCCCTTCTCCTATCACCCTCCCTTCCCCTATCACCCTCCCTTCCACCCCTTCCCCTGTCACCCTCCCTTCCACCCCTTCTCCTATCACCCTCCCTTCCACCCCTTCCCCTGTCACCCTCCCTTCCACCCCTGCCCCTATCACCCTCCCTTCCACCCCTTCCCCTATCACCCTCCCTTCCACCCCTTCCCCTGTCACCCTCCCATCCACCCCTTCCCCTATCACTCTCCCTTCCCCTATCACCCTCCCTTCCACCCCTTCCCCTATCACCCTCCCTTCCACCCTTTCCCCTATCACCCTCCCTTCCCCCTATCACCCTCCCTTCCCTATCACCCTCCCTGTCCCTGTCACCCTCCCTTCCCCTATCACCCTCCCTTCCACTCTTTCCCCTGTCACCCTCCCTTCCCCTATCACCCTCCCTTCCACCCCTTCCCCTATCACCCTCCCTTCCACCCTTTCCCCTATCACCCTCCCTTCCCCTGTCTCCCTCCCTTCCCCTTTCACCCTCCCTTCCACTCTTTCCCCTGTCACCCTCCGTTCCCCTATCACCCTCCCTTCCACCCCTTCCCCTATCACCCTCCCTTCCACCCTTTCCCCTATCACCCTCCCTTCCCCTATCACCCTCCCTTCCCCTATCACCCTCCCTGCCCCCCTCACCCTCCCCTCCCCTATCACCCTCCCTTCCCCTATCACCCTCCCTTCCACCCTTTCCCCTGTCACCCTCCCTTCCCCTATCACCCTCCCTTCCACCCCTTCCCCTATCACCCTCCCTTCCACCCTTTCCCCTATCACCCTCCCTTCCCCTGTCACCCTCCCTTCCCCTATCACCCTCCCTTCCACCCTTTCCCCTGTCACCCTCCGTTCCCCTATCACCCTCCCTTCCACCCCTTCCCCTATAACCTTTCTATTTGCTACCATCACAACCATCTCGGGGAGCTTAACTTCTAAATATAGTAAACAAACCATTGCCTTTTATCTTCAAACTTAGTCTAAAACACACACACACACTCACACTTAATAAGTTTCAATTCAACCCAATACAGCTTCGAAAGTACTGTATATACTGATACTGTATATATATATATATATATATATATATCAACATTAGTAACCGGGACTGTACTAATAACTAGATTCTGTATGTCTCGAATGTGATTACAAAGTGATCAATTATACGTGTTTCACATGCAAGACTTATGTGTTAATAGAAGTTTGTGTATGTATGTTTGTGTTTTTATCCTTTGATTAATGTCTTTGAATGTTTGAATCAATGTATGCATTGTATATTAATTAGCATATGCTTTGGGTGTTCAGAATAGCTACAAGGCAAACAATATGTCCATCAAGTCTTTTCATCTAGCATGTCCACATAAAACAAGCGGAATATCATATATTTGCGATAGAAGATATTGAATAATATTGAGTGACTATCTACAGTTTCTTTAAACAATTGTATTTATAATTTAGTCACTTGCACACCATACATCAATGTTAAGCTACATTGTTTACCTCATTCTATTCGACCGTCTGATACATTTTCTATACATCTTATGTAATAGCAAGTCATAAATGTATTCGCGGCCTTCCTTACATAGTGTAGATGCCTTACCGCATAGATAAGTATGATATCTAGTCTCCATTATTCCTATTGGGCTCCACTTCATGTATAGTACACATACGATCACCTAAAAGTTACTTAGAGTTCGTATAATCATCATCATTATCATCATTATTCTCGGTATTAACAATATCATACTCGCCATCAATATCATCATACTCACAATCATTATCATCATACTTACCGTCATCATCCATCATAATCGTCGTCATTATCATCAGCTGGAATTAGTCCACTGTACACAATAATTAACTTTACGTCTCTTTAACGAATGCAAGCATAATGTCTTCAACCTTTCTTCATATGGGAGATGTCTAATATTACGGATATTTATTGTTATTCTTTACTGCACTGCCTCCAGTGAATCTATGGCTATTCTGTAATAATGACACTAAAATTGAACAGCATAATCCACATGTAGCCTCCCTAATGCTAGGTAAAGTTTCAAGATTTCGTCAGCTGTCCTGTTAATCACGCTTCTAGATATAAATCCAAGAACTCTATTTACCTTAAATTTCGAACACTGATGCATTGTTTTGTGGTTTCAGATCACTGCTGATGATGACACCCAAAATATTGTTCACTATTTGAGTTACTTATATCTATATTATTTTATCTATGTTATGTACTACATTGTATATTGATTTTCCCAATGTTATTGCACTGCATATGCCTACATTTATCTTAATCTTCAATTAACTGCCCATTTGTGTAGTCAATCTATAAATTGTTGGGGAGCCTTAATATCATTGTCAAAATTAATAACTCATCCTATTTTAGTTTCATCAGCAAATTTATTGATCTCGCTAGTTATTCCTATATCAAACTCGTAAATATATATGACGGACAACAAAGGGCCTAAAACAGATCCTTGTGGGACTCCACTCTTAACTACATCTAGTTTTCACAGTACAGTATACCATTTATGGTAACACTTTGCTTCCTACCAATTAACCATGACCTAGTTCATCCTAATAGAAGCCCCCCTATTCCATGAGCTTCTAATTTCGTGGGGGTACATTATCGAATGCCTTTTTTAAATCAAAATGAATTATATCATATTCTTTGTCATTATCTACTGCTTCATATACTTGGGAAAAGAAGGTCAATAAATTAGTGAGACAGGACCGACCGTTCGTGAATCGATGATGAGTCTTTAATAAGGTGGTGACGTTCTAGATGCTCTCTGATGTTGTGTGAAATATATTACTCCAATAGTTTGTCTATAATTGATGACAAACTAATTGGACAATAATTTTAGGCAATAGGTAGGTCACCTTATTCTAATATCGGTATATTAGATATTGGTACCACATTTGAAAGTCTTCACTCACTCATCTAGGACTAGCCCCGAATTAAGAGAAATATTAAATAGTGCTGCTAAAGGGTAACTAATTTATTGTTTACATTATTTCAATACTCCGGGAAAAATTAAGCCTGACCCAGGTGACTTTTGTGGTTTTAGTATGTCTAACTGCTCAAGTACATCGTTTCTACATAATGTTCACTTTACTTAAAATATCATCTATACTTCCATTATATATCGGACGGAGTTCTGGTTTCTGTGCTAAGTCTTAGTCTGTCAAGTCAGAGATAATATAATTGGTTAAGGTTTTCCATATATCGACCTATTTATCTATGAGAATTCCTGTCTCCGTTTTAAGAGGGCCTATTTTGTATCTTTATTTTGTTTTATATAACTAGAAGAAGTTATCACACTTAGCTTTCCTGATTTCAGCTTTAACTTGTCTACTAAGAATTTGCAAAATTGTTTCTTAAACGTTCTTAATTTCTCTTTAGTTTCCTATATACCCTTTGTTTTAACATAGCGTATGTTTGATGCTATTATTCACCCATCTAGGGTCAATATTTTTGGATCTGAAGCACTTTGAGCACTTGAGCATCACTAATGATCTTATTAAATCTAGTTGAACATAAATATTCTGAGCTGCCTGATTTGTGTCTAAGTCGTAAATTTGACTACCTGGTAAACCCAAGCCACCACTTGTCCTTCATTGTCCAAGGATTCCACCACACTTGTCAGGTGTTCTAGTTATGCATCATAGTTGGCTTGTCTAAAATTAGGGACTAAAGAAGAGTTTACAGTTGATTCATTTATCCAATCTAGATTGAATCCAATTTCACCGTGGCCGCTATGACCTAAGCTTCCTCTGCTAACTAAATTACTAATGCGATTTTATTTGTTACTGAAAACTAAATTGAATATATTGTTACATCTGGTTGGTTCAGTTAACATGTTGAGTCAAGAAACAGCCCTGTGATAGTTCTAAAAATTAATTTGATTCCAAATCTCCCGTGTGATTTTCCCAATTTATTCTATAGAAATTAATATCTGCAATACAAATTTTACTAGATTGACAGGCTCTGAGTAATCTCATCCCTATATCTATCCTATATGGACTTGGCAGACTGTATATAAGGCCTATTACAATAATATCACGGCTGTTATTTATATCTAACCAATAACCATACACTTTCACTTTTCCTCTCCAATTTAACCTCTAACATAATGAAAGAATTTATCGAATTTGAGACAAAACCTGCCACTCTACCTCCCTTTCTTCCTTGGCGATCTACATTGTACATATCAAATCCATCAATTTGAGTCTGCCATAACATATCGTGTGTCTGTGTTCATCATGGCGTTCACCCATGTTTCGGTGATTATAATAATATAAATATTTGCTGTGCATATGAATGCTAACTTATTCCGTAAACTACAGCTAATTGTGTAATATACTGTATCTTAAGTTTCTTATGTATGGATTTGCTAGGGCTCACAAAATCTGTACATCTAGAATATCCGATAATGATTCTCCTAAATTTGATGGAGACACATCTTATAATATTCCACTGTTAATATTGCTGCCTTCGATTTCAGTACTGCCAATATAGTCATCATTATTAACCCCTTCAGCACCATGACGCCTTTTTACCTTTGATACTTGCTGAAAGTAGACGATTTTATGCAGTTTAAGAGTGTTTGTTGAGACCGTTTTTACCCATTTGAGTCGTGGAAGTAGATTATGAACTAAAGAAAATCGTCTAATGGTAACCAGAATATGATGAAAATTACGTCATGGTGGTGAAGGGGTTAACATGCTATTGGGATTTTATTACATTCTTATCTGATGTACAGTACCATATTGTGCTCTATTAAACACATTTTATTACATTCTTATCTGATGTACAGTACCATATTGTGCTCTATTAAACACATTTTATTACATTCTTATCTGATGTACAGTACCATATATTGTGCTCTATTAAACACATTTTCTCATTGAGTCACACGAGCTTCATGAACAATCTTTTCTAGTGAACTAACTAAGGTAGACATCCCTAGACGAGAGAGATGAACCCCGCCCCCATGTCCGTCCCTTGCATACAGCTTATCCATACCATAGAATCGGGTCCAGACTCCATAATTATGTACTTCGGTATGTAATCTTCTGTAAGTAATCTTCTGTATGTAATCTTCGGTAGGCAATCTTCGGTATGTAATATTCGGTAGGTAATCTTCGGTAGGTAATCTTCGGTAGGTAATCTTCGGTAGGTAATTTTTGGTATGTAATCTTTGGTAGGTACCGTAATCTTAGGTTGGTAATTTTTGGTATGTAAACTTCGGTAGGTAATCTTAGGTTGGTAATTTTTGGTATGTAAACTTCGGTAGGTAATCTTCGGTTGGTAATTTTGGGTATGTAAACTTTGGTAGGTAATCTTCGGTATGTAATCTTCGGTAGGTAATGCTTACTTAGTTGTTTTCATCTTCTCATCTGCTCTCTTAGCTGCAGTGGTTGGACTAGAAGTTTAGCATAGACTTATTTCTTCTATTAAAATGTAATTAGGCTATAGTTTAAGGATTTCATTTTTGTTCTACGATCGTTTGCTGCAACTACTTCCCAGCTACACTAAAGCGCTGATTGGTCAGAACTATACTGGAAAACCAGTAATTCAGTGTTAAGAGCGATACTTGTTCCATAGTCCACTCTATAGCATCATAGTCACCTTCAGTAAACAAACAACTTCCGACAGTCTGTATACACCCAGTAAACAAACAACTTCCGACAGTCTGTATACACCCAGTAAACAAACAACTTCCGACAGTCTGTATACACCCAGTAAACAAACAACTTCCGACAGTCTGTATACACCCAGTAAACAAACAACTTCCGACAGTCTGTATACACCCAGTAAACAAACAACTTCCGACAGTCTGTATACACCCAGTAAACAAACAACTTCCGACAGTCTGTATACACCCAGTAAACAAACAACTTCCGACAGTCTGTATACACCCAGTCATTACTTGCAGTCAATAATTGTTAAGAGGAGCTTTGTTCTATATCTGGACCCCTCTCTTCTTAATGCTTAACCCAATTAGTTTTGAGATTTTAAGACGTTCGCTCCATTAGTTTGGCATTTTTTAGACCTTTTGTGCCATTTAGGTGTCGGAGTTTTTCATGGCGAGCGACAGCGAACCTGTAATTTAGGAGGAACCGGTCATCGTCAAAGACATTTTTCTACCGAAAAAAATTACAAATTGATCTCTATGGGGGGTCTTGGGGTTTCTTTTTAAGATTGGTGGAGGTGTTGGTAGGAAATTAAAGGAAATCATAAATAAATATATACAGTATATAACTAAATACACAGCACGGTAATCAAAATCTAGTCCTGGGAGTCCTTAAAACAACAGTGAGCTATTGGTAAGGGGAAATTTGCATTTTTCTGGACCCCCTTCTCCTTCATGTTTAGACCTATCAGTTTTGAGATTTTAAGACGTTCGCTCCATTAATGTTGTGACTTTAAAACCTTTCGCCCCATTTATGTAAATTGTAAGACCTTTACTGCCATTTAGATGTCGATTTTTTTTTATTTTTTTTTTTGTTAGCGAGCGACAGGGAGCCTGTAATTTAAGCGGAGCCGGTCGGGACATTTGTCTACCAAAAAATGTACACATTTACCTAGGAGGGGGGGTCTTGGGGGTATACTGTATATGTTAAGCTTGGTGGAGGTCTATGGATCAAAGACAATAGGTCCCCTACAGTTGTCCAATCTCCGTGCCTGGCCAGTGTCTCTATTCCACACTAACAGCATAATCAACCTCGCACCCCCTTCCCTCTAATTGCATAAATCAGGAGGGGTAATCGCGCAAGAACCACCCCGGGCACCACCACTTGGAATTTTACCTGGTAGTCTAATTGCACAAGTTACTGCCTCTAATTGCATAAATTATTAGGTGGTTTAACGGCATAAATTGGTTGGCGGTTCTGATGCATAGATTGCCGGGCACGAGGCACTTCCACTACACTTTTTAAGAGAGAGTGAGTGAGAGTGAGTGAGTGATAGAGTAAGGTGAGCGAGAGTCAATATGTGTGTGCGTGTGTATGTTTGTCTGTGTGTGTGTTGGGGGGGGGGTATGAGTAGATATAATGGTTAGTTAGTATCTCAAAGACATAAATTATTCAATCCTTCTCTCTCTCTCTCTTTCTCTCTCTCTCTCTCTCTCTCTCTCTCTCTCTCTCTCTCTCTCTCTCTCTCTCACACACACACTGTGTTTACAAATGAGTGGTCTCCCTCTATAATGCCTTTTTCTCATAAACTGGGTAGATTAGATACAAACAACCTCGTAAGGATCAATAGATTTGTTGTTGTTGTTGTTGTTGTTGTTGTTGTTGTTGTTGTTGTTGTTTTTGTTTGTTTTCTTTTATACTCCCTTGCGCGCACACACACACATGCACACCCCGCGCAGCTAGCTCAGTGGTACCGTCCCTGCCTGCAACTCAGCAGACCGGGGTTCAAATCTCGCTCAGGTTGATGAAGGTTTTCTGAGACATAGCCGGCGGTTACCATCTACCTTGAGCAAGGATATGGGTAATTGTCATTGGTAATAATGTCTCTGGAAGCAGGACAATACTAACCATAAACTCAATTCCTGTCAAACTACAATTATGAATTACAATTATACAATTATAAATTACACACACACACACACAATCACACACTTTGTGTGTGTATGTACATGCAGTGTATGTGTATGTAGCGATACGTACATACACATGTACTGTGTAAGTATACAGCACGGTTGCATCTTACTAGTTTAATGAAGCTTACAATAATGCAGTTAAATATAGGTCAGCATATCTATGAAACTCACACAGGTATATTTTCAGCCACTGGCTGTAATTCTTAATAATCCGTTTACATTAATTATCAGCAGTTACATGTAACTAGGCGAACAGTAAACATAGTCAGTAACGGTGTCAGTAAATCAACTCAATAGCTTTCAACAAACCCTTATACCCTTTTATAAATGCGTAACTATTATATTTTTCAGCATACCTAGCACATAATGTTTACTGGTCAAATAGCTCCTATGCAATCTATTATCTCAATCTGGAAAATCATCTGCCAACCTAGTACATAATATTGATCTCGGCAAGCAGCTCTTATACAACCTCATGCTTTGGTCCTTATTATAAGATCAAATAAGTTAGAGTTAAACTACTAACTGTTCCGCTGTACATGTTCAGCCTACGGCTGCAATTATCAATAAACTGTCTACGTGGTGCGATGCATAAGGTGTTGATTTTCGGTGTGAGCATCCTGGATTCGAATCCACGGACTGCCACATGTGTTTGTAAATTTCATTAATCGATTTTAGGAGTATAGTTGGTTGTTGGAAGGAACATAATAATTATTATTATACACACACACACACACCTCCCCGTGGCTTAACGGATAGCGCATCTGGCTCACAACCAGAAGGTTCCGAGTTCGAGACCCGGGTGGGGAAGAGACATTTGGACAAATATCCTAACGGTGTAGCCTCTGTTCACCTAGCAGTATAAATAGGAACCTGGTGTAAGTGGACGAAGTTGTGACGTCCCCTCTGGGGGTTGGTGGTCTGTACAAAAAGGTGAGAAGGGTATGGTATAGGTCAACCTAAGCCTTTGAGTGAGACTGGTACCGTAAAGATCAACTCAAGCCTTCGCTTTCAGATGTCGCCAATTGACTGATTACAGACCACACTCACATCCACAGCCAACGATACACTAACACATGACATGCACTTCACGCAATACATTTCCAGTTAAGGAGGCGCGTTAATAATGAGCTGAAGCTCGCATTGCGTGGAATCCCCTTGACAAACAAGTTCGGTGAATCACACACACACACTCACACGCACTCAAACACACACACAGATACGAAATAACTATGTAGCCTTATTTTATCAATAGTAAGAACAATCCAGTGTATATACTGTATACCAATATGCTGTAGTATTTGTCTATTACTCTTACTGCGAATGAATCAAATTATATTGTAACTAAAGTCTAATTAGTTTAACCTGGCGAATTTGGTCTTGGTCTCTTGGGCTAGATAACTCTCTTTCCAGGTGATTGGCTGATGGTACTGGGTTTTTTTTTTCGTTTTTTTTCCAATATGTTATTCGGACACGGTACTATCAGCCGATCAATCAGGTCAAATTTGAGTTCACAAACCCAGATCCACCAATTGCAGTTTCGCCAGATTAAACAAACAAATATAATATATACAGTATGTGGGATGTAATGGTTATGACGCTTGACTCACAACCGAGAAGACCGTTGTTCGAATCCCGGGCAGGACGAGAAGGTTGGGCAGTCTTCTTCTGTTCCCCTAGCTTAAGGGACCTATAGCCTGCTTTTTGAGCTAGCAAGAATTTATAATTCAACAAGAATGTATAATTGGGGTTGGGTGTGAGAGGAATCTTCCTTGAGTGGGCCAATCGGCTTTCTGCAGACTCCCATTTTCTTAATGTTCTTATGTTCTTAAGGGAGGATTTTAGCTTGCTCCCTAGACCTCTACCAAGCTTAAAAAATACCCCCAAAACCCCCTTTGAGATAAAATTGTAAATTTTTTGGTTATAAAATGTCCAGGCCGATGGCCGGTTTCTCTTAAATTGCGGGTTTGCTATCGCTCGCCTGGATAAAATTGACATCTAAAATGCACGAAAGGTTTATAATATTGGCAAAAAATGGGTCGAAAGATCTGAAAATTGTCAAACTATTGGGGCAAGCTCCAAGCCCCCAAGGTCCCAGGGGAATGGGAGGCTGGCTTACCTGCCCCTCTACCATTTGTCTCGCTTCCAGCAACTGCAGGGCAAAACTGGCCTAAACAACACTCACCTAAAGAGAGGCAGAGGGATCTTCTTGCCCTTAGCCGCCAGACCAGCAAGCGGAAGCAAAAAGTAAGTTACCTTTTCGAAGTTGACTCGGACAGCAGCTCCTTCTCTGAGTATCTCGTGAGGTAAGCCTGAATATCTAGGCATCGATGTTAGCATCTTTGTCACTCATGGTTGGAGTTATACAACCCCTGTCTTGAGTGTCTCAGTTGGGTTACACCTGAGTACCTCGGCACCGATATGAGTAACTTTGTCAACTTCCGGTTAGAGTCACTCAACTTTCGTCTTGAGTATTGGTGGTGTAATGGTTAAGGTGTCTAAATATCTGTGTGTGATAACCCGGGTTCGAATCCTGGTGGATCACATATATGCTTTCATTAATTTCATTGGAGGTGTTTGGTGTTGTGGTGAAATTAATACAAAATAGATTAGGTTACATCTGACTGTCTCGGCACCGACGTGAGTAGCTCCTTCAACTTCTGGTTGGAGTTATACAACCCCCGCCTTGAGCAATTAATTCGTGTCACACCCGAGTAAATCGACACCGATGTAAACATCGCCGTCAAATCTCGTTTGATTAGGTTTATTGGATATTTTTATTGTACTGAACCTCTCATGTAAATTAGTCATGGGTCTGTATGTAGGTGTTACTTCTAAAAGTTAACTAGAAGATAAATAATCACATGCAAAGAATTAAGCATTGGCAGAAGGCAATTTCGAATAGAAACGTATAGTAAATGCATTTGATTAGCAAAAAATATAAAATAGTAATAATAATGAATGATAATGCTCTCATAAATTAATATTAACTGCGGCACCATGTACCAACAACGACGAATACCAAGTGAATGTGTTACTGGTAAATTTCTGACTTGTTAGTACAGTATTGGACGAAAGTCTGACTGTGTGTTATATTAATCGTATTAATGTGGAGAAAATGCAACGACTCTACGCAATTTTAATTTACAGAATATCAAATGAATGAGGATTATGATAAAGCCAATAATATAGTGGAGAGCAAACCAAAGAATAATACTATGACCGATAATGTTTTACTTGTGTTCGAACTCAACTAGATAACTCGGTGAGAGGATCTCTCTTAGCTTGTTTGCTAACAATACAATGTTTCACAATTATTAATTGCAGAGGACTATGTATGTCTGAGTACATGATGAGATTGATACCCAGTATTCGATAAATGGATATAAAATCGTAGACATGTGCTTAACCAATTGGCTTGATAGTGTAATTGTTAGAATGTTTAAGATCTGTATATGGTAACCCAGGTTCGAATCCCGAGAGGATCACATGCTTTCATTCATTTCATTGGGTGGTGTTTGTTGTTGGGAGTTAAATTAATAAATTAGATAATAACTATTTTAAAAGATCATTATTCTTCGGGCCAGAAGAAAATCTAACAGATGTGGACATTTGAAACTACAATAAATTTAACTTCTGGAGGTGGTTTGCTAAGCTGGTAGAAATATCCACTAGACCAGTCAGTCCGTAGCCAATCCCAATTTCCTTATAATGAGATAAGGGTGGATTAATACATACCGGTACATATGCTAATGGAAAGACAAAATACAGGATTATATTTAGGCGTCTATCTAATGCAATCTTCAGTCATCTCACAAAATCACAGGCTTCACGTCTCGTCTCGTTATAAAAATCAGTAATTCTGCTTAATGGCAACATTTCGGTTAAAGCTTTGGAGAATTCTTCGTTTCATATTAAATATTATTTATTTCCAAAATTCTTGCCTTATCCATTCTTTTTTCACGTTTCGTTACGAAGTGAAACATTGTACAATACGCTATTTTTTTGGGCAAACAAAGCGTTTCATACCGTCTAATACACAATTTTTTTTAACTTTCTTTACATTTAACACCTTCAGCATTATGACTCAATTTTGGGGTAATAGCTGACCGCTTTATGCAAATTACGAATGCCCTGTGGGAATATAAATTTTAGATACCATTGTAATTAACTTTCCAGCTCCTTCAAGCCATTCTCATTCATAATAATATCGCCTATAAATAGCCAAAGTTCAACGAAGAACAGAGTTACCGTGGTAATCAGCCACATAGGCTATAGCAATGATGATGGTGGTAATGATGTACAGTATATGTTTCTTTCGTGTGTGTGTGTGTGTGTGTGTGTGTGTGCGTGAGCTCAACCTCACTTTATCTCATGCTAAATATGTTTCAGTACTTTTTGACGTAGTTAATGGATTTTGTCTTCGATATCCGACGACAAAATGTGACTTCCCCAATTTAAACTAACTGATTTTGTCTACTCTACTTCTGACTACAAAATTGACTTCCCGAATTTGTCAACCCCCTGATTATGACTATTTCATTAGTACTATGCTACTTTTTTCTTTTTAGGGCAAACACTCTACACCAAGTATTATAGAGATAGCTGGTTTGCCACAGTTATAACAGAAACCCGATTACGGGGGATGGCTGTGGCCTGATGAAGTTCATCCGCCTCTCTATTTTGCCTTGGGGTGGGTGTTTGACTGTATCTCTATATGTTTCATATATCTATATTAATGTCAACTCTTTTCACATGTGTGTTTGTGTGTGTGTGTGTATGTGTGTGTGTGTGTGTGTATGTGTGTGTGTGTGTGTGTGTGTGGGCGAGCGTAGTGGTGGTGAGGGAGGTTGAGGTATTCCTCCGAATCCTTGCTACCATAGAAACAAGATATATAGACTAACGCAAAGAAATAAGTGTCGTTGGACCTCCTCGTAAACACTAGTTGAGCACGCCAGCCATAGCCTGTGTAGTCTGTGTAATCTGACTTTCCAGTCGATATAAGGATCTTCCACTCACATAGTAAAGCTTCACCTGACCCTATGAACGGTATTCAAGGCCAGTATCTTAATACTGTGCATAGCTAAATAAAGATATAGCTAGCTAGTTTATATCTTATTGGATATATATAAACCTAATTAAATCTAAATTGCTTCTGATCATACATACTATATATCTATTTTGGCGAAAATACTGGGAGACTTCAGGAACCTCTTTTGAAAAGACATCCATAGCTTAGCCTCTACCTATTTCATTACTGTCATCTATAAAATGCCGGCTTTATGCATATGTCACCCCCCCCCCTTCTCTCTCTCTCTCTCTGTCTGTCTCTCTCTCTCTCTGTATGTCCGCTATTCTTTGGTTTTAGTGTATTTAGCCAATGCGGCCAGTCGCCGGGGGATCCTGAGGCCGCTATGTTATTAGGGCCGAGGCACACTTTGGGGAGGTAATGGATCTGGTATTGAGAGAGGGAGAGAGAGAGAGAGAGAGAAGGAGGGGGGCGGAGAGAGAGAATAACACCACGTGAATATATCGAGCACTTAGATTACTTGGATGAACACTATTCTATGGAGTACAAAGGAAGTCAAGCAACAACAGATCTAGCGACCCCTCGAGGTTGCTTGCCCTCTAAATCACTGCTGTTCAAAGTGTCCAACAGTGGTTCAGAGTGGGTAAGGGACAATTGGAAAGGGAAGCACTGCCTTAAGACCAATGTCCTTGGCAGGGTTAGGAGATGTTAGTAGGGAACAATTTGGGTTAATAACATAACACGATGTATCTGAGAAAAAGGTCATTCATTTACAAATGCAATCAGTCGCGGGTTTAAGGCTAGGTGCTTGTCCAGGCGATGTTCAAAGGAATTAACGGTGCTGCAGTCTATAATATCTCGAGGAAGCTCATTCCACAAGTTCACAACTTGATTGAAGACATTCTTAGACTTGTGCGAGTTAAAAGATGTACCAATAATTTTGTAACCATTTCCCATTGTGTAGTTTGATTGGTCGATCGTAAAGTACTTATCACAGTTCATATTGTCGGTGCCTTTGATGATTTTGAAAACTTGAATTAGGTCACCTCTTAATTTGCGCTGGGTTAAAGGGAATAAACTTAATTCTCTAAGGCGCTCCTCGTATGGTTTGTTTCTTAGATTAAGTATAATTTTGGTAACTCTGCGTTGAACTCGTTCAAGTTTATCGATATCTTTTTGGTAGTAGGGGCACCAGGATTGAAAGCAATATTCCGGAAGAGGATAGACTAGGAAATTGTAAAGTTTGAGGATTACATCTTTGGATTTATGCTCGAATGACCTGCCTATAAAGCCAAATATTTGATTTGCCTTTCTAACAACTTTTGAGCATTGTTGACTAGGTTTTAGGTTACTCGATGTTGTTACTCCCAAATCCGTTTCTCAGTCTACACTCTTAAGCTGAGTGCCATTCATTGAATAGTTTGCTTTCTCATTTCGGGTCCCGATATGGAATATTTTATATTTATTCGCATTAAAACTCATGTGCCAAATTTGAGCGCAACTTGACAGCTTATCTATGTTAGTTTGCACATATTATACATGTTCGTTTGAGAGTACAGTATTTGCAATTTTGGTATCGTCTGCAAACTTTGAGATTGTATGGGTGAGGCCCTCATCTATGTCATTTATATAAACTAGGAAGAGAACTGGCCCTAGAACCGTTCCCTGGGGTACCCTGCTAGTTTATATTGGTACAATTCGATGCTTTACCGTTGATGACTACCCTTTGCTTTCTTTCACTGAGCCAATTTTCCATCCATCTCAAAACTCCCCCTTGTATTCCATGCGCTTGATCAATAAACGTTTATGGAGAACTTTGTCAAAGGCCTTTTGAAAATCAAGGTATATAATATCTACAGCTTTACTCTCGTCATATAGATTGAGAATATTGTGGAAGAAGTATAAGAGGTTCGTCAAACAGGAACGTTTGTTACGGAAGCCATGCTGAGTATCTTTGAGTAAGAGAGAAAGAGAGAGAGATGGCGGGGGGGGGGGGGGTTATCTGCCTACGATTATTGCCATAGTTGATTGAAATTAGGTTAACACTACCTGGTGCAACATCTTCGGATCATAATGACATTTTGTTTAATTATTATTGCGGGTTTTGATTGATTTTGTAATGTTCTAAATGCATATTTAGCTTGACCCTTAGAATAAGAAAAACACTTCCCCAGATTCCTTTCAAACTAAAATATGCCCCCCAGGTTCCTTTCAAGCTAAATTTTTACATTTTCGGTAGAAATATGTCCCGACCCAAGGTTGGTTTCTCCTAAAATACAGGCTCGCTATCGCTCGCCCTGAAAAAAATCCGGACATCTTAAAGGGGTGAAGCGTCTGATAATCGACAAACTAATGAGGTGAAAAGGCCTTAACATTTCTAAACTTGTGGAGTGAAATAAGATTTGTCCAAGCAGATCTGCCCTGCACCAGATAGGCTCTCACTAACAGACAGACACACAGCCGACAGACATACAGACAGCCGACAGACAGACATACAGCCGACAGACAGACAGACAGTCAGCCTACAGACAGACAGATGGACAGCCGACAGACATACAGCCAGCCGACAGACAGACAGACGGACAGACAGACAGACAGGCAGACAGTCAGCCTACTAGTAGGGTCATTTGCTTGGAATCCGTGACCATTTTGTTCCTACCTTTTTCTCTCGATGGATTTGACAACCTGAACCATTTTAAAGGACAATTAGCTCCTATGCCCCTCTGAAAAATGACGGCTGACTCTGCTAGAGCCCAATATTCAAAATGGCTGCCAACGCCATCTTGAAAAACATGAAATGTAATATCTCTGGCATCAGATGAGCTACAAGGACGAATGAGGTGTCCTTTTTCACTAATTCTGGCATTACAAATCCACTGGAATGGTTATTGTATTGTATTGTATTGTATATTGTATTGTTATTGTATTGTATTATACTAATTGTACATACTAATCTGCCACTTCACTGTCACTACATGATTCACTGTATGAGCCACTATCAGAATCACTGTCCTCACTTTCGCTGCTATCATCACTGTTGTTCTCTGCCTGCGGATTTGTAGGTAGTGGTATGGATGGGGGAAGTGGGGGCTGGGTTGAACGGACAGGCAGACATAGGCCATTTACAAGATGCCATCCATGGCCGATCGGTGAGGGGTGACTTTGGAGCTGGTAATGCTTTTGCAAATATGCAAGATAGTTTGCACGCTCCAAGTGTGGACGGAGACTGTCCAAGTCAGGCACAAGTCGGATAGTGCTTTTTTTCTTCTGAGCTCTCCACTTCGCTGCCCTCGCATCTCCCAGGGTCTTGCTTTTGGTATCACCATAGACATATCGAATGACAAACTGTTCCAAATCACTGATGACCTGTTCTGTGAATAGGAGCTGTGTACCACATGCTGCTAGCAGGTCGTGTGCCTCTTTAGACTTCTCCAGACGATCTGCGATGAGCTTCTTGCTTGCTCCATAGAAGCCAGAGTTGTGGTCACACCCAGTGAGGACATGAAGTGGTATGATGGATGCAGCCATTGCCTCACTGCACAAACATCGGGCATCGATAAGCTGACGTTTGCGTTTCACACACAGGATTCCTGTTGTCTTCTGAGCAACATATGCCGCTTGCACGTAGTTGTCTGTGTCCTCTGTGTCAAGAACGACAGCTGCTGTATAGCTGTCTGACCGGAGCACACTATATATGGTGAGCATTGCTGTATCTGCCTCTGCATGGGAGCATGCGAGCTCTGGCACAAGCTTGCCTGTGGTGAGATTCTTTGCAGTGCTGCCAACTACACAGTAGATGATCTCGGTGCTAGTTGTTGCTGCTGTTCTCTGGAATTCCGTTTGAAGAAATGCCTGAAGGCGGATTTTGTTTTCAGGTTTACCCAGGAGAGCATGGAAAACTTTACTAGAAGGAAATTTATCTTCTGTCTTCATGAAGACATTGCTGATTGGCAGGGTTTTTTGGCGCAGTATTCTCTCACTGTCCTTGATCGTGTAATTCTGATCATATGAATCATTGACGCAAATGATGTGCTCAGCATGCTTGTGTCTCGTTAGAACGAAGTGCACCAACTTCTCTGCATAATCTCCCAAGGTATACTTGGTACCATCTCCCTTCTCTCTGTCTTCAATGGTAGGAGTTGTTAGGCGCCAGATGAGGCCCATATCAATAATAGACGTGTATACATCAGGCTCTGGAATGACAGTCATAGTTAGTTTTTGTTGAAGCTTGCTTTTCTGTGCCTTACGGATGGTTCCATTGACGTTGAAGATGGAAAGGCACTCGGCTGTAACACGATGCTGCAGGACTTCTTGAAGTTTGAGGGCACCACTCGTTTCAACCAGTCCGAGAACAGAGGCCAAGGCATTACGCTCCATTTCCTCAGTCTTACCCTTCAGGTTCTCACCATCTGCTTTCTTCAATTCCTGAGTTGAAAAGTTCAAACGCTTGCTACGGGGAACTCTGTCGTTGAGAGACTTGGTCTTGGAATACACTCTCTCATTCAAGAACTGCTTCAGTTTGCTTGTGCCATCCTCCTTTGCCAATTTCAAGTCGGCAGCGAGAGCATCTGAGGCTGGGATTCCTGACTGTAGGGATCGAAGTGTCTTGTTTGTATGGTCAAATGGATCACACTTGAATTCAGTGAGACATGTGCTTATATCCTGTACAGCTTGTTCATCCTTCTTCATTTTACTCGACGAGCAATCAGCATGCTTCCCTTTTCCTTGTTTCTTGCGATTAGCATGGCGATGGACCTTTGTTCTCACCCGATTGATGTTATTCACATTCCGAGTGTTTATTGCTCGACTCTTCTCGTCTGCATTTGACATGCTGGCGTGAAACCCTGAAAACCCAGGCACAGTCTGTTCTTCTGGCTTAGGTCTCGTTCGGTCATCTTGCGCCCTGGCCAATGCATGGATCACACCACGAATTCTTTGCACCGATGTGTCAGGAGGAGGAGTACTTTGATCAGCTGGTGGCTTCCTGAGAGGTGGTTCCCCACGCTTCGCTGTCTTGTATGGGTTGACTTTTTGCATTTCACTTCCGAGCTCTTTGAGAGTTGTCGAGAGGTTTGATGCAAAGTTGGCACCGGGAACTGGTCTATCCTCGTGATTCTCGGAAGGAAGTTCTGTATCAAATGATTCTGGCTGCACAAACATGACATTAGTGCGGTGTGACTGGCCAGCACCGGTCAGTGTGTCGCTCTTGAAGTCATCATTGTCGACTATAGCGATAGCAGGCTTACCCTCAGCTAGTTCGAAGGGGCAATCAGATGAGCACTTGAGGTCATTGACCACCCAAAAATCTCGCAGCATAATTACGTCATTGTAACTGATGCCCAGTCCATCTTTGTGCATTATGTCGACTATCTCCCTACTCTTGGTCAGTCCATGTAGCAAGACAGAGAGATTTATCTCAAATGCAGTGCGTTTTCCAGTGATGTAGCTTGTGAGGATAGATGCAATCGATCGGACGGATGGACTGTCATCAATTGCAGACTTATTTGGGTGTTTCAGCCATGTGAGCAGCTTCAGCAGGAGCTCACTGAGGTCTTCTTCTCTCTCCAACTCATGTATATATGGGAGCCAGGGAATAGTATTTGTCCTGATAACTTGCTCTTTGAGTCGTGCCGCAACATTCATCACCAACTGATCATTGCTGACACCCAATGAAGATATTGCCGCCTCGATGTATGTACCTGCTGCTGTTGTATCATATACCAGTTCACTCACATTCTTTTGAATGCGTTCATGAAATCCGATGTCTTCCCCAAATTCATTGACGAGAATTTCCTTTAAGTAGCTGGATTTTACTACTGAGTTATGTCCGTGATTTGAGATAATGCGCTTATAGTCCTGCAGCAGGCCTTGCAGTGTGCGAATTTCATGGTCTTTGAAGATGACTTGACGAATATGATGAAAGAAGAAAGCTTGGGCCTCTCGGAGGTTTACACGCTGCAGATGTTGAGTGCTTTCATCTGAAAGGGGCTTGTGGTCGCTTACATATTTGCGCCAGCACGCACGATGGTAGCGGATTTCCAACCCAAATGCTGTTTGACTATCTTGGATGGATGCAATCAGAGTGTCAAGTCTCAATCTCATGACCTCATCTTCCAAACGGACAGTATGTAACTTGAATTTAGTCCAGGCATCTACTGTTGATAGGAGTAAAATCTGCTTGTCACGATCACTACTCTTGTATGCCCCTTTCATGCACCACACACATAGAGCCTTATCGTGAAGGACACCCATACTGGAGCGGAGCCTGTTAGGTGCACTGGCCTCTGGGGAAGGGTCTTCTTGATCTGATGCTTCATCTCTTTCAAGACGTTCCTCGGATTTGTGTTTGCGTTTTTCGGCTTGAGAGAGCTTGCGCTTGCTGGATAATGATGCGTAACAAGTGCTATGCATGTGGTGACCTTTTGGTCCCTTCTCCCAATCCACATTTTCATGTATATGTTGAAACTTATCAAGTTCTTTCCATTGTAAAGACTTTTCCCAGATGGATTCCCACTTCTCAGGTGTAATGTTTTCCAAACGATCATCTGCGGTACAGGTACATCGCTTACCACAGAGTAAAATGCACTCGTATTCATTTAATGTCTTGTCTGGTAACTCTTCACTCTCTCTTCTATTATCCATTATTTCGGTCACTTCACAAGTCGGCGATTTTCATCAGATGGGCATGCGATCCATCTGAAACAGTAAAAAAGTAATATTAGATATACAGTACACCGCAGGCAGAGAACAACAGTGATGATAGCAGCGAAAGTGAGGACAGTGATTCTGATAGTGGCTCATACAGTGAATCATGTAGTGACAGTGAAGTGGCAGATTAGTATGTACAATTAGTATAATACAATACAATAACAATACAATATACAATACAATACAACACAATAACCATTCCAGTGGATTTGTAATGCCAGAATTAGTGAAAAAGGACACCTCATTCGTCCTTGTAGCTCATCTGATGCCAGAGATATTACATTTCATGTTTTTCAAGATGGCGTTGGCGGTCATTTTGAATATTGGGCTCTAGCAGAGTTAGCCGTCATTTTTCAGAGGGGCATAGGAGCTAATTTTCCTTTAAAATGGTTCAGGTTGTCAAATCCATCGAGAGAGAAAGGTAGGAACAAAATGGTCACGGATTCCAAGCAAATGACCCTACTATACAGACAGACAGATAGACAGCCGACAGACAGACAGCCGACAGACAAACAGACAGACGGACAGACAGCCGACAGACGGACATACAGCCGACAGACAGACAGCCGACATACATACATACAGACAGACAGCCGACAGACAGACAGACATCCGACAGATAGACAGACAGCCGACAGACGGACATACAGCCGACAGACAGACAGACAAACAGCCAACATACATACATACAGACAGACAGACAGACCGACAGGAGGTACAGACAAACACGGCTGTGGGTAGGAGGTTATTTTAAAAGACAGAAAGGATTGAACTAACTAACATTTGTTCAGGGTGTGGTGTCCCGAGTTCAAATCCCGGGAGGACCATATGCTTTCATTAGTTTATTCAAGTACATTGGGGTTTGTAATGGATGATTAATGTTGAGAACGAGGTGTTACCGGTACTTATTTATACTATGTTTATTTTCAGCTGAGGGTAACTCTCCATGTCCTCACCTTAATTACTCTGTTGTGGCGAAGATTGTGTAGCCAAATATGGTTTGCATTATGAGAACTTGGAATTTATATGATACAGAAATATTGTAGTCTCGGTGTTCTCCATTAACCCTTTATATACCGGCGGGGTATTTATTAATATTATTCTGGCTACTATTAGACGATTTTGTTCAGTTTATAAAGGTCCTCCAGCAATTAACAGGCTTGGAACTATCGCACTTAACCCTTTTTACTACCACACAACTGCACAAAGTCGTATAAATATAGCAAGAATACAATTAAAAGGACGTCGCCGGTACAGGAGTTGAGTATCGAGTAATCAGGTGCTAAAGGATTCAAATTACCGTCAGCTGGAAAATAATAGACTATAGTAGGTATTGATAAATGGACATATAATATAATTTTTATAACGCTTATAATGAAAATAATTATTGTACTTAACAAGGTATTACGTAAATATATATATATATATATATATATATATATATAT
>CM064495.1:19654941-19916478 GCA_032716605.1 Paralithodes platypus
GAGACATAGAGGTATATATCTCCATGACCATATGTATGGAGACATAGAGGTATATATCTCCATGACCACATGTATGGAGACATAGAGGTATATATCTCCATGACCACATGTATGGAGACATAGATAACTATATCTCCATGACCACATGTATGTGTATCCAGTTGCTGGTGTGGTGTATGTTAATTATTACCATATCATTTATATTTATTTATGTTATATATATATATATATATATATATATATATATATATATATATATATATATATATATATATATATATATATATATACCGGTATATATATATATATATATATATTTATATATATATATATATATATATATATATATATATATATATATATATATATATATATATATATAGGCTATATATATATACTGTATATATATATATATATATATATATATATATATATATATATATATATATATATTATATAAACACCGAGAGAGAGAGAGAGAAGTTGGTAGCCGGTTGAGTTGACCGTCACTACAGTATATCTGACAGCAGTAGTGGACTCCTCAGTAACCGAGGCTGAAGACACTCCCCAGACCACTACAACCGCCACCTTTGGATTAGTAACCTAAGCAAACCTAACCGAAGTATGATCGAAAGAACCGGCATGCATATATTTATTTTACTTGATCCAGTATCATATATCCATTACAATTAGAACTAAGTCACATATGAATTGTAGCCTACATGAACATAAATAACATGTATTTTTCAACGTGTTCTCGGATTTCCAAATAATAGCTGAAAATAAAGTTTTAAATAAAGCTGTATCACCAATACAATAATACGGAATTTAATTAAGCATTCGACACCTTAGTATCTTTATATAATCTGTTAAGTAATCCAAAAGGTACGAAAGTTTGCAATGGTAATTATTTGGTGGTTGTTCCGCAAGGCCTCGGTACTGTGGGTCCAGAGTGTACACAGACCACGACACCGGCAGACAGGTTGGGTGGCATGTCGTGTCTACTGCGCCTCTTTCATACCCCTCCTTTTACTTTTTTTCGTTTGTTTGTTTTTTTACACGACTCGCGCCTCTGTGCTTGAAACGAAAACAAAAGAACAACAAACTATATACTCGTCTTTAAAGGGAATAGGCGACTTAAGAATGTCCCCACTTGGATCTGGCTGGGGATTCGAACGAAGTAGCATTTTACTGCCATTTGCCGTGATAGAGCTGCAGGCGAGAGACCTGGCTTGGGATTTGATAGACAAGCCATCGTCCGTTCGCTCACACACTGGCTTGGGCCACGGTCCAACCCCCAAAATGGCGAGAACAGATCAAGGACGTGGCGTGGGAGTGAAGCTACTGGTGTGAGGGAGTGATATAAGATCCTTATTATCCTGTGTCGTCTGTATATCCTCCATAGGTCCCTCAGAATAGAAGGGGAAGAGACAAAGGGGCAAAGGTATGGACTAGTGAGGTGGCGTCTCCCGAGTGGAGGCTCTCAACGAGGAAATTAGGCCATAAATACTAGAAATGAGGCGCCAGAGGCTGGAATGATGGTAGCGGGATGGTGGTGGTGGTGATGGTTGTTTTTGTTGTGGTGGTAACTGTTGTGGTGGTGGTGGTGATGGTTGCTTTTGTTGTGGTGGTAACTGTTGTGGTGGTGGTGGTGATGGTTGCTTTTGTTGTAGTGGTGATGGTAGCTGTTGTTGTAGTGGTGATGGTAGCTGTTGTGGTGATGGTTGCTTTTGTTGTGGTGGTAACTGTTGTGGTGGTGGTGGTGATGGTTGCTTTTGTTGTGGTGGTGGTGGTGATGGTTGCTTTTGTTGTGGTGGTAACTGTTGTGGTGGTGGTGCTGATGGTTGCTTTTGTTGTAGTGGTGATGGTAGCTGTTGTTTTAGTGGTGATGGTAGCTGTTGTGGTGATGGTTGCTTTTGTTGTGGTGGTGGTGATTGTTGCCTTTGTTGTGGTGGTAACTGTTGTGGTGGTGGTGGTGATGGTTGCTTTTGTTGTGGTGGTAACTGTTGTGGTGGTGGTGGTGATGGTTGCTTTTGTTGTGGTGGTAACTGTTGTGGTGGTGGTGATGGTTGCTTTTGTTGTGGTGGTAACTGTTGTGGTGGTGGTGGTGATGGTTGCTTTTGTTGTGGTGGTAACTGTTGTGGTGGTGGTGGTGATGGTTGCTTTTGTTGTGGTGGTGGTGGTAGCTGTTGTTGTAGTGGTGATGGTAGCTGTTGTGGTGATGGTTGCTTTTGTTGTGGTGGTGGTGATGGTTGCCTTTGTTGTGGTGGTAACTGTTGTGGTGGTGGTTGCTTTTGTTGTGGTGGTAACTGTTGTGGTGGTGGTGGTGATGGTTGCTTTTGTTGTGGTGGTAACTTTTGTGGTGGTGGTGGTGATGGTTGTTTTTGTTGTAGTGGTGATGGTAGCTGTTGTTGTAGTGGTGATGGTAGCTGTTGTGGTGATGGTTGCTTTTGTTGTAGTGGTGATGGTGGTGGTTTTTGTTGTGGTGGTAACTGTTGTGGTGGTGGTGATGGTTGCTTTTGTTGTAGTGGTGATGGTAGCTGTTGTTGTAGTGGTGATGGTAGCTGTTGTTGTAGTGGTGATGGTAGCTGTTGTGGTGATGGTTGCTTTTGTTGTAGTGGTGATGGTAGCTGTTGTTGTAGTGGTGATGGTAGCTGTTGTTGTGATGGTTGCTTTTGTTGTAGTGGTGATGGTGGTTGTTTTTGTTGTGGTAATTATAGGCGTTGTTGTAGTGGTGATGGTAGCTGTTGTGGTGATGGTTGCTTTTGTTGTAGTGGTGATGGTGGTTGTTTTTGTTGTGGTGGTAACTGTTGGGGTGGTGGTGATGGTTGCTTTTGTTGTAGTGGTGATGGTAGCTGTTGTTGTAGTGGTGATGGTAGCTGTTGTTGTAGTGGTGATGGTAGCTGTTGTGGTGATGGTTGTTTTTGTTGTAGTGGTGATGGTGGTTGTTTTTGTTGTGGTAATTATAGGCGTTGTTGTGGTAGTGGTGGTGGTAGCTGTTGTGGTGGTAATGGTAGGTGTTGTGGTAGTAGCTGTTACGGTGGTGATGGTGGTGGTAGCTGTTGTGGTGGTGGTGGTGGTGGTAGCTGTTGTGGTGGTAGTAGTTGTGGTGGTGGTAGTTGTTATGGTGGTGGTGGTGGTGGTGGTAGTTGTTATGGTGGTGGTAGTTGTGATGATGGTAGTGATGGTGGTGGTAGTTGTTATGGTGGTGGTGGTGGTGGTAGCTGTTATAGTGGTGGTGGTAGTTGTTATGGTGGTGGTGGTGGTGGTGGTAGTAGCTGTTATATATGGAGGTGGTGGTAGCTGTTGTGGTGGTGGTAGTAGCTGTTATGGTGGTGGTGGTGGTGGTAGCTGTTGTGGTGATGGTGATGGTAGTGGTAGCTGTTGTGACGATGGTAGTGGTAGCTATGACGGTAGTATTATGTGTGGCTGTATTTGTGGTGGGATATGATGGTACAGTACCCGTTGTAGTATTGATGATGGTGGTAGCTGTTTTGAAGTGGCTGTTGATGGTGGTGTGATGGTGATGGTGATGGTCGGTGCAGTTGTAGTGATGATGATGATGATGGAGGTAGTGGTAGTGGTGGCGAATTTTGCTATGAGGGTGATGCGATAGTGTGTGTGTGTGTGTGTGTGTGGTATCCGTTGCATTTGTGACGAAGGTGGTAATACTGAATGTTGACAATTGGTGTTACAATGGTAATGCCTTCTAGTTGAAATTATGGTCCTGATAGTGAACTTAACTGCATAGTGGTGGCATTACTAGAGGTATGGTAACAGATGGTGGTGCGTGGTGGATGTAGCAGTTATGGTGGTATCAAGTGGTGGCATTACTAGAGGTATGGCAACAGATGTGGTGGTGGATGTAGCAGTTATGGTGGTATCAAGTGGTGGCATTACTAGAGGTATGGTAACATATGGTGGTGCGTGGTGGATGTAGCAGTTATGGTGGTATCAAGTGGTGGCATTACTAGAGGTATGGCACCAGATGTGGTGGTGGATGTAGCAGTGATGGTGATAGTGGTGACAATTGAAGGCCACAACTTATGTCCCTGGGTGTACCGAGGACTGTGTTGATACATTGAAGGACAAAATATCAGCGTCTGTTTAAGCAAAGGTAAGAATGTGCGGAAGTATTCCAGTGCAGTACCAACAGTTGTGTATGGAATAGTGACGAACAGTCTACTTACCAATGAACGGAAGAATATTTATATTTCGGAAATACAATGTGTTGGTATCGTTATTGCTAACCCCTTCAGGATACGATGAAGTTTCTTGATTATGTACTGGCTATTATTAGACGATCTTATGCAGTTTTGGAAGAATTTCTAGGAATCAAAGGGGTTAAAACTATCCTAATTAACTCTGACTTCCAATATTCCTTCCCAAGCTTAATATAATCGTCTAATGATAGCTAGAATATAAGGAAGAAACGCATCTTCGAATACTGAAAGGCTTAACTTGCTAACTGCGTGTGAGTTGGGCTTACATCGTATTGTGTATGGGATATTCACCAATACTGTCCAGCATAAGAAGGAATACTTGCAGAGGTGAACTACTGTACAGCAACAACAATATCAACGTATAGTGTGTGTGTTTGACGAAGACAGTGTTACCAACCTGTCTTTGCCACCTCCATGTCTATATACAGTATTGGTACCTCTGTCAGGAGAGATCGGGTTTTTGTACTGGAGAACGTGTCATGCCTCTAATCTATCTGTCTACCTCTTCTATTCTGGATCTATTCATAGCTGTCTGTCTCTTGAGCGGTTTATTTGTCAATCTACCTCTTCACTATTTTTATCGCGATGTGTCTGTGACCTGAAGAAACTATCTGCGAAACGTTGTCAATTAAGTGCTCCTCCTCATATGGTGTTGATATTAAGTGCTCCTCCTCATATGGTGTTGATATTAAGTGCTCCTCCTCATATGGTGTTGATATTAAGTGCTCCTCCTCATATGGTGTTGATATTAAGTGCTCCTCCTCATATGGTGTTGATATTAAGTGCTCCTCCTCATATGGTGTTGATATTAAGTGCTCCTCCTCATATGGTGTTGATATTAAGTGCTCCTCCTCATATGGTGTTGATATTAAGTGCTCCTCCTCATATGGTGTTGATATTAAGTGCTCCTCCTCATATGGTGTTGATATTAAGTGCTCCTCCTCATATGGTGTTGATATTAAGTGCTCCTCCTCATATGGTGTTGATATTAAGTGCTCCTCCTCATATGGTGTTGATATTAAGTGCTCCTCCTCATATGGTGTTGATATTCATGTTTCTTAATGTTGTGGAGATATTATCTGGATATGATATCCTTGGTTATTGAGTTCCCTTATCAATTAATGACTGTATGATAGACAATACTAAAACCATGACCCCCTTGCATGGCATCAATCCTGTTTGTTTTTTCCCCGAGATCTGGCCTTATTTAATTAATTATTTATTTAGTTATTCATTAGTTTCCTCGCTAGACCTCCATCATGTTTTTATAATACCTACAAGACCCCCTCGAGATAAATTTGTATTTTTTTCGATAGAAAAATGTTCTGGTTCCTCCTAAATTACAGGCTTGCTATCGCTCGCCAGGAAATAATCAAAACATAAATGGCACAAACTATCTTAAACTCGCCAAACTAATGGAGAGAACGTCTTAAAATCTCAACTAATGGGACTAAACATGAGGGAGAAGGGGTCCAGAAAAACGCTATACACCCCCTTAAATAATACTATGTTAATATTGTCTTGGACCAGTGTTTTGTATGTCCCCCCCCCCCCCCCCACCCACCCACCCACCCACCCCACCCCCCTAGTGACCCTATCTGGTACAGGGACCAACCCTCTTGTACTCCATTAAACCCTTGAGTTGACGCATTTTGACATTATATTTTGGCTATCATTAGATAATTGATTGTGTTCACTTTATGATATTTAACTTATTAATGTGTCATTATGTGATAGTTAATAACCCCCTGGGTTCGGATTTCACTTAAGATTAACATTGTATCATTAACATTACTGGAAATTATAGAGTTTTAAAAATTATAATGAAGATTTCTGAGCTTGATCAACACACCAATCAACTGCCAATCAGCATTAATCTGTGTACAATACTCTGGTTTCCAACGAAGAAGAGAAGTGTTTAATAATACCTATATCCATTGTATGTATCTGTTGCGCATCATAATGTAGGAATAATTAATCTAAATTTATACTCAATATTTGTAAATGACAACAAACAAATTATAGCAATATTTGGCATTGTTCCCATTTTACTAATATATTTGTGATAAATTATAGTAACTATTTGGCAAGTCTAATTATTCGTTGAAAGTTTCATTGGCATAAGATGGGTTTATTTCCGCCATTATACTATTAACCCCTTGACGATCATGACAGTTTATTCTGGCTATCATTAGAGGATTTTATACAAATTAGGAAAAATCTGTGGGAATTTGTAGGCTAAAAACTATCTCAATCAACACTGCTTCCACATACCCTTACTCATCTGAATAATAATCTAATAATAACCGGAATAAACTGTCAAAACGCGTCATTATCCTCAAGTAGTTCAGGGAAGGTTTTTATTGTGTTCCCTATACTTCCATCTAGGTTAAAAAATACCTCTAAGACTCCACTTCGAAACAAATGTGTACATTTTTCGGCAGAAAAGTATTCTGGCTGAAGGCCGGTTCCTCTTAACTTACAGGATCGCTAGCGCTTGTCAGGAAAAAAATCGACACCTCAGTGCCATGAAAGATCTAAACATTGGCCGAAATGGGGCGAAAGGTCTTAAAATCGTGAAATTAATGGGGCGAATGCCATACAATTTCAAAACTAATGGGGCTAAATATGGGGGAGAAGGGGATCTAGAAAAACAAAACCTGAAGTGAAAATCTCTCTTTAAGGAGGTGGATTAGTACGGATACTTAATTAATATACCCTTTTTATATCCACAGCTTTGGAGGGTGTGGAGTTTTTTTTTCGTACCCCCCCTCCTCTCACATAGTCTACATTCCCTCACAATCTTTAATAGCGCTCTTACAGAAACTTTTCCTCGCGGCTTCAGAGAGGGGGGAGATAGATACATTGATAGATAAATAGATAGAGAGAGAGGAAAAAAAAGAGAGAGATAGTGATCCGATGTCATACCAACACGTTATCATTGTCACTATCTTAATTAATAAGCTACGACAACAGGTAATTAACGAAACACGGTATATATTATTAATAACTGATAATAAAAGGAAGATAGTTATAATATTCTCCTCTACGGTCTTCAAATATTGACCTTTTCAGCACGATTAACTATTTTTCACCTTTTATTCTGGCTAAAATTATACTATTTTATGCAGCTTAAAACAGCTCCTTGTTATTCAGAGGGTTCATTGAGATCGTATATACCCCTTTCAGATTTAGAGGTAGGTCAGAGGAAAAAAAAAATCGTAGAAAAATATCCTGGTCACAGGCAGGTTTCCTCTAAACTGCAGGCTTACTTTAGTTAGTTAAAATAGGACTTCAGAGGTTATCAACCGTATTGGATTATTAAGCCAGCACACTGTAAGTCCAGAATAACGTCAGGACTGGAGCCTCTCTACGAGAACTCCAGTCCCTTCTTGCAGGCTTGCTATCGCTCGCCCAGAATAATATCCACACATGAAGTGTAGTAATCGCCAAAGAATTGAGGTGAAACGTCTTATAATCTCCAAACCAATTAAGTGAAACAGGAAGGTTCCTAAGAGTCCCGGGGTTCACCAGATAGGGATAGTTTAGTGAACCATCCATTACATACTGTATAAAATAATTAATAAGAAGATTCCACTTATTCCGAGATAACCTGGAGAACTTGAGAGCATAATAAGTGTTTTAGAGTGTACTGTTACGACCGTATGTTGCTGTACTGTATTGAACTTAAGCGTTATAGTAACACTCCAAGACACAAACCCGGGCCCAATATGAAGCATCCAACACTATATAAACGAACCTCCGGAATACTGATAATAGCTAAAGAAATACTGAGAGGGAATCGGTTCACTTCGGGATAGCTTCGTAAACTTAAGAGGGAATCGGTTCACTTCGGGATAGCTTCGTAAACTTAAGGGGGAATTCTCACCTAACGGTTTTTTATGGTCCCCCTTCTCCTTCATGTTTAGCCCCATTAGTTTTGAGATTTTAAGACGTTCGCCCCATTAGTTTGGCGATTTTAAGACCTTTCGCCCCATTTCTATAGGACCTTTCGTGTCATTAAGGTGTCGATTTGTTTTCCTTGCGAGAGGTAGCGAACCTATTAGGCTACCGAAAAATTTACAAATGAATCTTGAGGGATATTTGTGTTAAGCTTAATGGAGGTCTAAGGTGGAAACTATACACCTCCCTCCCCTTAAGAGGATAGGGGCTGTTTTTTTGGACCACTTTCTCCCTCATGTTTAGCCCCATTAGTTTTCAGATGTTAAGATGTTTTCCCCATTAGTTAGTCGATTTTAAGACCTTTCGCCCTATTTCTTCGTCAATATTTAGACCTTTCGTGCTATTTAGGTGTCAATTTTTTCGCTGGCGAACGATAGTGAGCCTGTAATGTTGGAAGAAGCGGCCTTCGGCCGGGAAATTTTTTCTCCCGAAAAATGTACAAATTAATCTAGAGGGGGATCCGGATCTAATGGATTTTTTTGTTTAATTTGATGGAGGTCTAGGGAGGAAACTAGAAAAATAATGAATACATTCAAAAATCGCCAAAATAAGTTAACCATCTCCCCTTAAGGGCACGATTTATGTCCTAGAGTGTACCCGTGTAAGTATATGATGACTAAATGCTCAACACTCGCGGAAACACGGATCACAAAGTTAACAATATCCACATACACATCCCAGTGACAATGTTAATATGTTCCTTGGCATTTACCTTTTATCATTACGCACATATTACATAACCTATTTGAATTGATTAACGCATGTAATGAGAGAGAGAGAGAGAGAGAGAGAGAGAGAGAGTGAGAGTGAGAGAGAGAGAGAGAGGGGGGGGGGGAGATAATGGAAGAGACAAGTTGGTGGATATTTAACCCATTCGGTACCGGTGACGTCCATTTCATTATATTCTGGTAACTATTAGACGATTTGATGTAGCTTAGCAAGGATGTCAACCAAATGAATGACTACATACTATCTAAATTAATCTTATTAGCTGACATATATCCTTCCTAAGCTTCATACAATCTTCTAAATGCAGCTGGAATCAAAACAAAAATACTTCGCTGGTACTGTAAGGGTTAGTTAATCCTATTAGCTACCATATGTCCTTCCTAAGCTCCAAAATCCTATTAGCTACCATATGTCCTTCCTAAGCTCCATAAAATACTTCGCTGTTACTGTAAGGGTTAGTTAATCCTATTAGCTACCATATGTCCTTCCTAAGCTCCATAAAATCGTCTAAATGTAGCTGAAATAAAATACAAATGACGTGACTGGTACTGGAAGGGTTAAAGAGAAGTTGTCATCTGCTTGACCGTAAGCTGTCTCTCGCCTTTCCCTGGAGAGCCTTGGTGGGCACAGTAGCCAAGGTGGCTTGGCGGCTGTCAAAGATATTCTTCTTTTTAGTCTACATTGTGAAAAATCTAGGGTATAAAAGGGATTTATTTAGGTAACAAAAATATACCGATATATATATATATATATATATACATATAAGGGGGGGTGTGGTAGAGTGGTCTTTCCACTGGACTGGTAATCCAATGGACCCGGGTTCGAATCCCAATATGTCAATGGGAAGATATTATTGGGATGGAATTTGTGCTGTACCTAGTTTCAGTGCATTACCACAGCACACCGAAATGCCAAAAAAAAAAATAATAATAATTGTTCCCTGTTTAAATAGCACTGTATGAATATTCCCATATTCAAAATATGCTGCAGGGGGGCAATGCCTAGTGAGTTAATTGCTCAATAGGTGGCGTTCTGAGAGTGAGGGTCCGAGTCTGGGGAATGAGACTGCGAGGCGGCGCAGAGGCGGAGCAGCTTCAGAGATGGGATTGCTTCGAGCCGGGGTGCTTCGCATGTCTCACTCCCTACACTGGAACAAGACCTCACGGGCCTCACCGTGTTCAGCTGTGTAGTGTCAAGGCTCTCAGCCTATGCCCGAGAGGGAGTAGTTGGAATATAGAAAAAAAAAAAAAAATCCACAAATATAACTTTACATAGGTTGTTTAATATGGATACTGTATATTCCCTTTCATATAAATAATGTGTGAATGTGAGGCTTCCTCTTGGCGATTTTATTCAACTTGGGCTCTAGGTGAGTAAGCAAAATATTCTATGGTGTATCTATGATCTTTTTTCCTGTTCATTTGTGTACCTTCTGACGTTTTGGGGGGCTTTAACTTTGGGATGTGGTAGGTGTATATTTGGTTTACCTGTTTTGTTTTCAGGTATGTACAGCCACAGTCATTAAAGGGGGGTTTGGTTTGTCTGGGCCCTTTCTCTCTCTTGTTTAACCCTTTCAGTTTGATGACGTAATTTTCTTCTTATTCTGGTTACCATTGGACGATTTTTTTTAGTTTATAATCTACATTTAGGACTCAAACGGGTAAATACTGTCCCGATAAACCATATAAATAACATAGGATCTTCTTAATCTGCTTAAAATAGCCCAATGTTGACCAATAAGAGATATCAATTGTGTCATGGTACCGAAGGGGATAAGACTACAGTTCATAGTTGAATGGAAAACCGGTAGGCCTACTATATATTATATTGTGTGGTGATTGGCAGGTGTGCGAGGAATGAACTAGGTGTTGAAGATATTAGGAAGGTGTGAGGTGATAAGGCAGGTGCATGAAACATCTCGGTACACTCGGATGCCATAGTATTTCGCCCACTCTTAAGTATTCATTAACTTCAACTATTTCTAATTATGGAACTATGTCTATGGAAACGAATTTATGAATATAATTTCCTATACATCAACTACAAAACTATTTACTGTATACTATTTATTGAAAAGCAAATTATATCCAAAAATCAATCCAGATAGTTATAATTGCATAAAGAAAAACATAGGGGGTCCACGATTTCTTTTGAGTGGACTAGAGACTATCGTATCCGAGTGTACAGTACATATGTAAGAAGTTAGGTAATTTATGTGAGAAGTGAAAGAGAAGTGATAAAAAGTGGGCAGAGGGTGATATACAAAAAGTAGATTGGGACAGGAAGTACAGTCGACGCTACAAATTAGTGACCCAAACATTCCTTAACGATATAATGGTGTCTCTAATTAGGACCTTTATGTTGAAATCTTCTAATCACGCAAATGTTATCTCTTCACGAATATCTGTGTAACTTCTTACTTCCAACATAATGCAATATGCCTTCATAATTTTCAGCTCCTATTGTACTATTTTTCTCCTGCAGCATTGCGTGTTTTGCTGACATATTGATGTATTATATGCGTGCCTCACCTACACAGAAAGTAATCCAGCTAACTCTTACAAACGCTTCCTCATTTCACTACACTTATCAAGCACACCACATTTCTTTCCAACACACCTTAATTACCTATAACTTGCCTTGATTTCGGCTCTCTTCATGCACATAGGAAAAATGAGAGGTTTAGTGAGCGCTATAGTGGGTGATGGTGTGGTGGGGGAGTTTGGGTGATGGTGTGGAGGGGGAGTTTGGGTGATGGTGTGGAGATGGAGTTTGGGTGTTGGTGTGGAGGGGGAGTTTGGGTGATGTTGTGGAGGGGGAGTTTGGGTGATGGTGTGGAGATGGAGTTTGGGTGATGGTGTGGAGATGGAGCTTGGGTGTTGGTGTGGAGGGGGAGTTTGGATGGGTGGTTGTAGGTGATTGTGTGAAGGGGGAGTTTGGGTGATGGTGTGGAGGGGGAGTTTGGGTGAGTGGTTGTGGGTGATTGTGTGGAGGGGGAGTTTAGGTGAGTGGTTGTGGGTGATGGTGTGGAGGGGGAGTTTGGGTGAGTGGTTGTGGGTGATGGTGTGGAGGGGGAGTTTGGGTGAGTGGTTGTGGGTGATTGTGTGGAGGGGGAGTTTGGGTGAGTGGTTGTGGGTGATGGTGTGGAGGGGGAGTTTGGGTGAGTGGTTGTGGGTGATTGTGTGGAGGGGAGTTTGGGTGAGTGGTTGTGGGTGTTGGTGTGGAGGGGGAGTTTGGGTGAGTGGTTGTGGGTGATTGTGTGGAGGGGGAGTTTGGATGGGTGGTTGTGGGTGATTGTGTGGAGGGGGAGTTTGGGTGATGGTGTGGAGGGGGAGTTTGGGTGATGGTGTGGAGGGGGAGTTTGGGTGAGTGGTAGTGGGTGATTGTGTGGAGGGGGAGTTTGGGTGATGGTGTGGAGGGGGAGTTTGGGTGAGGTTGTGGGTGATTGTGTGGAGGGGGAGTTTGGATGATGGTGTGGAGGGGGAGTTTGGGTGAGTGGTTGTGGGTGATTGTGTGGAGGGGGAGTTTGGGTGATGGTGTGGAGGGGGAGTTTGGGTGAGTGTTTGTGGGTGATTGTGTGGAGGGGGAGTTTGGGTGAGTGGTTGTGGGTGATTGTGTGGAGGGGGAGTTTGGGTGATGGTGTGGAGGGGGAGTTTGGGTGAGTGGTTGTGGGTGATTGTGTGGAGGGAGAGTTTGGGTGAGTGGTTGTGGGCGATGGTGTGGAGGGGGAGTTTGGGTGAGTGGTTGTGGGTGATTGTGTGGAGGGGGAGTTTGGGTGAGTGGTTGTGGGTGATTGTGTGGAGGGGGAGTTTGGGTGAGTGGTTGTGGGTGATGGTGTGGAGAGGGAGTTTGGGTGATGGTGTGGAGGGTGGAGTTTGGGTGAGTGGTTGTGGGTGATTGTGTGGAGGGGGAGTTTGGGTGATGGTGTGGAGGGGGTGTTTGGGTGAGTGGTTGTGGGTGATTGTGTGGAGGGGGAGTTTGGGTGATGGTGTGGAGGGGGAGTTTGGGTGAGTGGTTGTGGGTGATTGTGGGGAGGGGGAGTTTGGGTGAGTAGTTGTGGGTGATGGTGTGGAGGGGGAGTTTGGATGAGTGGTTGTGGGTGATTGTGTGGAGGGGGAGTTTGGGTGAGTGGTTGTGGGTGATTGTGTGGAGGGGGAGTTTGGGTGAGTGGTTGTGGGTGATTGTGTGGAGGGGGAGTTTGGATGGGTGGTTGTGTGGAGGGGGAGTTTGGGTGATGGTGTGGAGGGGGAGTTTGGGTGATGGTGTGGAGATGGAGTTTGCGAGTATTGTTATCATAATGCTGTCAAACAAGAGCATTTTCATTTCCAGTCTCAAAACTACGATCCGTATTCTTAAAGCATTCCTTCCCTTCGCAGCCCCTGATACCGAACGAATGTTGTGAGGATGAGTGTTGTTTACAGAGATTAGAAAGTTCAACACTCCCATTGCTAAAGGTAAACTTCCTTTATTTAGTTATTTCGTCAATTAATGATGCTGCGAAGAGAAAGAATTGTTTAAGAATACATGCCTTAGGTCCCTTGTTTTCAGTTATTATTATGAACAATACAAAATATAATATATGCTCCATAGTTCCCGTTTTTCCTTAAAATTATGAAATGGCTAAAACAATGCAACTTCAAGCAATTACACCCATAAAGTGCTTCCCTAAATCTCTATATACGAAATAAGCAGAAATATGTAATGATCTTTCTTAAAGTGAGGGGGATTCGTCCTGTATCACATATTAGCTCTCTGTTACTATATGTTCGTTCTATATAGTGTTGGTATTACCCTTCCCACATGTTTAGTATATGGGTGTTATGCCTATAGTCCCTCTTACACTCAACTCAGTCTTGAACAACCTTGCCCCGGTTTGCCACTTTGGACTCAACCTCACATCTTGTGCAACATGAATGAAGGAGATCTTCGGATGCATGAATGTGGTTTGCATTGAATTTTTTCTTCTTTCAGTCGTGTTTGTAAACACAAACATTCACCACATGCCCTCTAAATTCACCACAAACTCTCACACTCCTCCACAGCCTTTCACAACGCAGAGCAACTACTTGCAACCCACACTAACACATTGCAACCACTCGCAACCCACATCAACTACTTACAATTTCTTACAACCTACACCAGCATCTTGCAGCCTTTCACAACCTCCATCAACTCCTTACATCTCACATTCCATATCAACTCCTCACAACCTACAGACAACTTCCATAACTTGATACAACACACACCACAACCCTTCACAATTCCACCAACACTTCTCACAAACCACTTGGTCACCGGTTTTTGCACATCCCGTATATTAGCAGTCTGCCACACATCACCACTACTTCTCATACTCTACCACAACCCTTTACAACCCATCAGATCATACTCGCCACAACCTACCAAAACTCTTCCAAATCAACAACATTTCACAATTAACCACAACACTTCATAATAAACCAAAACACTCCGCAAGTAACCCAAACCCTTAACAATCAACCACAACACTTCACAATCAGCCACAACACTTCAAAATCAACCACAACACTTCACAATCACCCACAACACTTCATAATGAACCACAATACTTCACAATAAACCACAACACTTCACAATCAACCACATCACTTCACAATCAACCACACCTCTTCACGATAAACCATAACACTTCACAATCGAATCATCCCGAGAAGAATTAAAAACCCAGCTCAACAAAATAAAATCAGAAGTGGAAACCCTGGGGAACCCAACACCAAATATTATATGGCTAGGAGACTTTAACCTACCAAACATTAAATGGAGACAACTAGAAAACCAGTTAGTGGCAAATAACACCGGAGAAGCAAATACTAATACGAGAGAGCTTTTTGAACTTTGTGATTTTTTTAGTCTTACCCAACATATTGCTGAACCCACACGGGAAAACAATATCTTAGACCTGGTCTTCACTAACAACGACTCTCTAGTACACAGCATTAACATATCGGACACAACATACTCAGATCATAAATTAATTGAGATCAAAACAACCTTAGAAAGTGTACAGACAACCTCAGAATCGAGAACAAAAACCGGCCCCTTCAGTAAATTTAACTTCAATAACAAAAACATTAGGTGGGAAGAGGTAAATCAAGAAATGGAGGAAATAGACTGGGAAGATTTAATGGATAACCTGACACCAGCAGAATGTCTAGTCTTAATAACAGAAACCATGACCCAAATCTGTAGCCACCATATACCTGCAAGACAAACAAAACGAAGAAGCAAACAAGATCGGGAAAGGAGGAGGCTGTACAGAAGAAGAAAATTACTCACACAAAGACGCACACATCAAAATCTACAGGATAGGCAAAAGGTCGAAATAGATAGAGAAATTGTGGAAATTGAACAAAGGCTAAGAATATCATATGAACTACAACATATGGAAGAGGAGAGGAAAGCTATTGCAGGTATAAAGGAAAATTCCAAATACTTCTTTTCATACGCCAAACAAAAGGCTAAAACAACATCAAACATCGGCCCACTGAGCAAAGGGGACGGCTCTTTCACAGGGGACAAAAAGGAAATGAGCGAACTCTTAAGCAGGCAGTATGAAATGGCATTCAGTGAGCCTGATGAAACAAAAGTCATCAGAGACCAAAATATATTTTTCATGGAAACCTCCCCCACGGAAACCCCTCAGATGCTGGATATTGATTTCGGTCCAAAAGACATAGAAGAGGCCATTTCCAACATGCCATCCCACTCGGCACCAGGCCCGGACTCTTGGAATTCGATCCTAATGAAAAAATTTAAGGAAAACCTCTCAAAACCCCTGGCTATAATGTGGAGAAGGAGTCTAGACACTGGTGACATACCAGATAGCTTGAAAAACGCAATAATTGCCCCACTGCATAAAGGAGGGAGTAAAGCACTACCAAAAAACTACCGCCCGGTAGCTCTAACCTCTCACATCATTAAAGTTTTCGAGCGAGTCCTGCGAAGCAAAATTTCAACATTCATGGAGACAAATGAACTACACAACACCGGTCAACATGGGTTCAGAGCGGGAAGATCATGTCTCTCACAACTTTTGGAACACTATGACAAAATTCTTAAAGCGCTAGAAGAAAAGAAAAACGTGGATGTCATTTACACCGATTTTGCTAAGGCATTTGATAAATGTGACCATGGTATAATAGCCCACAAACTGAAAGCAAAAGGTATAACTGGGAAAATCGGACGGTGGATATACAATTTCCTCGTAAACCGAAAACAATCGGTAGCAGTAAACCAAGTCACTTCTGAGCCTTCGGATGTCAAAAGCTCAGTGCCCCAAGGAACAGTGCTAGCGCCCCTTCTGTTCCTCATACTAGTTTGCGACATAGATACCAACACCAGACACAGTACGGTGTCGTCTTTTGCTGATGACACAAAATTAAGCAAGATAGTAAACACACAAGAGGACACGGGCCGACTGCAGGAAGACATGAATGTAGTGTTCCAGTGGACCAAGGAAAACAACATGCAATTCAATGAGGAAAAATTCCAATTAATACGGTACGGAGATAATAATGGTGTTAAAGAAATTACAAATTACTTAACAGAATCTAACCACATAATAGAACGGAAAGACAGTGTGAAAGACCTCGGGGTATTAATGTCTGAAAATATGGGTTTCAAAGTACATAACCAGGTCAAAGTGGCGGCTGCGAAACGTCTAACGGGTTGGATTCTGCGTACTTTTAACCCTCTGTTCCCGGAAGGGCTCTTGAACGCCCATAAAAAAGCATACACGAGCTGCCCGGAAGGGCTCTTAAACACCCATGAGGTCAAAGCCTGTGAGCTTGGTGTGCGAGGCGTCGGTCCGACGCATGTAAAAAACAGCCGGCTGGACCGACACTCCGCATCTCCGGCCACAAGAAGGAGAGCGTCGCTTGTTCGTGTGTGCCTGTATGTTGTTGTTAAGTATCGAAAAGTGGTGTAAAGTGGCTGTTTTGGCCATAAAGTTATCTCCAATGAAATCATCATCACAGCTCAACCAGTTGACTTAGAGAGCTCTACTTAATGCCATTCTACAGGTAAATAACACAGCTACGCTTGGGGATGCGCGGGAATGCGGGAAGCAGTCTGATTAACGAATATACGGTAGCCTAGCCTAGACGTTTTTCGGCCAAAACACCCGGGTTTCGAGGAATATATATATAATACATAGCCGGGGCTGGAGGGTTAAAACACGCGGTGAATTGCCTATGATAACGCTCTTCAAATCTCTAGTGCTACCGCGGCTTGAATACTGTAGCGTATTAACATCCCCATACAAAGCAGGTGAAATAAATGACGTAGAGAGTGTACAAAGAAATTTCACTTCGCATATAAGTTCGATAAAACATCTACACTATTGGGAGCGTTTAAGAGCACTGAATCTGTACTCACTGGAACGTAGAAGAGAACGTTACCTAATAATATACACGTGGAAAATCGCAGAGGGTTTAGTACCAAACCTACATACTCCGATAGTCATGAAATTCAGTGATAGGAGAGGCTGGGAATGCGAAATCCCCCGGATGAATAACAGGGGTGCTATGGGCTCTCTGCGAGAGGGCTGGTTATCACACAGAGGCCCACGTCTCTTCAACAAACTCCCACGGCGAGTAAGAGACATGAGGGACATCTCGTTAGACAACTTCAAGAGAGCCCTAGATGTCGAACTGCAAAAAGTGCCAGACGAGCCCATCCTCGCAAGGGAGCGAGCTGTCGCTTCAAACAGTCTACTGCACCAAATCACCACCCATAACGAGGGGCGTCGCGCTCCTTGGTGCCGCTAGAGGAGCGGCGAACACATCCAAAGGTAAGGTAAGGTAAAGGTAATCAACCACAACACTTCACAATCAACCACATCCCTTCACAATCAACCACAGCATTTCACAATCAACCACAACACTTCACAATCAACCTAAGCACTTCATAATCAACCACAACACTTCACAATCAACCACACCTCTTCACAATCAACCACAGCACTTCACAATCAACCACAACACTTCACAATCAACCTAAGCACTTCATAATCAACCATAACACTTCACAATCAACCACACCTCTTCACAATCAACCACAGCACTTCACAATCAACCACACCACTTCACAATCAACCTAAACACTTCATAATCAACCACAACACTTCACAATCAACCACAACACTTCAAAATCAACCACAACACTGCACAATCAACCACAACACTTCACAATCGACCACATCACTTCACAATCAACCACAACACTTCACAATCAACCACAACACGTCACAATCAACCATAACACTTCACAATCAACCACAACACTTCTGAATCAACCACAATACTTCCTAATCAACCACAACACTTCCTAATCAACCACAACACTTCCTAATCAACCACAACACTTCACAATCGACCACATCACTTCACAATCAACCACAACACTTCACAATCAACCACAACACTTCACAATCAACCACAGCACATCACAATCAACCACAACACTTCACAATCAACCACACCTCTTCATAATCAACCACAGCACTTCACAATCAACCACACCTCTTCACAATCAACCACAACACTTCGCAATCAACCACAACACTTCAAAATCAACCACAACACTTAACAACTTCTCACACTCCAAACGAGTGCAAGACATTGGTGGGCGAGTCCATTAATTTTGGTAGTCCGGGCGAGAGTGAGTCCCGCGGATGTGATCGCTCACCATCCCTCTCTGAGCTGAATAACTAATGGCCAACTATGGCAACAATATGACAGCTCGGGAACACTTGAGAGAGGGATGGAGGGGAGGACTTCATCTTCACCAATGGTTTTTATCCAATAGAGATGGGGCAATGGCCGAGCTCAACGTAGCACATGTCTGCAAATTTGTGTCTGATTCGTTTGATGGTGGCTAAATGTGGGCCTTTGCGGATACTCCAAAAATCTTGCCAAGGCAAATCAATGTAACTTTAAATCCTTGCTGTTTCTACCTGTTGATCCTGGATGGCGTCAACGAGCAAGTAATCAGCTTTTGAATGAGGTTAACAAGTATGTGTGTCACATTTTAAACCACTGATCACATTACTTGAACATAGAATCCGCCAGTGTGAGCTCGCCCATTGACCAATTGCGAGTTCCAAGTTAGAAGGAAGTTGGAGCTGTAGACATTGATATATTGTAGAATTACCAGCTAAAATACGGGCATAATGTATAGCAAAATATATATAATAAATTTCAGTATACATTTTATCCATGACAAACTCACATCATCGTTGTAGTTCTGCATATTATCAGTGTTTACGGCTTCAACTTCCTTATAGCTAGAAACTCACAAGTGGTCAATCCTTATTATTAAACAATTTGGTATAGCATGGCGCATCCTTTCCGGATATTCTGGTTATTATTAAACGAGCTTATAAGTTTATTGAGGGTCTGTGGAAGTCCAAGGGGTAATTGAGTTAAATTTACCATTCGATTTCTGAAGATCTTTCTTAAGCCAAGTCAAATAGTCTAATATTACCTATATTATATTAAAAAAAAAAAAAAAATTATAATGAAGAGTTATCATTGCTACCTCTCTAAATGATTATATGATAATACGGTTTCATAATATGACAACGGAAATCTGAAGAAAAAAAATCGTACCGACTGGTTCAAAATTTTCGTTTTGCCATACACGGATTTGTGTTGTTGTATATTCCAGCTTCGTTAATTTTGTATGAGAGTATTTTTTAATACATGACGGGAAACAAATATGGTTAATATTACTAATGTGGAACACGACCTTTGTGGGTGACTGTGCAAGGTGTCTCAACTATCACAACAGTATGACCGCTCGGGAACCCTCGAGAGGGAGAGGCTGGCAGGAGTTCATTGAGGCTCTACCGGGTGCTGTGTGGGTGTGTGTTGTTTTTTATTTGTATTGTTTAATCTAAGAGAAACAGGACAGTTCGTGCAGCTATTGCAAGGGATTGTGAGGGCTTGTAGTGGGTTGTGGTAAACTATTATGGGTTGTGGTGGATTGTGAGGGTTTTGTAGTGGGTTGTGGTGGATTGTGAGGGTTTGTAGTGAGTTGTGAGGGTTTGTAGTGGGTTGTGGTAAACTAGTATGGGTTGTGGTGGATTGTTAGGGTTTGTAGTGGGTTGTGGTAAACTATAATGGCTTGTGGTGGATTGTGAGGGCTTGTGGTGGATTGTGAGGGTTTGTAGTGGGTTGTGAGGGTTTGTAGTGGGTTGTGGTAAACTATTATGGGTTGTGGTGGATTGTAAGTGTTTGTAGTGGGTTGTGGTAAACTATTATGGGTTGTGGTGGATTGTGAGGGCTTGTAGTGGGTTGTGGTAAACTAGTATGGGTTGTGGTGGATTGTGAGGGCTTGTAGTGGGTTGTGGTAAACTATTATGGGTTGTGGTGGATTGTGAGGGTTTGTAGTGGGTTGTGGTAAACTATTTTGGGTTGTGGTGGATTGTGAGGGCTTGTAGTGGGCTGTGGTAAATTGTTAAGGGTTGTGGTGGATTGTGAGGGCTTGTAGTGGGTTGTGGTAAACTATTATGGGTTGTGGTGGATTGTCAGGGCTTGTAATGGGTTGTGGTAAACTATTAGGGGTTGTGGTGGATTGTGAGGGCTTGTAGTGGGTTGTGGTGGATTGTGAGGGTTTGTAGTGGGTTGTGGTAAACTATTATGGGTTGTGGTGGATTGTGAACAGTTTGGTTGGGCTATGGTAGGTTGTGGATGACAGTAGTTGGTACGTTTGTAAGGTTATCGGTGAGTGTTGTTATACTCAAAGGCCGAGTATCACAACATATGACTCCTCGGGAATACTTGAGGGAAGGATGTTGGGATTAAGGGAGCCCACCTCGCTTTTTGTTTTCTCTTTCTCTCACTCTCTCTTTGGCTTTTATCCATTCGGCCCCATTCAGTCTAGTGTTTTAAGACGTTTACCCCCATCCAGTTGTCAATATTTTCCTGGCGAGCGGTAGCGAGCCAGCATATATATATATATATTTTTTTTACAGCGAGCTAAATCTGTAAATTTTTCGATAGAAAAATTTCTCCGGCGAAGCCGGATTTCTCCATACAATGCTGGCTCGCTATCGCTCGCCAGGAAGAAATCGACACCTGGATGGGGATAAACGTCTTCAAACAGTTGGCTGAATGGGGCCGAATGGATACAAGCCAGGGAAAGAGAGAAAAGGAGAGAAAGATTAACAAAAAAGCCGGTGACACCCCTTAACAGACTGACGAACGATAGACTCTTCAAAACAGTCCTAAAACCAAGTTCCTCCTTTTGCATCGTGATTATTTATTGTACGTACAATGTTAAATAAGTAACACCCCGTTCTTAACATTAATCATCAATTACAAACCCCAATGAACCTGAATAAACTAATGAAAGCATATGGTCCTCCCGGGATTCGAACACGGGACACCACACCCAGAACATAAACACCTAAACCATTACACCACCAACACAGTTAAAGGTTGAGTACACGATCACGATTAATATCCATTTTAAAATTTTGGATATCAATCTAATCATGTACTCAGACCCAACTGCATTATAGAAAGCGTAATGTTTTAGTGAGAAGAAAGAACATAGAGTGGGGCCAAGATCACTAAGGACCGGCCTAGCTATAGCCTATACTAGTTCCTGAACCTATAGAAATAAGTAACACCCCGTTCTTAACATTAATCATCAATTACAAACCCTAATGTACTTGAATAAACTAATGAAAACATATGGTCCTCCCGGGATTCGAACTCGGTACACCACACCTAGAACATATTAGTTAAATATTAGTTTTACCATTTTTAATATGTCTTTGGACATTATAAGATGGTGGAAAGAATGCAATATCATGTACGTTTTCTTGTATTCCTTATTGTCATTCAAATCAGAAAATTCAAATTGTTCGGGTTTGACACCGTGGTCGAGAATCTCAGTAGGTCAAGAGTTATTATTCTCAAGCCAGGTAACGACGTTCTTACAGTCACCCTCAAAATTCGAGTTCCACATTCTTAACAATGTTGATGAATATCGGTGTTGTAAAGGCAGATTTACACAAGGGCTTTTCCCCTCAACTTTTGATCAACAGTATTATTTGGCAACTTTTTTAGTATATTTTACACTTGTTTCAGTAACTACACTGAAGATAGGTTATCATATGGGAAAGTATAGTGTAAAAGTATATTTCAGAAGCTGTCAGATCAAAGTTGCTGATAAAAGTGGAGATAAAAAACGTTCGTGTGTATCCACCTTAGAGACGCCTAGGAAGTTAGTGAGATGAGAAACGGGAGTGCCACATAATTTCAACATTTGATGATCCATCTGAAAATAAACGAAATAAAATACAGTAGAAATCAACAGTAGTCTATACGAAACTAGGATAGACCAAGTTATTTTCTGTATATTAATATGGTATATAGAGAGATGACGGAGGACTTCATTGCTGGTCCAGCGTCTGGCTAGTATTTCTAATTCATCACACCGAGAATGGGTAGTTTGATAGTATGGCAACACAGATTATTACTTTAATAACACCTTGCACACCTTGTATGGCATAATTAAATCTAAAGAGTATGAATCTATTTGGATATAATTATATTGACGATTTACTCTACTTCATTCACTTTGATCCTGCTGTGTCAACTTATTTCGCATTTTGTCCACAACTGGAGTTGTTATTTAGCTGCCTGGGTGAGGGTAAGTATTAGCTGACAAGTAAAATTGAACAGAGTATGGCAGAATTTTAAATGAGAGGACCAAAACAGAAGGTAGCAATAACTTAGAAAACTAATGCACCCATAAAATCTGTTTAGGACATTACTTGTGGCCACTCTCCAAATTCATGCCGCCGCAGTATAGTAGCCGCACAGCACAAGGCAGCACAGTAAAGAGGACCTCGTTACAGTGTGGATGTGTCGTGTTTACCTATAGTTAAGGTTCAGGAGGAGAGGTAGCATCTGGTGAGCCTCTTGGCAGGGGGGACTGGGACATGGTGGTGGTGGTGGGGCAGGGCAGGGACCAGTGTCTCATCTACAGTAACATACAATGTTATTGTTTAGTTACTGGTATATATATATATATATATATATTAAGCCAAAACTTAAGAAGGAAGAGAGCCGAGAAACAACAGCGACACCACGCCAACACCAATTTTGAAAGCAGTACCCACCGTGAGCAAAGTAGTCATGATCCAAGAAGAAGAAGATAACACAGTGGCCCCTCCAAGGCACTTTTCTTTAACCCCGGTCACTCCGTTTTCTGTCTTCCTGCCGTCAAAGCCAATCATAGAGCTCGTGACGTCAGAGCATTTCCCATCCGAAACATACATCACCCAGCTGACAACTTACCTTCCACCTCACCTGATAAAGGGGTGGAATTAAGAAAGGAAAACCAAGGGCCCGCACCACAAGGGCACAAGTACTGCCACAACCCCACTACAAAGGCCCTTTCTCCACTCAAGACCACCAGGAGCCAAAAAAAGATAAAGAAGCACACAGCACATGCTGTAAAGTATTACCCTTTTCTGGTACTTGCCATACGTTTTCTTGGTTATGATTCTCAATAATCTGTAAATGTTTCTTGTATTGTAGTGAGGTTGCCCACACTGAGAATCATGTGAGACTAGAAATACATATATAGATAAGGATTATTTATTTGTGCAGAAAAGGTTTGTGACTAAAAAGCTTTCTTTGTTTACGATTGGCTGTCATTTACCCACCATAAATTAAGTTTTATACCACCTTACAATAATAATCATAAATTAGGTCAGGTTTTATCAAATGGGCGTTTCATTTATTTCTACAAACACGAATTTCAAACAAGGTACATTTTTATTGACGAATTATAGGCATACAGAATCAGTTCAATAAATTTAAAGAAGAGGTATCTTAAACTGAATCTGAAATTCATATAATATCATGTAATAGTGATAGTATCATAATTGTATAATGCCACAGTTTATTTGTATGTAATATTCTATTATGATTTCCAGTTTATGATCTAATATAATTGCTTTAAGCAGAGTATTTGAGGCATATTGTACACAAACAAAAATATGGGTGTTCAAGATTAGTTAACCACTTCTGTACTGGTGACGTCTTTTCAATTTGCGCGACCAACATATGCCTGGAGTTGCCGCCTGACACAAGTTGTTTGGTACTGTAAGCGTCCTGGGCCCTTTAAATGGCGATATCCCGTAGTTCTCCGCCCTCCCTCTCCATCAATAATTCTTAATCATAAGCTACATGTCGTACTTTCTTTAACTGACACATATTTAAGTCATTGCATATTAATGCTTATTATAAATTAAAGTCACCCATAATATCAAATAACTTATATTAATATATATACATCTAGTCCCATCCATTCATATGCAGACGACTCTACTTTACACATCTCAATTGGTTTTCCAAAACGCCCCAGCCAGCAGTCCCTCAAAAGTAAACGTAATGAAGCCATAAAATGCATATCTTCTGATCTAGCTACTATTTCCAATTGGGGTAGAGAAAACCTTGTTACATTTGATGCTTCCAAAACTCAATTTATCCATCTTACTACCCGTCAGGAACCTCCAGAGGACTATCCCTTATTCTTCAACAATACCAAAATCAACCCTTCATCTTCCCTCAATGTTCTCGGTGTCTCTTTTTCTTCTGCTCTCACTTGGAAGGACCATATTACCAATCTCGCTAAGGCAGCCTCCCAGAAGCTGGGCGTGCTCAACCGCCTCAAGGGGTTCTTTACCCCTGCGCAGCTACTTGCTCTGTACAGGGGCACAGTGCGTCCTTGTATGGAGTATTGTTCACATGTGTGGGGAGGATCCTCTCACACCACACTCCTAGATAAAGTAGAAAGGAAAGCTTTTCGTATCATTAACTCCTGTCCACTCACCAATCTCTGCAATCTCTCTCTCTTCGCCGCAATGTTGCATCTCTCTCACTATTCTATCGCTACTACAATAATCAGTGTACCTCGGAGCTTTCCCAGTGTATACCACCTCCTCTACGTAGGGTACGTAGTACCCGCCTTGCAACACAATCCCACCCCTACTCTGTGCAACTCTCCAACCCAAGAGTGAAACGCTATTCTCAGACTTTCTTCTATTCAACTGCTGAGCTCTGGAACTCTCTCCCAGAATCGGTCTTTCCCTCTTCCTATGACTTAAATTGCTTCAAACTCTGTGTGTCCAGGTAGTTTAGCTCGAACGTCCCTTGATTTCGGCCCTGTCACTCTTTGAAATCTGGGGGAGGAACTCGCTGCAGGCAGTTATGCCTTTTGTCTCCCTCATTCACATAGGAAAACAAAATATATATATGGAAGAAGGTATTTTTTCACGTTTTTTTTTATAATTCTTTAACCTCATAATTATGGTATGGCAGGTGATGGTGGCGGTTGACAGTGTTAGAATATAGACCTTGAAGGTTAATACAGAGGCACGGAGGTATGACAGGTGATGGTGGTGGCGGTGGCGATAAAAAAACCCATAACAAACGGGGCACTACAAAGGGTGGCAGGTAAAGGGTTGAAGGACTAAATGACAGACATAGGGAGAGAGGCGTGAGATATTACAGGAAACCGCACCCATAAACGGAGAGGGTACGACAGAGGCTAGAACCGTATTGTCAGATAAGGAGGAATGTAGGACTCATTTTAAATTAAATCTAAGGGGATAAGTGAAGAGTGTAGCATAATTGGGTGCATCAAGTGAAGAGGGAAGAGAGGAGTACAGTAATTAAGCTTAACCCTTTGAGGTTAATGACGCATTTGACAGCTTATTCTGGCTATAATTAGACGATGTTATTCACCTACGGAAGAACTTGTAGCTAAAGAGTTAGTTGAGATAGTATTAACCCTTTTGATTCCTAGACATCCTTCCTAAATTGCATAAAGTTGTCTGACGATAGCCAGAATAAACTCTCATAACGCGTCATAATCCTCAAGGGGTTAACATGTAACCCCCACGGTTAGTAGCAAGAGGAGGCATGGGGTACAGTGGGAAAGTTGTGAGCTTTTGATTTCGACATGATGGGTGTTTGCATGGAAGGGTTAAGTAACATTGGCCACGACAACTAGGAGGTGAAAGAGTATAGAGAGAGCTGGACAGGATAAGGCAGTGTAGGGCAGGGCAGGGTATGGACAGGATAAGACAGATAATTAGGAACATATAAGTACCAGGGACTACCAGGGTGAAAAGGGAAAGATATAACCAAGCAAGGAGAGAGAGAGAGAGAGAGTGTGTGTGTGTGTGTATGTGTATGTGCATGTGTGTGTGTGTGTAGGTATTAAAAAGGAAAGAGTGAGACAGAGAATAGTACAATTAAATTATATTAGACAAAGGCAGATATAGCTAGAATGGGGTTGGAAGATAATTAAGTCATCAAAGTAATTAAAGTTTATTGCCATCATGGTATATACAGTATAAACAAGTGGACAGATTGAGGTAGCTACAGTGATACGAAATCAATAAAAAAAGACGGGTTGAGATTGAGAAGAGTAGAATGCAGTAGGGAGAGAGAGGGGGGGGGGGTAGGATTTAATTAGCAAAACGAGTTAAACTTGAAGACGAGCAAAAAGACAATACAGCAAACTATATATATAGAGGATACTTGTATAAAGGCAAAGTATGAGAATGAAAGGGAAGGAAAGGTTGAGACAGGGAATAATAACGGTTAGGTAGGGGTGACAGGATGAGACAGAGATTAATATGGTGAGGCAGGGGGTGACAGTGAAGCAAAGGTGAGATACCTGGATTTTGAGATGGCTGTGGCAAAGGGCCGTATTTGTGAGCAGCTTGGTTAAGTTTAGAGATGGAATTGGATACAATATAAGGGAACTAAAATATGCTAGGTAAGACACATTTTTGTAGATTTATTTAACAAACATAAAATATAAGGAATCATGCTTACATTAATGAAATGTTTGTGGACAGAGAGTAATGCCAGTAATGGTCGCTCTTCTGTAACTCTAAAAGGATTTATTTAAGAATTCGAAAGGGGTCGGATCTTTTACTCAATAACATATAAAACAAGTGAAGCAAAGAGTAGTAGGGTGAGGCAGGAGTGACAGGGTGAGAAAGAGAGTGATGGGGTGAGGCAAAGAGGAGTAAGGAGAGATAAGGGTGAGGAGGGAGAGGCAGGGGGGGGGGCAAGGTGAGACAGAGAGTAATAGGGTGAGGCAGTGGGTGAAGCAGGGATGACAGAGGAAGGAAGGGTTATGAGGGGAAAACAGGGTAGTAAGAGTGTAATATAGTGAGCCAGGGACTAGTAGGGAAAAGCAGTGGTGAGAGACAAGGAGAAACGGGGTGAGAGACAAAGACAAACAGGGTGAGACATAAAGAGAAACAGGAAGAGACACGGAGAAACAGGGTGAAACATAAAGAGAAACAGGGTGAAAGACAGAAAAACAGGGTGAGAGACAGGGAAAACCAGGGTGAGAGACAAAGAAAAATGGGGTGAAACATAAAGAGAAACAGGGTGAGACAAAGAGAAACAGGGTGAGCCATAAAGAGACACAGGGTGAGACATAAAGAGAAACAGGGTGAGACATAAAGAGAAACAGGGTGAGACATAAAGAGAAACAGGGTGAGACAAAGAGAAACAGGGTGAGACATAAAGAGAAACAGGGTGAGACATAAAGAGAAACAGGGTGAGATATAAAGAGAAACAGGGTGAGACATAAAGAGAAACAGGGTGAGAGACAAAGAGAAACAGGGTGAGACATAAAGAGACACAGGGTGAGACATAAAGAGACACAGGGTGAGACATAAAGAGAAACAGGGTGAGACATAAAGAGAAACAGGGTGAGACATACAGAGAAACAGGGTGAGACATAAAGAGAAACAGGGTGAGACATAAAGAGAAACAGGGGGAGACATAAAGAGAAACAGGGTGAGACATAAAGAGAAACAGGGTGAGACATAAAGAGAAACAGGGTGAGACATAAAGAGAAACAGGGTGAGACATAAAGAGAAACAGGGTGAGACATAAAGAGAAACAGGGTGAGACATAAAGAGAAACAGGGTGAGACATAAAGAGAAACAGGGTGAGACATAAAGAGAAACAGGGTGAGACAAAGAGAAACAAAGAGAAAGGGGTGAAAGACAAAGACAAACAGGGTGAGAGACAAAGAGAAACAGGGTGAGAGACAAAGAGAAACAGGGTGAGACAAAGAGAAACAGGGTGAGAGACAGAGAAACAGGGTGAGACATAAAGAGAAACAGGGTGAGAGACAAAGAGAAACAGGGTGAGAGACAAAGAGAAACAGGGTGAGAGACAAAGAGAAACAGGGTGAGAGACAGAGAAACAGGGTGAGACATAAAGAGAAACAGGGTGAGACATAAAGAGAAACAGGGTGAGACATAAAGAGAAACAGGGTGAGACAAAGAGAAACAAGGTGAGACATAAAGAGAAGCAGGGTGAGACAAAGAGAAACAGGGTGAGACATAAAGAGAAACAGGGTGAGACAAAGATAAACAGGGTGAGAGACAAAGAGAAACAGGGTGAGACATAAAGAGAAACAGGGTGAGACATAAAGAGAAACAGGGTGAGACATAAAGAGAAACAGGGTGAGACAAAGATAAACAAAGAGAAAGGGTGAAAGACAAAGACAAACAGGGTGAGAGACAAAGAGAAACAGGGTGAGAGACAAAGAGTAACAGGGTGAGAGACAAAGAGAAACAGAGTGAGAAGCAAAGAGACAAACAGGAAAAGGGAGAGACAAATAAAAACAAAGAGAAACAGGGTGAGAGACAAGGAGAAATAGAAGGTAAGAGGGTGAAGCAGGCAGGAGGGTGACAGCGGGGGTCATGGGCTGGACAGAGAGAGAGAGATGGTGTGATGTATTGTTTAATTAGCGCCAGAAACACCACTGTAATTGAGGCCAACGCTGGGCCACGGCGTCTCTCTCTCTCTCTCTCTCTCTCTCTCTCTCTCTCTCCCCCTTTTCTCTGTCTGTCTCTCTCTCTCTCTCTCATTTGATCAATTTGTTTTTTTGTATCCTTTCTCCTCCAGCTATGGTTATTATTCTTATTATTAGTATTAGTATTAGTATTAGTATTATTAATATTAGTTGAAATTATGCTTAGAAAGTGTTCGCCTGGGTAATAGCGATTCGTAAAAATTGGAGATCTGCCGCATGGAGTAATTGAAGAAAGCCGTCGTAATGCATCAACTCCTTCATCACCAAAACTTATTTTGTGTGGTTAAACAGAATAAAGCATGTGGTAGGACTGTAATGGGATAAACACCACTATAGTTTATTCGCTGTAAGTAGGCGAGAAATCATGACCTCTAACCTCTGTAACTCAAAAACGACAAGACTAATCGAACTAATAATTTTACCATTTGGGAAGAGTCAGTCAAGGAATAGATGTGGAAATTTACAGACAATTTGATCTAGCCCATTTTGAGTTACAGAGGATAGAGGTCCAGATTTTCCGCCTACTTACATCGAATAGACTATAGTACTAAGGCAGGATTTACCAGATCAACTGTCTTGCCATGATCATTCCACGTTCCAGTTTCGTGTTCCCATATGTTCTTTCTTCCACCCTGTCTCCCACATCGTTGTGTTTATCTCTTACATAGAATTGTTAAGGGGGGCCACCGTTTTTTTTTATATCCTTCTCTCCTTTTCTCTCTTTCCCTGGCTTATATCCATTCGGCCCCATTCAGCCAACTGTTTTAAGACGTTTATTCCCATCCAGGTGTCGATTTCTTCCTGGCGAGCGATAGTGGGCCAGCATTGTATGGAGAAATCCGGCTTCGCCGGAGACATTTTTCTATCGAAACATGTACAAATTTAGCTTGCTGTCAAAACAAAAATATATATATGCTGGCTCGCTACCGCTCGCCAGGAAAATATTGACACCTGGATGGGGGTAAACATCTTAAAACAGTAGGCTGAATGGGGCCGAATGGATACAAGTCAAAGAGAGAGGGAGAGAAAGAGAAAACAAAACAAGGTGGGCCCCCTTAAACCGATCATCTTCCCGTAACAGTATTGCTCTCAAAATTGTTCAATGTTTCTATCATCACTTTCCGTCAAAGTTCTTAGTATTCTCTCTCTCTCTCTCTCTCCCCCTCTCTCTCTGTCTCCCCCCCGGCCTCTCTCTCTCTCTCTCTCTGTCTCCCCCCCCCCACCTCTCTCTCTCTCTCTCTCTGTCTCTCCCCCCCCTCTCTCTCTTTCTCTCTCTCTCTCTCCCCCCCTCTCTCTGTCTCCCTCCCCCGTCCCTCTTTGTCTCTCTCTCTCTGTCTCTCCCCCTCTCTCTCTCTCTGTCTCTCCCCCTCTCTCTCTCTCTCTGTCACTGTCTCTCTCTCTCTGTCTCTGTCTCTCTCTCTCTCTCTCTCTCTCTCTCTCTCTCTCTCTCTCTCTCTCTCTCTCTCTCACCACACATGCAGCTCTGAGGATGTTTTCACAGTCAATATTAATACTACTCTATCCGCTCTCTTCTCCCGCTAACCGCTAACTCCTTCACATTTCTAACTTGTGTTCTGTGCTACATCTCCAGGCTTAGATAGTTCTATTTTATCATATGCTTTATTACGATGATGCCATGTTTTATTGTTTTCTAGCTAACATTAACGATTTCATTCAGTGAGAAGGTTTAACAATCCCGCTAGTGACTCATTCACTTTATTTATAGTATGTTTGTTAGTAATTTGGCTAACACTAGACAAATACAGAGCCTCTTGTAGTCAAAAGGTTTACGCATATTAAATCATCATAATAAAATTAGTATTATGTGTCCAAGCCAGGCGGAGTGAATGAAGAATATTGATATCACCTTATGCGCGGCCATGGTCTTTACGTTTGGGGGGATTTCAACGCTTCAGTAAATACGAAGCCACACTGGGCTGTAATATTTGTTCGTTTCATTCTTTTCCCTTCTTCATTCATTATTTTCATTTTCTATGTGATCTTTTAGTTGTGTTATATATATTTGTTTCGTTATAGTTTGTTCGCTGTATTTCGTTAGTAAATTTGGGGGCTACATTCCATATAGACTTAATTTTTTCCGGTTGAAATAATTATGTCATAAATGTTGTATTTCGCTCGATGTAATTCATGCAATTTAGTTTGCAGTAACAAAGAAAATCTCATTAGTAATATAGTTATTGGAGGAAGCGTAGGTCATAGCGACCACGATTAAATTTAATTAAATCTAGAATGGAAAAATAATTAACAATAAAACCGAATTTAGTCCCTAATTTTAGACAAACCAACTTCCATGGATTACGATAACACCTGGTTGGTGTGTTCGAAGATACGCAGGTAGAATCCCTTGACACTGAACGGTCAAGTGAAGGAGTTAAGAATAGCAGGTAGTTATGTTTAAAATTTGGGCTCAAATCAAGCAACCCAGAATATTAAGTTCCGTTCAGCTAACTTCAAGAAGATCATTTGTGATGCCCAAGGTGAATATATCCATAACAGAGCTTCGAATCCAAAAATAGTGCCCTAGATGGATGAATAATAGCATCAAACATACGCTAAGTTTAAATAAATGGGTATTTTGGAAAATATAGAGAGGTGAAAAACATTTAAGAGTTTGTTATACAAATTTTAGTAGAAACGTTAATGCTAATATTAGGAAAACTTAGATTAATTACAAAATATAAATCGCGAGGGAATCTAAAGTAAACCCGATTCTTCCAGTTATATATACAAAAGGAAAAAATAGGCCCTCTTAAAGCAGAGTCAGTATAGAGTCATAGATAACGAGGTCGAAATATGTGAAACTTTATTGTAATATGTAATTATTTTCTCTTCCTCTTCACAGACGAACATTAAGCACAGATACCGAGGGTCCGTCCGATGTATAACGGAAATATACCGTATATACTATTTATAGTAAAGAAATCATGAGTAGAAATTATGTACTTTAACAGTTAGACAAGCTAAAACCACAAAAATCACTTGGACCGGACTAGATATATTATATCTAAAGTATTAAAACAATGTAAAAATAAAATAGTTGCCCTTTAACAGAACTATTTAATATTTCTCCTGATTTGGGTCTAGTCCATGATTAGTGGAGACTTGCAAATGTTGTACCAAAATTATCTTAAATAAATATATCATCCAATTAGTTTGACATCAGTTATAGGCAAATTATTATAATAATTTATTACACATAAAATCATCGAGCATCTAGAACGTCACCACCTTATTAAAGATTCTCAGCATGGTTCACGAAGGGTCGGTCCTGTCTCACTAATTTATTGACATTCTTTTCCCAAGTGTACGAAGCAGTATACAAGGACAAAGAATATGATAAAATGTATTTAGATTTCAGTAAGGCATTCGATGAAGTTCCCCACAAAAGATTGCTAAGAAAATTAAAAGCTAATGGAATAGGGAAAACTCATATTTAAATGGATTAGGTCACGGTTAATTGGTAGGAAACAAAAAGTTAGCATAAACAGTATACACTCAGACGGGGGTGTCATAATACCAATCATGATGATAACAACAACAACAACAACAACAACAACAACAACAACAACAAAACTATCAAGAACACCAAGAAGAAGAAGAAGAAGAAGAAGAAGAAAACGAAGAAGAAGAAGAAGAAGAAAACGAAGAAGAAGAAGAAGAAGACAAGAACAATGGAAATCTGCAGAAAGCCTATTGGCCCATGCGAGTCAGACCCCTTCTTCCTTACATCCCTCTTAGTTCTTTCCCTACACTAAAGATATCTCCTACTACAACCTATGTCCCCTAAGCTTCATCTATATTATAGCTACCTAAGAACATTTCCCACTATAACCTATATACTCTACACATTATCTAAAGTAATAATAATAATAATAATAATAATAATAATAATAATAATAATAATAATAATAATAATAATAATAATAATAAAATCTACGGTAATGTAATATCACATTTCTCTGTCAGCTGTCAGTGAGAGGACTAAATTTTGTCTAATAATAGACGATGTTAATCAACTTGTGAATGGCCTTTTTTATTTATAGCGCAGTGAGGTTTGAATTATTCCTCCACGTAGAGAATGTCATCATATATATTTTCTGGCTGCCAGTAGACGAGTTTGCTTAGGAAGGATCTCACATGCAGCAGTAACGGGGGTGAATATACAGTATTTGTTGTAAGTACCTCTAGTTATAATTTTACATGAACAAGTAGCTACAGTTATATTCTTAAGTCGTGATGCACCTCCATCAGTTTAACTTTACATTTTTCTCTGTATATTTTCACTACGAGCTTTTGCCTAGGTTGAATCTATGCATGTATTGATAGCTGAATCAATCTCGTAAAGTTTTAATGAGTTTGAAAGGGTTAGCCTAAACAGTATATTAACCTGGTAACAAGAGATTTGTCGTAATTTGGATAAAATTGCATGTTCGTAACTAAAAGAAAATTACTAAATTAAAGGGTCGATAACGAAAGAAAAGTATTAATTATATTTTGCGTAAACGAGATAAATGTCCCAACTTTACTTTATTCAGAAGTAAACTATGGAATAGCATAATGCAGAATATGAAATTGTATTAGAAATTGATAGAAAATAGACAGAATTATATTGAACTTTGGAAAACATTAGACGATTATATTAGGTATAAGAAGGATCTCTAGGGAACGAATGGGTTCCAAACTCTCTCAATTAACCCACTAGTTCCCACAGACCGTTCTTAAGCCTTATAAGATCGTCTATTATTAGCCAGAATAACGTAGAGAGAGAGGCGTCATGATACTGAGAGGGTTAACTTTACTCTCTTACCCAATTCAGGATACGATGACGCCTTTTATAATTATATCATGTCTAGTGTTAGACTAGTTCATGCAGTTTAAGAAGGATGTTTAGGAATCAAAGGGGGTAATACCAATCTTAATGAACCCTAATGGGCGGGTGCCCAACCCCGAAAGGGGTTGAAATAGGGGAGCTATCCCCCCGCCAAAGGCGGCTTTCTAGGGCCTTTCCTAGCTGATGCTGAGAGGATTGGGTTCTAGTCATGTGGTGATGGGCTGGTCTATCAGAGTGAGAACTGAGCGATCTCTGCCATACCCATAGCTTACTCTGACTTTTCCTTTAACTTATATATGTTCTAGATCTCAAGTGACGGCGTCTCTTCCGTGGATTGACCTCCCAATCTACCAAGATTGGAAGCCAAAGCGTCACATTTTTCCCTTGCCCCTCATTTCTCTTCATAATTGCTGAGGAGCACAGGGCCCTGGGCGGGGCTTTGGTTTCCCGGGCGTTTCCGCACCCTCCTCAGCCCCCCGCCATGGAGTGGCTTCGGTCACCCAGGCTTTATTGTGGTCGGCGGGGAGGGTTCTGTGGGGGCACTCGGTTATGGCCTTGGAATTGCTCGGGGCCTTGGGGCTGTTCGGCCAGGCAGCTTGGGGAACAACAACAACAACAACAACAACCCTCTGATTTCCAAAATTCTTTGCTTTACTAAATACAATCGCCAAAATAAAGGAGAGAAACTCATCCTCGACTACTGAAAGGGTTAACTTAAACACCTGTATAAAACGATTCTAACTAAAATATGTTGAGCTTTGTTAATCCCTTCTGTACCGGCGACTTTGTTAATCCCTTCTGTACCGGCGACTTTGTTAACCCCTTCTGTACCGGCGACTTTGTTAATCCCTTCTGTACCGGCGACTTTGTTAATCCCTTCTGTACCGGCGACTTTGTTCATCCCTTCTGTACCGGCGACTTTGTTAATCCCTTCTGTACCGGCGACTTTGTATTTTTATTTTATTCCAGCTATATTTAGACGAGTTTGTGCAGTTTATTTTATTCCAGCTATATTTAGACGAGTTTGTGCAGTTTATTTTATTCCAGCTATATTTAGACGAGTTTGTGCAGTTTATTTTATTCCAGCTATATTTAGACGAGTTTGTGCAGTTTATTTTATTCCAGCTATATTTAGACGAGTTTGTGCAGTTTATTTTATTCCAGCTATATTTAGACGAGTTTGTGCAGTTTATTTTATTTCAGCTATATTTAGACGAGTTTGTGCAGTTTATTTTATTCCAGCTATATTTAGACGAGTTTGTGCAGTTTATTTTATTCCAGCTATATTTAGACAAGTTTGTGCAGTTTAAGAAGGATCTGTGCTAGTAAAAAGGGTTAGGTGAGATTGTTCGAAGCCTGTTAAATGCTGGAGGTACTTTTTAAACTGAATACAATCATCCAATAATTGCCACAGTAAAGTTAAAAGAACAGCACCGGTTAAATATGAAGTCAAATAATTTTAACAACCTTTGACCTGCCCTCCACATTGTCTTCAGCTCTTATATAACTCATCATTTAATATAATTTATCTTTGTTTTATTCAGTCGTCGTTTTGCTGCTTCCTTTGCTGTTCTTAATTGCTTAATTCATCTCTCTGTCTGTCTCTCTCTCTCTCTCTCTCTCTCTCTCTCTCTGTCAGCCAACCCCCCACCCCCTTCTCTCTCTCCCTTCAGCCAATATATTCCTGGTCTCTTATGCCAATGTTGACTCTTATTATCCCAAGTGCTTGCCTTACTGCTCATTTTTAGTATTCGCCCATCTTCAAACCCTCCTTTTTTCATATTCCCAGTCAAGTACGTTTGCTATGGCTGGGCAAACAGACAAAAAACGCGCCTCAAACCATCTAGGAATCCTTGGCCCGCTTGTTTAGCTAAGGTCGTGTTCTGGCGGTGATAACATGGGGGGCTTGTATAGAAAACTGATCTTGGCAATCGTCTTATGGGTTGAAACACTCGATTTTTTGTGGCGAAGGGTGTGAGAGTAAGGAGAGTTTTCTTGAGCGGGTGTCGTTGAGGCATTTGGTCTCTCTTTCTTTCTCTCTCTCTCTTTCTTTCTCTTTCTCTCTCTCTCTCTCTCTCTGAAGCAATTATGAAAGGTTTGGTATGGTATATCAAAACAGTTTGGTAATAATTTCGAATGTCAATGTGTCTGCTTAATATCAACCACATAACCATTGTCTCTCCCTCCCCTCTCTCTCTCTCTCTCTCTCTCTCTCTCTCTCTCTCTCTCTCTCTCTCTCTCTCTCTCCACCACAATCACAACTCAACCACTTTATTAGCATGCACCACAACCAAGGAAAATTTACACATTTATCTTGAATGGGGGTCTTGGGGATGTTTTTTAAGCTTGATGGAAGTCTAGGTAGGAACAATAATAATAAGATAAATTAATAAGCAAATAAATATGCCCATCCCCCCTTAAGGGGGGTGACCTGTTTTTGTTCTGTCCTTTTCTATCTTTCTCTGGCTTGTATCTATTTGGCCCCATTCAGCCTACTGTTTTAAGACGTTTATCCCCATCCAGGTGTCAATTTTTTACTGGTGAGCGGTAGCCGGATTTCTTCATATAATGTTGCTCGCTATCGCTCTCGCCAGGAAGAACTCAACACCTAGATGGGGATAAACGTCTTAAAATAGTTGGCTGAATGGGGCCGAATGGATACAAGCCAGAAAAAGAGAGAAAAGGACAGAAATAACAAAAAGCAGGTCACCCCCCTTAAAGAACCACATTGACAATTCTCACATAATCATCACACCAGTACGATCACCACACCACCACAATAACCACACTACACCACCACCACTATACCATCATCACTCTACATCACAATCATACAATACCATCACCACCACCACTACACCACCATCACTCTACATCACAATCATACAATACCATCATCACTCTACATCACAATCATACAATACCATCACCACCACCACTACACCATCATCACTCTACATCACAATCATACAATACCATCACCACCACCACTATACCATCATCACTCTACATCACAATCATACAATACCATCACCACCACCACTATACCATAATCACTCTACATCACAATCATACAATACCATCACCACCACCACTCTACATCACAATCATACAATACCATCACCACCACCACTATACCATCATCACTCTACATCACAATCATACAATACCATCACCACCACCACTACACCATCATCACTCTACATCACAATCATACAATACCATCACCACCACCACTATACCATCATCACTCTACATCACAATCATACAATACCATCACCACCACCACTACACCATCACCACTCTACATCACAATCATACAATACCATCACCACCACCACTATACCATCATCACTCTACATCACAATCATACAATACCATCACCACCACCACTACACCACCATCACTCTACATCACAATCATACAATACCATCACCACCACCACTACACCATCATCACTCTACATCACAATCATACAATACCATCATCACCACCACTATACCATCATCACTCTACATCACAATCATACAATACCATCACCACCACCACTACACCATCATCACTCTACATCACAATCATACAATACCATCACCACCACCACTACACCATCATCACTCTACATCACAATCATACAATACCATCACCACCACCACTACACCACCATCACTCTACATCACAATCATACAATACCATCACCACCACCACTACACCGTCATCACTCTACATCACAATCATACAATACAATCACCACCACCACTACACCACCATCACTCTACATCACAATCATACAATACCATCACCACCACCACTACACCATCATCACTCTACATCACAATCATACAATACCATCACCACCACCACTACACCACCATCACTCTACATCACAATCATACAATACCATCACCACCACCACTACACCACCATCACTCTACATCACAATCATACAATACCATCACCACCACCACTACACCACCATCACTCTACATCACAATCATACAATTCCATCACCACCACCACTACACCACCATCACTCTACATCACAATCATACAATACCATCACCACCACCACTACACCATCATCACTCTACATCACAATCATACAATACCATCACCACCACCACTACACCACCATCACTCTACATCACAACCATACAATACCATCACCACCACCACTACACCACCATCACTCTACATCACAATTATACAATACCATCACCACCACCACTACACCACCATCACTCTACATCACAATCAAACAATACCATCACCACCACCACTACAATACCATCACCACCACCACTACACCACCATCACTCTACATCACAATCATACAATACCATCACCACCACCACTACACCATCATCACTCTACATCACAATCATACAATACCATCACCACCACCACCACTATACCATCATCACTCTACATCACAATCATACAATACCATCACCACCACCACTACACCACCATCACTCTACATCACAATCATACAATACCATCACCACCACCACTACACCACCATCACTCTACATCACAATCATACAATACCATCACCACCACCACTACACCACCATCACTCTACATCACAATCATACAATACCATCACAACAACCACTACCCCACCATCACTCTACATCACAATCATACAATACCATCACCACCACCACTACACCACCATCACTCTACATCACAATCATACAATACCATCACCACCACCACTACACCATCATCACTCTACATCACAATCATACAATACCATCACCACCACCACTATACCATCATCACTCTACATCACAATCATACAATACCATCACCACCACCACTACACCATCATCACTCTACATCACAATCATACAATACCATCACCACCACCACTACACCATCATCACTCTACATCACAATCATACAATACTATCACCACCACCACTACACCATCATCACTCTACATCACAATCATACAATACCATCACCACCACCACTACACCACCATCACTCTACATCACAATCATACAATACCATCACCACCACCACTACACCATCATCACTCTACATTACAATCATACAATACCATCACCACCACCACTACACCACCATCACTCTACATCACAATCATACAATACCATCACCACCACCACTACACCACCATCACTCTACATCACAATCATACAATACCATCACCACCACCACTACACCATCATCACTCTACATCACAATCATACAATACCATCACCACCACCACTACACCACCATCACTCTACATCACAATCATACAATACCATCACCACCACCACTACACCACCATCACTCTACATCACAATCATACAATACCATCACCACCACCACTACACCATCATCACTCTACATCACAATCATACAATATCATCACCACCACCACTATACCACCATCACTCTACAACACAATCATACAATACCATCACCACCTCCACTACACCACCATCACTCTACATCACAATCATACAATACCATCACCACCACCACTATACCACCATCACTCTACATCACAATCATACAATACCATCACCACCACCACTACACCACCATCACTCTACATCACAATCATACAATACCATCACCACCACCACTACACCACCATCACTCTACATCACAATCATACAATACCATCACCACCACCACTTTACCATCATCACTCTACATCACAATCATACAATACCATCACCACCACCACTACACCACCATCACTCTACATCACAATCATACAATACCATCACCACCACCACTACACCATCATCACTCTACATCACAATCATACAATACCATCACCACCACCACTACACCACCATCACTCTACATCACAATCATACAATACCATCACCATCACTCTACATAACAATCATACAATACCATCACCACCACCACTACACCATCATCACTCTACATCACAATCATACAATACCATCACCACCACCACTACACCATCATCACTCTACATCACAATCATACAATACCATCACCACCACCACTACACCATCATCACTCTACATCACAATCATACAATACCATCACCACCACCACTATACCATCATCACTCTACATCACAATCATACAATACCATCACCACCACCACTACACCATCATCACTCTACATCACAATCATACAATACCATCACCACCACCACTACACCATCATCACTCTACATCACAATCATACAATACCATCACCACCACCACTACACCATCATCACTCTACATTACAATTATACAATACCATCACCACCACCACTACACCACCATCACTCTACATCACAATCATACAATACCATCACCACCACCACTACACCATCATCACTCTACATCACAATCATACAATACCATCACCACCACCACTACACCACCATCACTCTACATCACAATCATACAATACCATCACCACCACCACAATCATACAATACCATCACCACCACCACTACACCATCATCACTCTACATCACAATCGTACAATACCATCACCACCACCACTACACCACCATCACTCTACATCATAATCATACAATACCATCACCACCACCACTACACCACCATCACTCTACATCACAATCATACAATACCATCACCACCACCACTACACCACCATCACTCTACATCACAATCATACAATACCATCACCACCACCACTACACCACCATCACTCTACATCACAATCATACAATACCATCACCACCACCACTACACCATCATCACTCTACATCACAATCATACAATACCATCACCACCACCACTACACCACCATCACTCTACATCACAATCATACAATACCATCACCACCACCACTACACCACCATCACTCTACATCACAATCATACAATACCATCACCACCACCACTACACCACCATCACTCTACATCACAATCATACAATACCATCACCACCACCACTACACACCATCACTCTACATCACAATCATACAATACCATCACCACCACCACTACACCACCATCACTCTACATCACAATCATACAATACCATCACCACCACCACTACACCACCATCACTCTACATCACAATCATACAATACCATCACTACCACCACTACACCATCATCTCTCTACATCACAATCATACAATACCATCACCACTACAGCACCTTAACACCACTACATCATCTTAACACCACAATCACCACCACTACTACACCACCACTGTACTGCCGCACTCTTTGAAGGTACGTACTTGATCGCACAATTGTCTTCCATATGATAATGATTATGTATTGGACTTCATGGCACTAAAAATACTATTTTTGTTCTCTATCTATCTGTTTATCTACCTATCTATATCTATGTCTATTTTTATCTCACTATCTATATGTTTATCTATTTATCTATGTATTCATACATCTACTGTATATTTAGCTATCTATATCTACTTTATATATATATATATATATATATATATATATATATATATATATATATATATTAAGGTATCAGTCAGCTGAAGGCAAAACAAAAGTAAAATCTAATACAATTATTTCTGTTGTTGCTTACTTTCCTTTTGGATCTTAGGACTTGGTATCCTTTATTGACTGATAGTCTTTAATTATGGAAAAATACTGAAACTAATTAAAGTCATGTAGTATTTATAAAGAATTATTATTTAACCGAAGCTTAGTAGGCTATGGTTATGAACCGAATAAGTTATATCTAAAGGACTATTAATTTTATAAAAGTCTTGAAAGATAAATATTAAAGTAAGAATATTTCTGTCTCTTACCCTTTTTGAAATGAATAGATAGTTTTCTTATATGTCCTTTTATTTATATTTAATGTAGTTATTATTCTTGGTTCTTGTTTTACGTTAATAGTATTATATTATTATTATCATCAGGATTAATATCAAAGTCACATAAAAAGTTAGATATATATTAAATAATTAGTTAAATGTATTTCTTAACCACGTAACATTGAGGTTTGATTATGAGTAAATTAAGTTACAGGATCGCTTCATAGATTCGATTCAGGTCTCACTCAAATAATATGAAAAGCAAAAATAATATTTTGAAGCTAAAAGAATTTTCTTCAGCTTAGGAAATCACTAGAAGTAACATTAAAACAGCCATGTTAGTCTAAGGCAATATTACTAATAAGAGACAATAGTATCACCGTTCTTGTTCTTACCAGCAATGTAAGCAAATGAAAGAACTCGTAAGTCTTAATATAAAACAATAGTATTACTTTTATCATAACCCAATTACTTAAAGAATTGCTTTAGTCCACAAGTCAGTCAACTAAAATAGTTAAGTACATAATAGTAGCGTCAACGTTAATTCCCAATCACATATCTCACTAACCACAATAACGTAAGTGTTTACACCGAACACACTTAACACAACACTTATATAATCTGACTGACAGTCACAATCCCATTATAATACTTCACCCCGTCTTCCTCCAGCTGCAAATTCACCTTCCCAACTCCAAATGAGACTGATTTGAATGCCCACTACTCGGGTCTTATATACTAAGCAATGATGGTGTAGGAACGAATCAGGAGGCGGGGGATGGTGCGCACCCCAATCACAGCTCCTCTAGTTGCGTAAGAGGTGCGTGGTCCAATGGCGTCGATTGGCGTCGATCATCGTCATAGCGTCAGGTCATCGAAGTAGTTTGCAGGGTCCCCTATGACGCACGCAGGTGTGAAGGCTTGTTTGCTGGTATGCAGACGAGCTGGTTTCCCACTCGCTGGTTCGCTCGCTGGTCTGCTTCGCCGCCTGGGTGATTCGGCACTTCTTCAACTCTGAATTCTAACTCTTAAATAAACATACAGGGCTCCGTATGTCAGAATATATATAGGAGGTGTGGCAGAGTGGTCTTGCCACTGGACTGGTAATCCAATAGACCCGGGTTCGAATCCCAATATGTCAATGGGAAGATATTATTGGGATGGAGTTTGTGCTGTACCTAGTTTCAGTTCATTACCACAGCACACCGAAATGCCAAAAAAACAAAAATACGCTCATTGTTCCCTGATTAAATAGCATTGTATGAATATTCCAATATTCAAAATATGCTACAGGGGGCAATACCTAGTGAGTTAATTGCTCAATAGGTGGCGTTCTGAGAGTGAGGGTCCGAGTCTGGGGGATGAGACTGTGAAGCACGGAGGCGAAGCGGCTTTAGAGATGGAGTTGCTTCGGGCCGTGGATAGGTGCTTCGCATGTCTCACTCCATAGACTTGAACAAGACCTCACCGGCCTCACCGTGTTCAGCGGTAGAGTGTGCAGGCTCTCAGCCTATGCCCGAGAGGGAGTAGTTGGAATATAGAAGAAAAAAACAAATATATATATATATATATATATATATATACAGTATATATATATATATATATATCTCGATCTTAATCTATCTATTTATCTATCTATCTATCTTTTGTTGTTCTATGTGAATGAGGGAGACAAAAGGCAGAACTGCCTGTAGCGAGTGCCTTCCCCAGAGTTGAAAGAGTGACAGGGCCAAAATCAAGGGACGTTCGAGCTAAAATGCCTGGACACACAGAGTTTGAAGCAATTTAAGTCATAGGAAGAGGGAAAGACTAATTCTGGGAGAGAGTTCCAGAACTCAGCTGTTGAATAGAAGAAAGTCTGAGAATAGCGTTTCACTCTTGGGTTGGAGATTTGCACAGAGTAGTGGTGGGATTGTGTTGCAAGACAGGTACTACGTACCCTACGTAGAGGAGGTGGTATACATTGGGAAAGCTCCGAGGTACACTGATTATTGTAGTAGCGATAGAATAGCGAAGTATCGTTGTAAGGGGCGAGTAAATATTTATTTAACTGAGTAGAAGGTTCTTTTATTGATTGGGTAGGTCAGGCAGTGAACAGATGCACTGGCTATGGTATTTCAGGTTTTTATTTATACATAAATTAATGAATGCAACAAATAGATAAACCATTATAACAGGAAGAGGCAGTCAAGGAATTGGAACGTAAGAATTATACAAACTTAATGCTGAATAACAACCAGCAAAAGTACAGTATATATATTTTTGTCCTACTGTATGTGTATGGAGGAGACAAAACGGCAGATTGCCTGTAACGAGTGTCTCCCCCAAAGTTAAAAGAGTGACAGAGCCACATTCAAGGGACGTTGGAGTCAAAATGCCTGGACACACGTAGTTTAAAGCAGTCTAAGTCATAGGATGAAGGAAAGATTGATTTAGGTTGAGAGTTCCTGAGTGCACTTGTTGAGTAGAAGAAAGACTGAGAAAATTTGCCATTTCTTGGGTTGGAGAGCTGGACAGAATAGGAGTGGGACTGTGTTGAAAGGTGGGTGCCTTGCACTCGCCGCAAGGGAGGGGGTATACACAGAGAGCTCTGAAAAACACTGTTTGTTGAAATGGCGATAGAAGAGTGAAAGAGATTGTAGGGATCTAGTAAGAGGAGGCGAGTTGATTAGGCAAAATACTTTTGATGCTACTCGTTCGAGATGTGTGGTATGGGTGGAGCCTCCCCACACATACGAACAATACTCAATACAGGGGCTCACTGTGCCCCAATACAGAGCAAGAAGGTGTGTGGGGGTGAAGAACCCACGGAGACGGTTGAGCACACCTAACTTTTGGGAAGCTGTTTTAGCAAGAGTTGTAATATGGTTTTCCAAGAAAGACCAGATGAAAAAAATACACCTAGAATGTTGAGAGAAGATGAAGAGTTGAGTTGTGCATTGTTGAAGAACAGTTGATAGTCTTGCGAAAGATTGTGAAGGAGAGAAAGAGGGAGAAACTGGGTCTTGGAGGCATTGAAAGTAACAAGATTTGTTCTGCCCCAATCAGAAATAATTGAAAGATCAGAAGATAGGCATTCTATGGCCATGCCATGTTTGCTTAGGAGTGCTTGCATGCTAGGTTGATGTGAAAAACCAGTTGAATAGTATAAGGTAAAGTCATCAGCATATGAGTGGATAGGACTAGAGGTACTGTTGAGGAGGTCAATGATGAATATTAGAAAGAGAATTGGAGACAGGACAGAACCTTGAGGAACACCGTAGTTGATAGGTTGAGGAAATGAATGATGGCCGTCCACAATTGCAGTTATGGAGCGGTCTGAAAGGAAATTAGAGACAAAGGCACAGATATAGGGAAAGAAACCGAAGAAGGGTATTTTGAAAATTAAAGACTTGTGACAGACTCTATCGAAGGCATTTGATATGTCTAGAGCAATAGAAAAAGTCTCACCGAAGTCCCAAAAGGAGGATGACCAAGAGTTAATAAGATAAGCAAGTAGATCACCAGTAGAGTGGCCCTTAACCCTTGTCTGGCGGGGGTGGACTTAAGTCGGGCTAGAGAACCATGGACTATGTGGCGGGGCCCGACTTAAGTCTGTGTGCAATTTTGGCGCAATATTGGCTCTGAGAGAGAGACGAGCGACGGGAGGAGCGTAGGTTACCTCATGACCGCTCGCCACAGCCGGCGTGGGCCTACTGACATGTACTCCACACTACTCCACCCTCCCTCCCTCGCTACACACGTAATTATGTAACGAAATGACCGTATTTTAGCGATTTTGCCCTTCGGTTGCACGATCGTTGCAAGACAACCAGTGATCGTAGAAGGATGGTTCTGGTGTCATTGGAAAGCTCAATTTACGCCCTTTCAGGGATACATAATTGAATTACGCTCTGGCTCTTGTTTATGCATGAAAAAGAGCACGGAAACAAGGCAATTTATGGTAAAAAAAAAACGCTGGGCGGCACGGTGAAATATACTCCACCACCCGCTCTTAAGGTGTTAAGGAAACCGTACTGTCGATCTGAAAGTAGATTATGTAAAGATAAATGCTTAAGAAATTTTGAGTTAAGAATAGTTTCAAAAACTTTACAGATGCAAGAAATTATAGCAATTGGACTAAAGTTGGAGGGTTGAGAGCAGTCACCCTTCTTTGGGACAGCTTGAATAAGAGCACACTTCCGGCATGAAGGAAAGATGTTAGAGGATAGACAGAGCCGAAATAGTTTACCTAGGCAGGGAGTCAGCACGGAATAATAGTTTTTGAGTACAACAGGAGGAACACCATCCGGTCCGTATGCCTTCTTAGTATTAAGCCCAGAGAGGGCTGACAGTACATCCTTATAAGAGATTATGATATTAGGCATAAGTAAGTTAGAGGGGGATGGAAAGGTAGGAATAGCATCAGAATCATCCAAGGTGGAGTTTTTAGCAAATGTTTGAGCGAAGAGTTCAGCTTTGTCAGAGGAAGAGGTGACGTTAGTACCGTCAGAGTGGAAAAGAGGAGGAAAAGACGAGGAAGTGAAATTGTTGGAGAGGATTTTGGCTTGATGCCAAAAAGCTTGGGAAGAGCTAAAGTTGGAAAGTTCAGAGCATTTGTTATTGATGAAAGAGTTTTTGACGAGTCGAAGAACAGATTTGGCTTGATTCCAAGCAGAGATATATAAAGTATACATATATATAATGAATAAGAATAGAATTTAGTACTTACAATATTACCCAAAGAAGACAATTGTGACATTGGGTAATATTAATGGGGGCGTGTTAGCTAGAACAATAATAAATAGTGTGTTGAGCGAGTATTGTAGGAGGCAAATAATTAAGATCATTAACTTAAATTCTTACTACAAGAACGGAGTCATCCAGGTGTAGCGAGGGTTAAGTCTATGATGGCAAAGATTGAAGGATAAGGTGTGTTGTGTTTATAATTTATCTTCTTTGTAGGGTCTATTAAGGGACTCTGAAAGCCAGAGACAATTGTATCTAATGCATCTGTCCAGAAGTGGTCCGGCTGGCAATGAAGTAGGGCGATGGTCTCATTGGGATCGATAGTTCTCTGTTGCTCCGTGTCTGGACTGCTTTGTTGGCTGGTAGTAGTGAGGAGTTGGTTTACTCGGGCTAAAAGTTGGCAGAGTTGCTCGTACCGTTGCTGAATTACTCAAGCTTAACCCAAATGAGTTACTCAAGACTGGGCTTAGAGTACCTCGTAACCAGAGGGGCGGAATGCTCACGCTGTTGGCCGAGAATCTCAGGCCAACCTGAGTGAGGTATTCAAGACAGGGTAACTGCAACCACAGGTTGGATGAAGCTTCTCGCATCCATGCCGTAACAGCCAGAATTAGCCCAAATGAGCTACTCACGACGGGGATTAGAGTACCTCATAACCAGAGGGACGGAAGTTCTCATGTCAGTGGTGAAGAATCTTGAACCTTAACCTCACGGAATAGCCAAGGAGGGACCTGTTGCATTAGCAAGGTGAGGTATCTTCAGTCTCGCTGTTGAAGCGGACATAAATTTTTCTTCTCTGTCTGCTCCTTTTTCCTGAAAAGAAATTTACGCTACTGTTCCCTGGATGGCTGGACCGCTCTCATCCTGGAGTCTTAGGGAGCAGAGAAATCAAAGGCAGCAGTGCAGGTAGCCCAGCTCAGAACTTTCCCGGGGTCTTGGCAGGCTTTGCTTGCTCCGTTGCTCATGTTTCTGGTTTCAGTCAGGGCGGGGCTAAGGTGGAAGAAAACGGAGCCGTTGGTTTTTATCTCCATAGAGCCTGTAGGTGGTAGGGTACACTTCTGGATAATTGAGATTTTCTGCAATCTCATTTTTATATATATATATATATGCTAATATTTGTTATTTTATGCTATGGTACATGTCCTTGACTTCTAACATTTTCATAACCCCCAACTTGTTCTATGATCATTTAATTATACGGATAATAAACACCATCTGAGGAGGAGCACTTTATTGACAACGTCAAGCTATCTGCGACACGATGTCAATTTATTGCTCCTCTTCATATGGTGTTTTTTATCCATTCTGTCTACTTTTCAAGTACTGCTTAAAATTTAATTATATATTACTCACCTCTCTCTCTCTCTCTCTCTCTCTCTCTCTCTCTCTCTCTCTCTCTCTCTCTCTCTCTCTCTCTCTCTCTCTCTCTCTCTCTCTCTCTCTCTCTCTCTCTCTCTCTCTCTCTCTCTCTCTCACTATTATGGCGATCGTCCCGTTGTGTGCCGGATCGTCTTACCCGCGCCCGTTGCCCCTGCCTTCGAACGAACCGTAATGGGGCTACCGAACGATGCCAATTGGGAATCTCAGGTTCTTGGCCGATAGGATTCTTCTTGCATCTTGCCGTCTGGAGGTTACACATATTATATAGGGATAATAGGGGTAGGTTGAAGGCCGGATCACACGAGCACATTTTCCGGCATCTTTCAATCGACAGTTTGATTACTGTCGGCTTTTTCTCACCGATGTCAGAAAGTAGACGGAAGACAGATAGTGTTAGTAGGCTGAAATCTTATCGAGGTTGAATTAAAAAGTCCCAGACCCAAGTTGCTGAGAAAATATATCGGGAATAAGCGGGTGTGATTCGGCCTTGAGACTCAGCATTTTGGACACTTCGCCATTTCTTCTTAAAAAACAAACTCGGCTATACATTCACTGCAGGTAGGCGAAAATGTGTCCTCTCCCTTTAGTAATTAACCTTTTTCCTATGGGAAACTTGTTCTGAACATAATAATATGGTCTAGTATTAGCCAGAAGTCAAGGAAGTAAAGTATCATGATCCCAAAAGAGTTACTTGAGCTACCTTTAAATCACACACCAATAATTCTTCTTACTTATACTTAATAATATCGTCTAATGTCAATCATTGTAGGAGATTAAAAACATTTGTTTTAATGTATTCAAAAGATGCTATAGCCAATCTTCTGTCATTATCTTGTTTTGATAATTTGTGAAAAGTTGTGATAGACTCGAGTTGAATAATGTTGGAATTATCCAGATTTAATCTGTGTTTTGTCTGTATTGCAGCTGAGCGCCAAATATGTTTTATTAAGAAACTAGGACCATAAGAGTGTGTCTGTTTGAGCGTCTGTTGCTTTTTCTCTTTCATACTCACTCTTATTTCATTTATATTGAACACTATCCTCATATCTCTTCTCTTCTTACTGTTTTCATTCTATTTTCAACAGTTGTTTCTCTCATTTTTTGTCTTTCATGTTCTTGTTTGTTTATGTTCCCTCTAATGGCTTAATACTAATGTATTATCACCCATTATCTATTGTTCTCTTTTTATTTTTATTTTTTTATTTTGTTTTCTATATTCCAACTTACTTCCTCTCGGGCATAGGCTGAGAGCCTTAACATTCACCGCTTTACAATGAACAGTGAAGCCCGTGAGGTCTTGTTCCAGTCTAGGGAGTGAGACATGTGAAGCACGTAGAGTACAACGAGCACCTGCCATCTTGCCTTCACATGAGGCACGGTGCTCACTCATGGCCCGAAACGACCCCATCTCTGAAGCCACCTCGTTCCTGTGCTTCACTGTCTCACCCACTACACTCGGACTCTCACACTTACACATACACAACGCCACCTGTTGAGCAGATAACTCACCAGGCATTGCACCCCTATAGCATATTTTGAATATGGGAATATTCATACAGTGCTATTCAATCAGGGAACAATGAGGGTATTTTATTGACGTTTCGGTGGGCTTGTGGTAATGCACTGATACCAGGTACAGCACAAATTCCATCCCAATAATATCTTCCCATTGATACATCGGGATTTGAACCCGGGACCTTTGGATTACCAGGCCAGTGGCAAGACCACTCCACCACACCTCCCCTTGTCTGCCTTGCCCTCTCCTACGTTCTCCCTTCCTCTGTTATCCTTTATCTCTTCTCCTCTCCTCCTGTTGCCTCCTCTCTTCTCTTCCCCTATCCTGTTTTCTCCGGTCTTCTCTTCTCCTCTCCTCTCCTCCCTTCTCCCCTGCTCTCATGTGTTCTCTCCTAGTCTTTCATCTCTTCTTATCTCTTGTTGTCTCCTCTAATTCCTCGTCCTCTCCTTTGTTCTCCTCTTATCCATTCTCCTCCCCTATCCTGCTTCTCCTCATAATCCTCTTCTTACCTCACCTCTCCTTTTCTCTCATCTCTTCTCTTCTTCCTTCTTTCATCTCCTCTCTTCTTCCTTCTCTCATCCCCTCTCTTCTTCCTTCTTTCATCTCCTCTCTTCTTCCTTCTCTCATCCCCCTCTCTTCTTCCTTCTCTCATCCCCTCTCTTCTTCCTTCTTTCATCTCCTCTCTTCTTCCTTCTCTCATCCCCTCTCATCCCCTCTCTTCTTTCTTCTTTCATCTCCTCTCTTCTTCCTTCTCTCATCTCCTCTCTTCTTCCTTCTCTCCTCTCCTCTCTTATATTCTCCTACCATCTGCTGTTTTTCTGCACATACCCCCTCCTTACATCTCCTCTCCTCTCAACTCCTTTCTTTCTGTCGTACCACTTCTTATTACTCTTCTCTGTTCTCCTTACCTCCCGTCTCCTCTCTCGTACTGTCATCTCTTCTCCTCCCCTCCCCTCTCCTCTCCAGCTACCACCACTGCTTACATGTCCTGGCATTTTATCACCTCTTCTCACCTCTCTTATCCTCTTATCTTATGCTCATTTTCGGCTTTTTAGCATTTGCGATTGTGTGTGAATGCATCCACGCTGGGTTTTAAATGCGTGCGTGCGTGTGTGTGCGTGTGTGTGTGTGTGTGTGTGTGTGTGTGTGTGTGTGTGTGTGTGTGTGTGTAATAACAATGATAATAATAATAATTGTTGGTTTATTGTTCATTGCAGCTCTGAGGCTGAAAATCTACAGAGTTTTTCTTAAACCTAGGTACAGTACAATACTTATTCTAACTTAATTACGAGGTCACATGCGACCTTTTGGCGACCGTGAGGTGTCTGGCTTCCCACCAAGTACATACGCAGATGCATTTTATATTGGTGAGCAGATGTGTAGGCTAACACAGGCTGATAGCAGCTTGGTTAGGGAGGAACCACGATACAATTCTCTCTGTTGCTATGGCCGAAAAAACCTATAGGATTCTGATGGTGGCTCGAACCCTTCCCCCGGATTCTCGTGGTCAGCGCGAAACACAGCACACAGTATGTGTGTGTGTGTGTGTGTGTTATTTCATGCGTACGCTTTTGAGCAAAAGAGTTTGCGTTAGTTTGAGTATGGATTACTCTGTGTGAGTGTGGGCATGCGAACAGGGGAAGGTATTGATGGCATTGGATAAACTAGAAAGAAGAAAAAAATAGCATGCAGTTCGTGCCACATAACGAGTTAATATCAAGAGGACAGAATGGAAAAAAACCTGTGATATGACAACCATGGAAAATGGAAGGGGTATGAGGGTAATTGTAGCGGAGAAAAACTGTGAGAGGGAGGGTCTGTAACGTTACGATCCTAAGTCGTGTAGCTCTGGTGGACACTCTCAAAAATCAAGGATATAAAAAAGGTATGAAAAAGGTATATAAAACCATTGAGCATGTTAATGTTTTAAACTGGTATAAGATGAGTTTATTGCCACCAGTATGCCATTGACAGGGTAGATTGTTAACAACATAAGAACACGCAAAGCTACAGCAGAGGGCCTATACGGCCTATACAAGGCAGATCCCTGTCGCACCCAACCAATATAATTCATATAACTATCCAAATTTCGTTTGAAACTTCCTCGTTTCTGAGATGCTTACAGCACTAGGCAATTTTGTCTACATATCCACAACCCTATTTCCAAAACAATGCTTACCTATGTCTTTTTTAAAGCGGATTTTTTCTAGTTCGAAGCCATCTGTACAAGTTATTTATCAATAATTCAACAATAATATTTTACTAATGCCCTCTTTACTGTCTCCATGCATCCAATTAAACAGCTCTATCATGTCTCCTCTACATCTTCGCCTTGCAGATGAATGTAAGCCGAGGGTTTTTAACCTCTCCTCATATGTTATATGTTTAATATGTGGATCAATGTTGTCAAATTTTTAACATAGCCTTTTCATTGCCATGATTGTAGAGATTGTAGGTTGGGTAGTTCGTGCGCGGTGCTTTAGTTGCCTCTTTCAGTTTTCCAGGTCGAGTTTTCACTTTATTATGGCTAACAATAAACGAAGTTATTCAGTTTGGGAAGAAAGGTCCAAAAATGCGTATTTGGCAGTTTTAGTCTTTATGGTTTATTTGTTGTCTTTGGTTATGTTGCATAGTTTTCAAACTTTATTCACAATCAATAAGTAATTGATATTTTCATAACAAACTTAAAAATAAAATGATTAAATTTACGAATAATAACCTCATATGTTTATCGAAACTTGGGTCATGATTGTGTTATGAGAAGGTGTTTAATTCGTTGCTTGAAAGCAACGAAACACAAATACAAAAGCATATTTCTATGACTTAAAAAATAAGAAGATAAGAAGAAGACAGAGACGGCCAGTTCCCTTGGCGCCAGAAAGAGGTCCGTCACAACTTATCCATTATCCTATCTCTTGTTACTCCTCTTACCCTTTTGATATTGTTTGCTGACTAGAGAAATTGAATTAATCTGCTCTCTCTCTCTCTTTGACACACACACACACATACACACACACACGCACATCCCCCACACACGCCTCCTCTCTTTCCCGAAGGGCTTAGACGTCAAGAAGTGGACATATTTGCACCATCATAAGTTTTAACAGGCTGCTGCTGCTTTTATATCCCCCTTCCGTTCCTTCTCCCTAGTTGTGTGTTTTATTGTTACTCTCTCTCTCTCTCTCTCTCTCTCTCTCTCTCTCTCTCTCTCTCTCTCTCTCTCTCTCTCTCTCTCTCTCTCTGTTGGGTGGGGAGAGAGATTTCTGCTTTACTATCCTTACCTTTAACTTTGTAGCAAATTCCATGTTAGCATTAAGTTCGGACTGCTTATTAGGTAATGCAATGTCTGTGCAGTTTGTGTATCTACGTAGATCTCTCTTTCTCTCTTCATGTCTCGCTTTTTTGTCTCGTCCCTGTGACATTTTAGTTTAATAAAGGCCGATTCATATTCAGTTTCGCAAGGATCTCATTTTAGCTGGAAACTGAAGCTAACCAACATGTTGGTTTATCGAGTTTCCAGTCTCCCTTTTTCGATCCAAAGGCTTGGTCGCCTCTTCTACGAAACGAAAAATAATACGTTCAGTAATGTGTTCGTTCACACCCACCCCAAGGCCCCTCACAGTTCACACCCACCCCAAGGCCCCTCACAGTTCACACCCACCCCAAGGCCCCTCACAGTTCACACCCACCCCAAGGCCCCTCACAGTTCACACCCACCCCAAGGCCCCTCACAGTTCACACCCACCCCAAGGCCCCTCACAGTTCACACCCACCCCAAGGCCCCTCACAGTTCACACCCACCCCAAGGCCCCTCACAGTTCACACCCACCCCAAGGCCCCTCACAGTTCACACCCACACCAACGCCCCACAGTTCACACCCACCCCAAGGCCCCTCACAGTTCACACCCACCCCAAGGCCCCTCACAGTTCACACCCACCCCAAGGCCCCTCACAGTTCACACCCACCCCAAGGCCCCTCACAGTTCACACCCACCCCAAGGCCCCTCACAGTTCACACCCACCCCAAGGCCCCTCACAGTTCACACCCACCCCAAGGCCCCTCACAGTTCACACCCACCCCAAGGCCCCTCACAGTTCACACCCACCCCAAGGCCCCTCACAGTTCACACCCACCCCAAGGCCCCTCACAGTTCACACCCACCCCAAGGCCCCTCACAGTTCACACCCACCCCAAGGCCCCTCACAGTTCACACCCACCCCAAGGCCCCTCACAGTTCACACCCACCCCAAGGCCCCTCACAGTTCACACCCACCCCAAGGCCCCTCACAGTTCACACCCACCCCAAGGCCCCTCACAGTTCACACCCACCCCAAGGCCCCTCACAGTTCACACCCACCCCAAGGCCCCTCACAGTTCACACCCACCCCAAGGCCCCTCACAGTTCACACCCACCCCAAGGCCCCTCACAGTTCACACCCACCCCAAGGCCCCTCACAGTTCACACCCACCCCAAGGCCCCTCACAGTTCACACCCACCCCAAGGCCCCTCACAGTTCACACCCACCCCAAGGCCCCTCACAGTTCACACCCACCCCAAGGCCCCTCACAGTTCACACCCACCCCAAGGCCCCTCACAGTTCACACCCACCCCAAGGCCCCTCACAGTTCACACCCACCCCAAGGCCCCTCACAGTTCACACCCACCCCAAGGCCCCTCACAGTTCACACCCACCCCAAGGCCCCTCACAGTTCACACCCACACCAAGGCCCCTCACAGTTCACACCCGCCCCAAGGCCCCTCACAGTTCACACCCACCCCAAGGCCCCTCACAGTTCACACCCACACCAAGGCCCCTCACAGTTCACACCCACCCCAAGGCCCCTCACAGTTCACACCCACTCCAAGGCCCCTCACTGTTCACACACACACCCCAAGGCCCCTCACAGTTCACACCCACACCAAGGCCCCTCACAGTTCACACCCACCCCAAGGCCCCTCACAGTTCACACCCACCCCAAGGCCCCTCACAGTTCACACCCACCCCAAGGCCCCTCACAGTTCACACCCACCCCAAGGCCCCTCACAGTTCACACCCACCCCAAGGCCCCTCACAGTTCACACCCACACCAAGGCCCCTCACAGTTCACACCCACCCCAAGGCCCCTCACAGTTCATGTGTATTCTACTATATCCCAAGCACCGGAAGCATAAGGTTTATCTTCGGCTCTTCTTAACTATGTCTGTTAAAGTACAATGCACCCAACCTTGTGAATGGCCTACATATCCACAAATATTACTATGTTAATTGATAAGGGAGTGTAGAATAATATAGGAAGGCTGGTATGCCTTGATATTAGTGCGTAATCACGATTCTATTTATATGTATGTTTACTTAATTTTATTGTATTAACTACCCTAACCTAACCTACCCTAGCCTAATGCAATAACATTAAATATAAATACAGTATATCTAAATAGATTAGTGATTAGGCGCTAATGGAAAGGCATAGCGGCTGCGACCATAGTCACCCGTTATATGAGACGATTGAATCTTCTTATTGGCGATTCCAAGACATACAGTACAAGGTATTGACACGCGCAGATCTTGTGACGTCAGATAGACGCTCTGACCTCACTCTTTCTTTCTTTCTCTCTGGGGTCATAAAGCATGTCCAGACTGTGTGTGTGTGTGTGTGTGTGTGTCAAGTAAGGTGAGGACACGCAGAAACATCTTGATGGCAAAATAATTTGTCTTATATATTTATGCTTTGTATAATTTTTACTTCGCGAAAGTAATTTGAATGACTACAATGAATATGCATTGATTTTGTCTTTAATTATATGCTAATTTCATAATGTACTACCATCAAGTATTAAACAATTTAGAGAAAACTAAGAACACACAAGTGCGGTGGCAACTCTCTCTGTTGACATATCCCCCACCCTCCACCGTTCACTGCACAGTTGCTGGGCATGTCTGTACACTTGCTTAACCCTTAATTGGCGGCGCGCAACTTATGTCGTGTGCCATTTTCAGCACGTAATGTTGCTGAGAGAGAGAGCTGAGCGGTGGGACGAGCATAGTAACCTTATAACCACTCCACACTACCGCGGTGGACCTACTGATATGAATCCCACCCTTCCCTCCCCCCTCACACTCACTACACAGGGAATTATGTAGGGAAATTACCTAATTACCGGGTTTTTGCACTCGTGTTGCACGATCGTTGCAAGAGAACCAGTGGTCGTACAAGGATGGTTCGGGTGTCATTGGAAAGCTCTGTTTACGCCCTTTCAGGGATAGATACTTGTTTTATGCTCTGGGTCTTATTTAGGCATGAAAATGATCACGTAAACATCCCTATTTAGGGTAAAAAAAAAACCGCTGGGCACTACGGTCAAATAGACCACCTAGCCCGCTAAATAAGGGTTAAGCAAAGCAACACAGCAGAATATCGGGGTTATGTAAAAAACACTTCACTTTATTCAGGAGAGATGGGAGCGAACTTCACAAATCAAAGGGGGGAAAATAATGAGGGAGCGAGTGATGGGGTCTATTTCACGTCACTGCGCGGGAAAGACAAGTTTAGGGACTCTGGTGACAATACCTTGTACTGTACTGTATACTATATATTTTGGGCGATTCTATGTCCCCCGTGGGAACACTATTTCTCGGTCGTCGGAAAACTTGCGGAAAATTCAGTCATCTATCCCCAGCTGTCACAGGGGACTATAAAAAAAAAAAAAAAAAATGCTCCTGTGAATCAGTCTTTACAATGAAATATATAAAAAAACAAATGTTGGTGTGAAGGAATGGGTACTGTAGATTTGGGGGGATCCGTGTGGCTTATCTGTGTCTTTTAGAGAAAGCCCTCATGACATCATGGTCTGCAACTTGGTGGGGACACAAAGGCACTGTCACAGACGTGTCACGCACGCTGTTGGACACCGGTTCCCGCATGTAGTCAATATAAATCTAAAAGCCTAGCTAGCCTAGGCAAGGTGGTAAAAGGGATAGCGTGTTGGTTGTATTAAAAAATGATGTTAGAAAGGATCCCGAAAAAGGAAACAAACAAACACTATGGTAAGCTCTTTAATTATGGAGCAATATGTTTAGGTAAGTCAGGATTGCATCTCTATCTTAGTCACAGGTGAGCGACCGTTAGGGTCATCTATAAGTCTTGTTTCATCTTTTTCTTTCGTTGGGTCACCAGCTGGCGTCTGCGGCTGACTCTGGTCCCGTCAAGTCTCGGCTACTTCCAGCGAGGGCTGCTAGGTGGGCCTTGCCAAGTGTTAGCTTGGCCTCGTAAATCACTGGGTATAGACTGACCTCATAAAGCGTCAACTTGACCTTGTAAAGTGCTGAGTTTTCAATCTTGTGAAGCACTGAGAGGACTGACCTTGGTAAGCATCAGTGAGCTACGAGGAGGTGAGCTACAAACAACTCTGACATTCGGTATTTGGTGGATTTCTTGTTCCTCTTACACGACTTGGCTTTGGGGGCCATAAGGTCACGCCCACCTGAGTGTGGAGGGGTGGAGTGGTGTCCTTTTTGCTTTGGGTAGGTTGGCTCAGTTGTCAAGAGCAGGACAGGTGGCAGGTAAGGTAATGGAAGGGTGGTGACGTCAGCGAAGAGCAGTTGTTCGAGGGCCGAGTTAGGTAGGTGAGGTGAGACGGAGACAGTCTTCTGAGTTGTAGAAAACGGTAAGTGGTAGACACTGTTTTTCCTTTCTGGTTTAGTAATGGCGGATGCTATTCTTGTGGGTATAGGTGTACTTATTGGAGCTGCAGTCTCAGGCTTCATGACGACGGATGCATTTCTGATGGTTGTATTTCCTGGAGATGCGAGCATCACAAATTAATTAAAATTATAACTTTATGGAAAAGAAATACGCTGACTGCTAAATAAAGATATCTGGAGATGGAGTTTAGAGGTTTGTATTAGATGGTAGGCTTGCTATTAAATATATTAAGGGATGAAAGAATAATGAAGAAACTGGAATACGACATGTGTGGCTGAAAGATTAAGATGTGACCTGCATGAGAGGGAAGAACATAAGAACATAAGAACATAAGAACATAAGAAAATGGGAGTCTGCAGAAAGCCGATTGGCCTAAGCAAGGCAGATCCCTGTCCCACACAACCCCAATTCAATTACAAAGCCCAATTATAGGCTTCACACTCTAATACCCTGAGGATCATCTTACCAAAACGGTTAGAGATTAACGCAGGATTATGGGGGTCTGCAGAGCGCTGATTGGCCCAACACGGCTGATCCCCCTTCACACCCAACCCTTCTCGTCCATATGCTTATCCAATTTTATCTTAAAGCTCCCTACAGTTTTAGATCCCACTATAGCACTTGGTAGTCCATTCCACCCATCTACAACTCTGTTACCAAACCAATATTTGCCTATATCTTTTCTGAAACGAAATTTATCTAATTTGAAACCATTGGTACGAGTTCTTTCGCTATCACTGAGCTTTAGTACATTTGTCATGTCCCCTTTGTTAATCCCACTAACCCACTTGAACACCTCTATCATATCCCCTCTAACTCTGCGTCTCTCTAACGAATGTAAACCTAATTTCTTCAACCTTTCTTCATACGAAAGATTTCTAATATTATGGATCATTTTTGTCATTCTACGCTGTACTCTCTCCAATGAATCTATGTCCATTCTGTAATAAGGACACCAAAATTGGACAGCATAATCCATATGGGGTCTCACTAATGACAAGTAAAGTTTTAAGATAACATCAGCAGTTCTGTTACTCACACTCCTAGAGATGAACCCGAGAATCCTGTTTGCCTTATTACGAACGCTTATACACTGTTTTCTAGGCTTCAAATCATTGCTAACAAACACACCTAGATCTTTCTCGCAATCTGAATTTTCTAATTCTAAATTAGCTAGTTTATATTTAACATTTGTTTGCATCTTCCCTATCTTTAATACCTTGCATTTGTCAATGTTAAACTTCATCTGCCAATTTACTGACCATTCATGTAAGGTATCTAGATCCCTTTGGAGGCACTCTATATCGCTATCTGAATCAATTGATCTCCCTATTTTAGTATCGTCTGCGAATTTACTTATCCTACTAGTTATACCTAAATCTAGGTCATTTATGTATATAAGAAACAACAGTGGACCTAATACCGATCCCTGAGGGACACCACTTTTGACTGCTCCCCACTCTGACTTGGTACTATTTATGCTGACTCTCTGTTTCCTACCAATTAGCCATGACCTAATCCATCCCAACAACGCCCCACCTATTCCATGTGCCTCAACCTTTCTCATCAATCTCTCATGAGGGACTCTGTCGAAAGCTTTACTGAAATCTAAATATATAATATCGTATGCCTTGTCATTATCTACTGCTTCATATACCTCTGAGAAAAAACTAAGCAAATTAGTAAGGCAAGAACGTCCCTGTGTGAATCCATGCTGAGAAGAATTGATTAAGTTAAATGTTTCTAAGTGGTTTCTCATTTTCCTAGCAATAATTGACTCTAGTAGCTTTCCTATGATTGAAGTGAGACTAATGGGACGGTAATTGGATGCTATTGATTTATCACCTTTTTTGAAAATCGGAACTACATTTGCAAGCTTCCAAGCTTCTGGAACTATACCTGTTTCTAATGAATTGTTAAAAAGAAATGTTAATGGGTAACTTAACTCATCTCTGCATTCTTTTAATACTCTGGCATATACCTCATCGGGACCAGGCGATTTCTGAGGTTTCAGTCTGTCAATTTCCTTAAGCACATCATTTCTACTTATAGTAACCGTACTTAACCTATTTTCTATACTATCTCTATATACCTTACGGACTTCTGGAATCTGTGCCAAATTTTCATTAGTGAAAACGGATAGAAACTGACTATTTAATGTACTGCACATTTCTAAATCATTTTCTGTCATTTCTCCTATCGAAGTTTTAAGGGGGCCTATTTTATCTCTAACTTTAGATTTATATAGCTGGTAAAAAGCCTTAGGGTTATTTTTGAGTCATTGGCTATCCTGATTTCATAATTTCTTTTGTCTGTCCTTATACATTTTTTAACCTCTCTTGATAGATTCTGATAGTAAGCAAGTAGGTGAATTTCGCCTTTCTTTATTTTTCGAATTATTCCTCTCTTTGTTCCTAGAAGATCTAATAGTCTATTATTCATCCATTTGGGTTGGTTCTGTGTTGATCTAAATTTTCTTTTGGGGATATATTTATTTTGCGCATTGTGGAGTGAAGAAATAAATATGTAGCTGTCAAATTATCCTGAGTTAAGACAGGTATCTGAGAGAGAGTATGTTCATTAGCGCACCTGGGTCCACTTAATAGTTTAACCATAGGATCGACTCTTAAGGCTCGTCTTAATCCACCATAATTGGCTTTTCTGAAATCTGGGATAAGTGTCGTATTCTCTTTAGCCTTTCCTGTCCATTGTATGTTAAAATAAATTGATTTATGATCACTATTTCCTAGTTGGTCTCCTATCTCTACATTATTTATAATTTGTTCATTATTACTGAGAACTAAATCGAGGATATTATTACCTCTAGTAGGCGAGTCTATGAATTGAAATAAAAAACTATCCTGTACCGCCTCAATAAACTCTTCTGAATCTGAGTCGCCGATTTGATGCTGCCAATCAATATTCGGAAAATTAAAATCCCCTATAATACACACATTGCTAAACCTTGATGCTATTTTCACTTCCTGCCATAAAACTGTACCTTCGTTTCTACTCATATTTGGTGGTCTATAAATAACTCCAATAATTATGGTCTCACTACCTTCGCTAACCTCAACCCAAACACTTTCGTTATCAGTATTTAGTCTAATACCTGATTTAATACAGCTTTTTAAAGATCGAAGGATCGAAGGATCGAAGGATCGAAGGATCGAAGAGGATACACAGAAAGATGGCAACCCATGAAAAATATAATCAAACTTGAAAAATCAGTTTAGAGCTCTCTAAACTATTATAGATATTCAGAGATGCTAAAATAATACTTTAATTAACATAAATTATAAGATCAGAACTAATATTATTGTTGCCAAGTATTAAAGGATAAATTGATGCGACCTTTGTGAAAGTGAAAAGAAACTAAGAGATATTTAACGTGATATAGGCTAGAACGTCTGTTAATGAGCTCCCTTAATGAATGGTGTATCAAATTCCCTCCACGTTTCACAATTCCACACAACCCCCATTCTAATTTGCTAGTTTTTCTCTCTTGAATTTTCCATTACTCTCCTGAATGGCTTATTATTTTATTTGTATTACTAGACAATTTGCTGCCTTCCCCATATCAACATGGGTGATTTTATCGTGTCCTTACTCTCCAACTATCTATTATACTTTCCGTTACTTACATCATAATCAGTACACTGTAAAAATAAATGTATACAATTTTATATACAATCATTAGGTATCTTGATAGTGATTTTCCTTGTTATCCTTATAATAGATTGGTTTATTACTACGAACTTTATTACTACCAATTATATATATATCTGATAAGCTGTAAATTATCAATGGAGTTGCTCAGGGACCTGTACTCGGTCTGATTTTGTTTGTTATTTATGTAAATGACATTTCTCAAATAATTAATGATGGTTATGTAATACACTACGCTGACGAAACTCAACTCATTCACACTGGTAGTATTGAGGATATACAGTACATGACTTAGTTCACAAAAGTGAATACTCCTTGTGTCGTATTAAAGATTACTTCCATACTAACGGTTTAATGTTTGGCTTCATGATATCGGGTGCGACAAATTTAACACAAATAGAATGGTTTACAAAAACTTCCAAACTTCTCTGTAATAGGCAGTGTTTCTAAGTACGACCGAGTCACACCTTGTATAAGGGAATTGGAGTGGCTTAACACTCAATGAGTGGCTTAACACTCAACGAGTGGCTAGTTTGGTAACATCTACTACCTGCCAAGCGGGCAGATTTACCCTAAACGAGCTTCATTCCATGCTCTTTTTCATGCATAAACAAGAGCCAGAGCGTAATACAATTATGTATCCGTGAAAGGGCGATAATTGAGCTTTCCAATGACACCTGAACCATCCTTGCACGACCACGGGTTGTCTTGCAACGATGTTGCAACGCGAGTACAAAAACCCTAAAATACGGTAATTTCCTTAAATAATTCCCTGTCTAGGGAGGCAGTGGATGTGGATGAGTGTGGAGGAGGGACCAGTCGCGGTACGGGTGCCGTGCCGGACGGTCAGAGCCCACCCGCGCTGCTCCCACCGCTCGGACTCTCTCTCAGAACCAATTATGTGCTCAACATCGCATTGGACTTAAGTCGGGCCCCGCCAGTTAGTCCTTGGTTCTCTTGACCGCCTTAAGTCGGGCACCGCCAAACAAGGGTTAAAGTACAATAAAGATGCATGTATGACTCGGGCATAACAACTAATAGCATAATGAACAAAAGATTTTCTAACTAGCAATTATCACTCCCTAAAGTAAGATAAATGTACAATATCAATACGAGACAACAGCAACACCTGTTTGTTCCTAAGCCAACACAAGTATTGGAGCAAAGTCCCTCAAAGTTGTTGGGCCTAAATTATAGAATAATATTGCCTCCCATCTTTCTTCTGAATACCCAGCAAAACTAATATTATATGATTACTGACTATGTACATTATTTTAATTCTAACTACCCAGTACTTACTTGTGTGTTTTATTTGTTTATTTGAAATGTATGTTGTACTATAATGAGTATTATGTAAAGAAGAACCACTGTATGAATAAAATAAAATTTCTGATTCTGATTCTTTATAAGGCTATATTATAAAATTATGTAACCTTTAATTACCATTCAAATACCTTTTATAACCCAGAGAGAGAGAGAGAGAGAGAGAGAGGGGGGGGGGGGGTTTATAGGTAGTTAGCTAGGTATAGGTAGGTAGGTAAGTATGGGTAAATATATATAGGTAGGTAGGTAGGTATTTATGAGGTGTGACTTGGTGTGACCCGTGTGCCTGCCAGAGGTCACTGGATCAGTATTGAGGTCAGGAGCTCCTGTGCCGCAGAATAATTACCCTTATTTGTCATCTGTAGAGATGCTGCCTCACTCTGTCTGCTTCACTATGTTGCCTACCTTCCTGCCTCTGTCTGCTTCACTACGCTGCCTGCCTTCCTCACTCTGTCTGCTTCACTATGCTGCATACCTGCCTACCTGCTTCACTCTGTCTGCTTCACTATGCTGCATGCCGGCTTCACTGTCTGCTTCACTATGCTGCATACCTGCCTACCTGCTTCACTCTGTCTGCTTCACTATGCTGCCTACCTGTCTGCCTGCCCCACTCTGTCTGCTTCACTATGCTGCCTACCTGCTTCACTCTGTCTGCTTCACTATGCTGCCTACCTGTCTGCTTCACTATGCTTCCTACCTGCTTCACTCTGTCTGCTTCACTATGCTGCCTACCTGCCTGCCTGCTTCACTATGCTGCCTACCTGCCTGCCTGCTTCACTCTGTCTGCTTCACTATGCTGCCCACCTGTCTGCCTGCTTCACTCTGTCTGCTTCACTATGCTGCCTACCTGCTTCACTCTGTCTGCTTCACTATGCTGCCTACCTGCTTCACTATGCTGCCTACCTGCCTGCCTGCTTCACTCTGTCTGCTTCACTATGCTGCCTACCTTCTTCACTCTGTCTGCTTCACTATGCTGCTTACCTGCCTGCCTGCTTCACTCTGTCTGCTTCACTATGCTTCCTACCTGCCTGCCTGCTTCACTATGCTGCTTACCTGCCTGCCTGCTTCACTATGCTGCCTGCCTGCCTCACTCTGTCTGCTTCACTATGCTGCCTGCCTGCTTCACTCTGTCTGCTTCACTATGATGCCTACCTGCTTCACTCTGTCTGCTTCACTATGCTGCCTACCTGCTTCACTCTGTCTGCTTCACTATGCTTCCTACCTGCCTGCCCCACTCTGTCTGCTTCACTATGCTGCCTACCTGCTTCACTCTGTCTGCTTCACTATGCTGCCTACCTGCTTCACTATGCTGCCTACCTGCCTGCCTGCTTCACTCTGTCTGCTTCACTATGCTGCCTACCTTCTTCACTCTGTCTGCTTCACTATGCTGCTTACCTGCCTGCCTGCTTCACTCTGTCTGCTTCACTATGCTTCCTACCTGCCTGCCTGCTTCACTATGCTGCTTACCTGCCTGCCTGCTTCACTATGCTGCCTGCCTGCCTCACTCTGTCTGCTTCACTATGCTGCCTGCCTGCTTCACTCTGTCTGCTTCACTATGATGCCTACCTGCTTCACTCTGTCTGCTTCACTATGCTGCCTACCTGCTTCACTCTGTCTGCTTCACTATGCTTCCTACCTGCCTGCCCCACTCTGTCTGCTTCACTATGCTGCCTACCTGCTTCACTCTGTCTGCTTCACTATGCTGCCTACCTGTCTGTCTGCTTCACTATGCTGCCTACCTGCTTCACTGTCTGCTTCACTATGCTGCCTACCTGCCTGCCTGCCCCACTCTGTCTGCTTCACTATGCTGCCTGCCTGCCTCACTCTGTCTGCTTCACTATGCTGCCTGCCTGCTTCACTCTGTCTGCTTCACTATGATGCCTACCTGCTTCACTCTGTCTGCTTCACTATGCTGCCTACCTGCTTCACTCTGTCTGCTTCACTATGCTTCCTACCTGCCTGCCTGCTTCACTATGCTGCTTACCTGCCTACCTGCTTCACTCTGTCTGCTTCACTATGCTGCCTACCTGCCTCACTCTGTCTGCTTCACTATGCTGCCTACCTGCCTGCCTGTTTCACTATGCTGCCTGCCTGCCTCACTCTGTCTGCTTCACTATGCTGCCTACCTGCTTCACTATGCTGCCTACCTGCTTCACTCTGTCTGCTTCACTATGCTTCCTACCTGGCTCACTTTGTCTGCTTCACTATGCGGCCTACCTGTGTGCCTGCCTCACTCTGTCTGCTTCACTATGCTGCCTACCTGCCTCACTCTGTCTGCTTCACTATGCTGCCTACCTGTCTGCCTGGCTCACTCTGTCTGCTTCACTATGCTGCCTGCCTGTCTCACTCTGTCTGCTTCACTATGCTGCCTTCCTGTCTGCCTCACTCTCTCTGCTTCACTATGCTGCCTACTTGCCTCACTCTGTCTGCTTCACTATGCTGCCTACCTGTCTGCCTGCCTCACTCTGTCTGCTTCACTATGCTGCCTGCCTGTCTGCCTCACTCTGTCTGCTTCACTAAGCTGCCTACATGGCTCACTATGCTGCATACCTGTCTGTCTGCTTCACTATGCTGCCTGCCTGTCTGGCTGCCTCACTCTGTCTACCTGCCTCACACTCCCTGTCTTCCTTACTATGCCTGTCTGCCTCATTCTTGTCTGCTTCACTATGCCTGTCTCCCTCACTATCCTTGTCTGTTTCACTATTATCACTATGCCTGTCTGCCTCACTCTGCTTATCTGCTTCGCTATGCATCACTCTGCTTGTCTGCCTCACCTTGTTTGTCTTCCTCGCTCTCTCTGCTTCACTATGCCTGTCTGCCTCACTCTGCTTGTCTGCTTCGTTATGCATCACTCTGCCTGTCTTCCTCACTCTGCCTATCTGCCTCACTCTGAATGCTTGTCTCATTCTGCCTGTCTGTTTTATGTGTATGAAGGAGACAAAAAGAAAAGCTGCCTGTAACGAGTGCCCCCCCAAAAAAAAAAAATTTTTTTTTTTTTTTTTTTTTTTTTTTTTTTTTTTTTTTTTCTATATTCCAACTTACTTCCTCTCGGGCATAGGCTGAGAGCCTTAACATTCACCGCTTTACAATGAACAGTGAAGCCCGTGAGGTCTTGTTCCAGTCTAGGGAGTGAGACATGTGAAGCACGTAGAGTACAACGAGCACCTGCCATCTTGCCTTCACATGAGGCACGGTGCTCACTCATGGCCCGAAACGACCCCATCTCTGAAGCCACCTCGTTCCCGTGCTTCACTGTCTCAGCCCCTACACTCGGACTCTCACACTTACACACACAACGCCACCTGTTGAGCAGATAACTCACCAGGCATTGCACCCCTATAGCATATTTTGAATATGGGAATATTCATACAGTGCTATTTAATCAGGGAACAATGAGGGTATTTTATTGACGTTTCGGTGGGCTTGTGGTAATGCACTGATACTAGGTACAGCACAAATTCCATCCCAATAATATCTTCCCATTGATACATCGGGATTTGAACCCGGGACCTTTGGATTACCAGGCCAGTGGCAAGACCACTCCACCACACCTCCCCTGGTGTGGTGGTGTGTGGGAAGGCATATATAAATAATAATGATAGAGAGCCAAATTAAAGGTGCGTTGGAGTCAAAATGTCTGGATATACGAATCGTGAAGCAGTTTAAGTCATAGGATGAGAGAAAGATAGATTATAGGAAAGAGTTCCAGAGTTTACTTGTTAAGTGGAAGAAAGACTGGGAGAATCTGTTCACTCTTGGGTTGGAGAGTTGGACAGAATAGGGATGGGAATGTGTTGAAAGGCAGGTGTCACCTGCCTGAAGAACACTGATTATTGCTTATGGCGGTAGAAGAGTGACATAAATGCAACATTGCGGCGTGTAGAGAGAGGTTGTAGGGAATTAGTAAAAAGAGGTGAGTTGACTAGCGGAAATACTTTTGACTACCCTTTCGAGAAGTGCGGTGTGGGTGGAACCTCCCCCACATTAGCGAACAGTATTCGATACATGGGCTCACAGTGCCCTAGTACAGAACAAAAAGTATGTGTGTTATCTTAAGTGTGAATCAGAGCCGAGTATGAATATATAAGGATGTTTAGAGGTGGATGTTGTAATGCAAGAAAATAGAGAACCAAATATACTTAAGGTATTACAAATGGAGACGCTTAGTTACTTTTGATATCAGTGATTCTCAAAAATAGAATAAGATAGCCAGTTATGTTATTCAGATTTTGAATATATAAATGGGACTGAAAGTCAGAGACAATGTCACTAATTGTAGAAGGCATATTTATTGAATGTCTTTCCCAGTTGAATCAGGGAGGTCAAAGTCTCATTTCGTTTTCTGCTTCTTGTCTTCGGGTATCTTCACGGGGGACCTCTTGTTCGTTATATTTCTTCTTCTTAGTCAACTTCTTGTTACGTTTCTTGAGGTTGATTGTGCAGGGGTTGCCGAACACAATAGGAGAGCAAGGATTGCTGAACTCTCTGGTTACCTCACTGGGGTTGCCGAATGAGGTTGCTGCTGCATAAGGGTTACTGAATGCAGAAGCTGGAAAGCAAAGGTTGCTGAACACCCTGTGTGCCTCACAGGGGTTTCCGAATGAAGGCTTCCCTGGGTAAATAGTTGCTGAACTCAGGGAGGCAAGGGCAGGTGATACCGAACCCAGTGACCTGCTGAACAGCTGCTGCTCTCAGTCCTTGTTAATTTTCTTGCTCTTTTTAATAGTCATTAATGATCTCTCAACTGTACCTCTAATCCTACCCACTCGTATGCTAATGACTCTACCTTACACTATTCAACTAGTTTTCCACAACGACTCACCATATAATTACGGTAAGTTGAGTGGGGTGGATTAAAGTTGAGTACTTCACACAACAGCTGACCTCTCTACCCTAAATCCAGATCAACAAGAATACGAATAATAATAATAATAATAATAATAAGAAGAAGAAGAAGAAGAACCTAAAGAACAACAGGGGGCAGAAGAGGGAAGAATGTGAACCAAGGACTAAAAAGACTAATCTGCCTTCTCGTTTTGGCGACGGACATAAAAAGCTAGATTAAAGTGTCGGTGGGCTCGGAGAAGGAGGGGAAGAAAGGAGCATGGATGACGGGGTACTTTGTTAATGAGAGAAAGAGAGAGAGAGAGTGTGTGTGTGAGAGTGAGTGAGTGAGTGAGAGTGAGAGAGGGGGGGGGGGGGAGAGAGATGAGTGGAAGTAATTAGGGATTGGGAGGGTGGACTAATAAGTGAGAAGTAAACGAAGTAATAGAAGCGAATGGGCCTTGAGTGTGAAAGAAAGTATGAAAGGTAAAGGATGCACGCCTGGTCACTTTCCAGTTGAAGGGGATGAAGGGTGGGGGAGCAAAATATATATACTAAAGTGTTTATATACTTTGGGTGGGGGGAGGGATTACCACAGAGAGAGAGAGAGAGAGAGAGAGAGAGAGAGAGAGAGAGAGAGAGACAGAGACAGAGACAGAGAGAGAGAGAGAGAGAGAACATACTTCTGCTCCTCACTGGTCCGCTGCAACACCTTGATTAATTATGTCCTAGATGAGCTACTCACCCCCCTGCCCTCCCTGAGTGTGTGTGTGTGTGTGTGTGTGTGTGTGTGTGTGTGTGTGGTTACTGAGCCTGCATGTGTCGAATATTATGATGTGTAGACTCAGTAGGTAATGTTTATATACGTGCGCAATGTATTCGTATGTGTGTGCAATGTGCACTCATGTGTCTAGATATATTTATTTTTGCCGATGCAACTATGATAACGTAACAATAAATCATCCGTTGCATTACCAGTATCTAAGAAATGTTAGGAAAATCACTCTGATGTACTGATAGATGTGCTAGGAAACTCTTATCACACGAGAGCTTCAATCTTCAACTTTTGATGGTCAGCACTTTTCCGATAACATTTCTAGGACTATTGTTTTTTTACCATGGTATCGGAAACTAGACTCAAAATGGATTAATTTAAGTGAAAGTCATTGACAAAGTGTACCTCATTAGCTGCCATATATCAATGTTGAAACTACAATAATGAGGGGAAAAGCGTTCATGTTAAGTCGGTTTTAAATTTCCAGACAAAATAGTTTATCTGAACAGCTTGGTCTTTTACTGACATACTTTTCAACGGAATAACTCGCTAATGAAGGAACTGGCTATATTCATATTTGTTTTCTTTCTTTCTATTTTCACTTGGTTGCGTTGGACTTGAGAACTCTACTTGAGCTGATTGGCTAATGGTACTGTGTCCGAATAATATCGTTCAGTTAGCAAAAACAAACACCAGAAATACATTACACAATACCATCAGCAAATCAGCTATAAATAAGAGTTTTCTAGCCCAAAGCGAACAAGTGCAAATTCGCAAGTTTGTTTGGTTGTTTTATTTAGTTCAATATGAAGAGTTGTACGGAGGTAGACTACTTGACCTCTTGCAAGTTTCAGGCTATAAGGAAATTGGAGCCATAAACATCGTTATTATACAGAAATGCAGTAATAGTGAAGGTTTCTGATGGATAGAAAGTATGTTGAAGTGGGTTTTATGTATTTATAAATGTACTACAACCGTATTTTACGTATTTCCACACCCTCATACACTTTTTCACACCCACCTAAACCCTCCCACGCCCACCTAAACCCTTCCTCACCCACCTAAACGATTCCTCACCCACATACACCCTCCCACGCCCACCTACACCCTTACCACACCCACCAACACCTGTACAACACCCACCTACACCCTTACCACACCCACCTGATCCGAAGAGTTGATGGGATCCGAAGAGTTGATGGAGAAATATCGCAAGATGATCCAGCACTACAAAAACAAGTCAAGGAATATCATCATCTCAGGCATTCTCCCCAAGATCGACGCACCTGACAAATTCTACGACAAGGCCTTCAGCACAAATAGCCGACTAAAATATTTGTGTCTGAGGGAAGAAGTTGAATTCATCAACCTCTGGGACAACTTCTACAACCAGCCTACTCTGTTCCGCAAGGATGGCACTTATCTAAACCCTGTGGGTTCAGCATGCATGGGTCGTCTCCTACATGAAGCAGTCCGCAGCCATGGATCAAAAAACGCCATCCGAGAAGAAGCAGCAGTGACATAAATCATCCAACGCCAAGAAAAAAACAGAGGCAACCGAGGACCACCAGCGATAAGGACCGAAGACAGCGAGGACAGAGGACAGCCATGAACATAAATGTAGATCTGACAAGAACCAAAAATATTATTAAAGAGCGTTCCGTGAGTTCTAAAATAACAAATTTAAAGGTTTTCTATGCAAACGCTCGTAGCATACGCAATAAATTTTCAGATTTAGAGGAGCTAGTGTTTACAGAAAATTATGATGTGATTGGCATAACAGAATCTTGGCTCAATACAGAAGATAGAGACTTTTTAGCAGAGTATTCACTTCCCGGTTATGTAATGTTTGAGAAAAGCCGAATAAATAGAAATGGAGGTGGCGTTTTACTTTATATCAAAGAAAGTCTTAACCCTACCCTCTTGTCAAAACCTCAAATTGTGAACGTCGACGCATCTTTTGTGCTAATAAAGAATAATAAAGGTACAAAAATAATACTTGCATTAATATACAGACCTCCAGCTCAATCAGTGCAAACTGACCGAGAAATTTACGAACAAATTGCAGATGTAAGTAACTCACAAGATACCGTAATTTTTGGCGACTTTAATTTACCTGTGACCAAGTGGGGCGATACTCTTACTTCACACTCCGGACATGACTTGTATACGAACTTGCAAGAGAGTTCGCTTTATCAATTTGTTCGAACGCCGACCCATGGTAATAACGTTCTTGACATAGTACTTGCAACAAAAGAAGAATTAATAGAGAATTTGAATGTTGGTGATGAATTCAGTAACAGCGACCATCGTACGATAACTTTCACTTTAAAGTTTACTAGTAACGAACCAAATAGTAGCATCGAAAAAGTCCCTAATTTCAAGAAAGCAAACTGCCATAAACTTAGAGCTATGTTTAAAGAAACTGACTGGAGCTTTTTAATTAACAATAACGACATAAATACATCTTGGAAGTTATTCGAAACCACTTACCTAAAAGCAGTGCAAGACTGCATACCATCGAAAATACGGCGTCCAGGCCATAATAATAAGCCCAAATGGTGGAATAAAGATATTTCAAACTGCCTGCTTGCTTAAAAATTTGCGAATGATAGATTAAAATCCTCACAAAATGACGAAGAACGGGTGAAATTTGTAGAGCTACGACGCAAAGCCAAAAAGTTAATTAAGCAAAGTAAAAAGACCTTAGAGTTACATATTGCGAATCAAAGTAAAACAAACCCGAAAGAATTCTATAGTTATATCAGAAAGAAAAAAGTAGTTACTTCAACTGTTGGACCGTTAGTCGATGAAAATGGAGAGTACACCAAAGACGAAGTACAAATGAGTAATGCCCTCAATACCTTCTTTGCATCAGTTTTTACAACAGAAGACCTCAGTGATATCCCTACACCATCGCCGATTCAGATTGATAATTCGGATGTTCTAAGCAATATCACCGTTACAGAGAGAGAAGTATTGAATTGTTTAGATAAACTCAAGGTAAATAAAACGCCTGGACCTGATACAATCTCGCCTAGAGTTCTAAAGGAAGCTAAGGATGAGCTCTCCAAACCACTGTCATTACTATTCAATAAATCCTTGCAGTCTGGAACTATGCCTGATCAGTGGAAGCTAGCCAACATAACACCGATATTCAAAAAAGGCAGCAAATCCCTACCCAGTAACTATCGTCCAATTAGCTTAACCTCAGTTGTATGTAAAATGCTAGAAACGGTCATACGAGACAGACTCGTAAATCATTTAGAGGAAAATAACATACTTAAAGATACTCAACACGGCTTTTGTAAAAAACGTTCCTGTTTCACAAACCTCTTAGACTTCTTCCACGATATCCTCAACCTCTACGATGAGAGTAAAGCTGTAGATATTATATACCTTGATTTTCAAAAGGCCTTTGACAAAGTTCCCGACAAACGTTTACTGCTAAAACTAAAAGCGCATGGAATACAAGACGGTGTGTTGAAATGGATAGAAAATTGGCTCAGTGACAGAAAGCAAAGAGTAGTCATCAACGGTAAGGCATCTAAATGGACCAATGTAAGTAGCGGGGTACCCCAGGGATCGGTACTAGGACCAATTCTCTTTCTAATTTACATCAACGACATAGATGAGGGTCTCACCTGTACAATCTCAAAATTTGCTGACGATACAAAATTTGCAAATAGCGTACTCTCAAAAGAACAAGTTGACGATATGCAACACAATCTAGATAAATTGTCATGTTGGGCCCAAATTTGGCAAATGAGTTTCAATGCGGATAAATGTAAAGTACTACATATCGGATACCTAAATGAGAAAGCAAACTATTCGATGAATGGCACTCAGCTTAAGAATGTAAACAGAGAAACCGATCTGGGAGTAACAATATCGAGTAACCTAAAACCGAGTCAACAATGTTCAGAAGTTGTTAAGAAGGCAAACAAAATAATTGGCTTTATAGGCAGGTCATTTGAGCATAAATCCAAAGAAGTTATCCTAACCCTTTACAATTCCTTAGTCCGCCCTCTTCTGGAATACTGCGTTCAATCCTGGTGCCCTTATTACCAAAAAGATATAAACAAGCTAGAACGAGTTCAACGTAGAGTTACCAAAATGATACCTAGCCTAAAGAACAAACCATACGAAGAGCGTCTTAGAGAATTAAATCTATTTTTTCCTTTAACCCAGCGCAGATTAAGAGGTGACTTAATTCAAGTGTTCAAAATCATCAAAGGCATCGACAATATGAACTGTAGTAAGTACTTCACTATCGACCAATCTAATTACACGCGGGGAAACGGTTGCAAAATTATTGGTAAATCTTTTAACTCACACGAATCTAAGAATTTCTTCTTCAATCGAGTTGTCAACTTGTGGAATGGGCTTCCCCGAAACGTTATAGACTGCATCACCGTTGATTCATTTAAACTCCACATAGACAAATAACTCGCATCAAACCCGCGACTGACTGCGTTTGTAAATGAATAACTTTATTTTATCCCCCCCTCAGTTACTAACCCATCTGTCCCCTACTAACTTCCTAATCCTTCCACGGACATTAGTTCCAGGGCAGTAGTTCCCTTTCCAATGTTCCCTTACCCACTCTAAACCACTGTTTGGACACTTGATCCTCAGTGTCTTGGAGGACAAGCAACCTAGAAGGGTCACTAGATCTGTTGTTGCTTGATTTCCTTTGTACTCCTTTGTACCTACACCCTCCCACGCCCACCTACTCTCTTCCACACTCACCTACACCCTTACCACACCCACCTACACCCTTCCACACACCTACACCCTTACCACACCCTTCTACACCCACCTACACCCTTACCACACCCTCCTACACCCTTACCACTCCCACCTACACCCTTACCTCACCCACCTACACCCTTCCACATCCACCTACACCCTTACCACACCCACCTACACCCTCCCACGCCCACCTACTCCCTCCCACGCCCACCTACACCATTACCACACCCGCCTACACCTTTACCACACCCACCTACACCCTTACCACACCCACCTACACCTCCACACCCACCTACACTACCACACCTCCTACATCCATACACACCCACCTACCCACTACCACCCACCTACACCCTTACCACCACACTACACCTTCCACACCCACCTACACCCTTACCACACCCACCTACACCCTTACCACACCCACCTACACCCTTACCACACCCTCCTACACCCTTACCACACCCACCTACACCCTAACCACACCCACCTACATCCCTACCACACCCTCCCACACCCTTACCACACCCACCTACACCCTTACCACACCCACCTACATCCATACCTCACCCACCTACACCCTTCCACACCCACCTACACCCTTACTACACCCTACCACACCCTTACTACACCTTAATACACCCTACCACACCCTTACTACACCCTACCACACCCTAATACACCCTACCACACCCACCTATACCCATCCACACCCACCTACACCCTTACCACACCCACCTACACCCTCCCACGCCAACTTACACGCTTACCACACCCACCTACACCCTTACCACACCCACCTACACCATTTTACACCCACCTACACCCTTACCACTCCCACCTACACCCTTACCACACCCTCCTACACCCTTACCACACCCACTTACACCCTTACCACACCCACCTACACCCTTACCACACCCTCATACACCCTACCACACCCTTACTACACCTTAATACACCCACCTACACCCTTACCACACCCTCCTACACCCTTACCACACCCACCTACACCATTACCACACCCACCTACACCCTTACCACACCCATGTACACCCTTACCACATCCACTTACACCCTTCTACACCCACCTACACCCTCCCACACCCACATACACCCTTACCACACCAACCTACACCCACCTACACCCTTATCACACCCTCCTACACCCACCTACATCCTTACCACACCCACCTACACCCACCTACACCCTTCCACACCCACCTACACCCTTACCACACCCTCCCACGCCCACCTACACCCTTACCACACCCGCCTACCCCACCCTCCTACACCCTTACCACACCCACCTACACCATTCCACACCCACCTACACCCTCCCACCTACACCCTTACCACACCCGCCTACACCCTTACCACACCCACCTACACCCTTACTAAACCCACCTACACCCACCTATATCCTTACCACACCCTCCTACACCCTTACCACACCCACCTACACCCTTACCACTCCCACCTACACCCTTACCACTCCCACCTACACCCTTACCATACCCACCTACACCCTTACCACACCCACCTAAACCCTTCTACACCCACCTACACCCTTACCACACCCACCTACACCCTTACCAGACTCTCCTACACCCTTACCACACCAACCTACACCCTAACCACACCCACCTACATCCTGACCACACCCACCTACACCCTCCTACACCCTTACCACACCCTCCTAAACCCATATACTCCTTCTTACACCTAACTACACCCATATAAAGTACACCCTCCATCCAGCTATACCCTCCCACACTCAATTACACCCATATACACCCTCCTACAACCCCCGCACCTTCCTTCACCCACATACATTCACCTTAATCCACTCACTCCCTCATAGACACTCACCTACACTTACCAAACATCCATCTACACTCGCCCACACCCACCTTCATTCACCAAACACCCATCTACACTCAGCCACACCCACCTTCATTCACCAAACACCCATCTACACTCAGCCACACCCACCTTCATTCACCAAACACCCATCTACACTCAGCCACACCCACCTTCATTCACCAAACACCCATCTACACAAACCCACATCCATCTACACCCACCTATACTCACCAGCATCCAACTATACCCACCTTCACCTACCTCCACTCATCAACACCTACCTCCACTTACCCACATCCATCTATACCCACTTACACTCGCCCACATCCATCTACACCTACCTACACTCTCCCACACCCAGCTACACTCACCAACACCCACCTACATTCACCAAAACCCATCTACACTCACCAAAACCCATCTACATCCACCTACACCCACTAACACCAACCTACTCTCACCCACATCCACCCACACCCCCCTACACTCACCCACATCCACCTACACCCACTAACAACACGGAGCCTTCCCATCAGCGGGTTAACTTCATTAATTATTGTGACAGACAGAAGGTGATAGTGGACACCCAGCTCTCTCCCCTCCCCCCCCCCCACCTTCTATCTCTCTCTCTCTCTCCAAGTGCACACATGTACACACGCACACCTACTATGACAGATTTAAGGAAGATAAGTTTACTCTAGGCTACCTAAGACTGAAAAGGTCCGCTCATATAATGTAAATAAATAATAATACCGGCTAAATAATAATACCGGGAGTGTAACTCACTTATTAAAATCACCATAGAATACAGCTAGGCAAGGTGGAAATGCTGATGGAGGTGCTGATAGATGGTGAGCAAATGGGTGCTATTCGAACACCATTGGATGTTTACCTTAAGGTGACCACGAGGATGCACCTGAACAATATTGAATAAATGAGGTTAAAGAAAGTTAAATCATGATAATAAGGCTTAGCTGTCAGTCGGTCTGTCTGTAGGATGTAGTTGAGTTTAAGTTAATGATGAGAACTAGATGAAACCGGAACCAGGATCGCAGCGAACTAAAGAGTGGAGTTGTTGCTTGGATGAAGTATAAAAGTGCTCTGACGCGGTGCGCCACAATCCAAGACGTCATCGTCTTACGCTACGAATCTAGCGGCTACTGCTAAGTTAGTAGCGGATATCTAGCGGTAAATATCGCACCGCTTTCATAATATTACAGCATGGTTTATATGATAAATCATATATGCATTCCTAAAGACACTTAAATACTATACTTTCGTATAATAGGCCTTATCTAACTTATTAAGCTTACATACTGTACAAACTGTATCTAGGGTATGATACATAGAAAATGTAGGTTATATCACTGACTATCGTGAATCCACGATACACTCCCCCCCCCCCCCCCCCCAAACACAATACCTGAACCCCACCTTATATCTAGAGATGCCCAGAAGCAATCTTGTGTCGCCACATATCAACGGCGCCACGAGCTGCGCGTCTGGGTCTAGTCCCGATCCGAGGCGGATCCCCAACAGGTTGTGATGGATCGGCTAAGGCAGCCTCCTCGGATCCAGCATCATCAGGTGGAGCTTCTTCTTGTGTAGAAGAGCCAAGCTCCATAGCGTACAGTCGTGCTACCGGACAAACAGTAGTCCCAGTAGCTGTCTTGAGCAGCGCTACTCGCCCTACCGAGCCTTCGCCCTCATACACCTTCACTACACGGCCCAACTTCCAGTACAATCTAGGACTATCATCATGGATGAACACTATCTCGCCTACAGAGGGTGCTGATGGTTGACCAGCAGTCTTAGTTGCCCTCTCACGTAGTGCCAATAAGTAGTCATTCACCCATCTCTTTTTAAAATCACCTATAACCCTAGAAATATACTGGTAACGTTGTGACACCGCAGCCTCGGTGAACATCGAAGGGTCCTCTAACTCTGCCTGTGACTGCATATCAGTAGGAAAGGCAGTCATTGGCTTGCTGTAGAGCAAATGCGCTGGTGTTAGTGCCAGTGGTTCTTGCAGGTCGGTATATACGTAAGTGAGAGGACGATCGTTAACAACCGCCTCGACTTCAGTTACTAGTTCGCTCCTTTTTAACAAGGCGCGTCCTGCAACCGCCCGTAAGCCTGACTTCACGATGCCTACAGACCGTTACCACATTCCACCAAACCACGGCGCTTTGACTGGTATAAACTTCCACTCGCACCTTCGCTCTCCCAAGTAAGCAACCGTTGGATCGTCGCTCATATCTATCAAGTACCTGGAAGCTTGAAGAAAAGTGGGAGCATTGTCGCTAAGAATCAAATGAGGGAAGGAACGACGTGCACAAAATCTCCTGAATGCCAGCATAAACTCTTCACAAGACATATTGTCACAGAGTTCTAAATGTATTGCACGTGAAGTGGCACAAGTAAATAGCAACACATAAACCTTGTCCAGTTCCCTAGTTCTCAGTGCGCTGATATAGTCTAGACCTGTAACTCTGAAGGGTTCTAGATGATTAACGCAACACTCTGGCAAGGGTGGAGCAGGTCCAGTCGTAAATGGTCTTCCTTTTAGTCTACGGCACACTACACACCTTTTGACTACTCGTCGAACTACCTGTCGAACTCTGGGTATCCACCAGTTGAGACGCAATTTAGAAATAATGTGGTGGACCCCGTAGTGCATTACTTCCTCGTGTGTGCGTTGTACCAGTAGATCGGTGACATGGTGTGTTGCAGGAATCAAGATAGGATTGTTGGCACAGTCGTCTACACCTGACCACTTTAGACATCCCTCACATCTAATTATGTCATTCTTCAGGTGTAGCCTTAGTTGACGCACAATGTTAGGCATTTTAATCTTACCAGAACTTCTTATGGATTCTAATTCCTGACTGAAGGATTCCCTTTGAATCCATCTAATTAGTGTTACCTCAGCTGCTTTTATTTCTACTGCATTTAAGCTTTGACCCAGATTGCAGAGTCGTCCTTGTAGCCTGGCCTTTATGTTGGTGATATAACGCAACACCCAAGCTACGACCCTGACTAATTTATTGTACCCACCGATCCTTAACCACTCTAACATAGGACTCGGTGTTAATATCGGTTGAATGACAGCCGTCACCGTTTCTAATGGCAAAGCTAACTCAACCTCGGCATTCCATACAGCCCAATCCCCTTCGTGGAGCAGACATTTTGGGCCTTGCCACCACAGGTCGGACTTAATCAGTTTGGACGCCGTTACTCCCCTACTTATTAGGTCACTGGGGTTGTCTTTGGTTGGTACATAATGATAGAAGGCGTTTGGTAGTAGGGATCGTATTTCATCCACCCTATTGCGCACATAGACGGGCAATGTCCTTTGACTATGCACCCAGCTTAGTGCAATTTGGCTATCGCACCATACGTGTACCGCCCTTAGTTGCAGTTCCTTATCGTATGAAATGCGTACATGATTAACCAAACATCCCAATAGCAGCATGGCAGTTAGTTCCAATTTGGGAATCGTGACCCCCTTTACCGGTGCAACCTTAGCCCGGGCGGTGAGTAAATTAATCCCAAACGAGGTAACACAATAAATAGCTACTCCATACGCTGTAGCACTCGCATCACAGAATGCATGTAAAGACATGGGTCCAAATGCGGCCACTTGGCGCGGTAACTCTAATCTACATAGGGTGTTATAATCTTCTAGTAAGGACCTACCCTGTTCAATAAGATCATCGGGTAAATTTTCGTCCCACCCTACGTTGCGACTCCATATTTCCTGGATTAGAATCCTAGCTCTGATGGTAACAGGTAATGCTAAACCTAATGGATCAAAAAATTGCGCGACCTTACTCAACAGACTACGTTTTTTGTGCGTCCCTGCCTGTTCAGTATAATCTTTGTTCCGGTACATCAGTATGTTTTTCCCTGGTTGCCATATCATCCCCAAGATTCTGGCATAATCTTGGTTATCAGAAGCTACCCAACGCTAAACCATAATTAGTGGGTAAACTGATATTTTCATGTTTCCAGGGTAGACAAACTTCGTATTGCTTTTCCGTGGTCAAGTAACGCACAGATTCCGAGAACTTCTCGATCGCGAATTTTGATTCCTGGTCATTCTCCACAGGTTTAATTCCTATGTGGTCTAGTTTCCACAGTCTTTCTAGATTGAACTCGGCAGCTAACTTTGGGTCCTCAATGTGAGTATCATCTTCGGTGAACTCTTCTGCCGTGGTCTTGCTCATCCTCAACACGGATACCGTGTCAACCAGAACATTTGACTGGGTAGTTTGGACTGTACCGCTCATGCAGTAGCCAAACTTAGTGGGGATCAAGATCACTCCACTCTCTCTTTTAAAACCCGGGTGTACTACATCATAATAATAATCTGCTCCTAACAGTATGTGCACCTCCTTCAAGTCACCTACGGGATCAGACAGGTAAATACCTTTCCTACGAAGTGCATGCTCTACTTTGTTAATTCCTACAGATTGGTAGTCTGGGAGTTCATCTACCACTACACACTGTAAGAAGTGTTTCTTCTTACGGTAGATGTAAGCAACTTCAACAACTTCGTAGTCTCTACTGTCGGTCACTCCTGTAAAACCTTGCAACCTAAGGGTCTCACTACCTACTACACAGTATTTTAGACCGTCCAGCACCGATCTTTTTATAAAGGATCGTTGTGAGCCCTGGTCTAGGAGTAGCCGACAGACTTGTGTCCTGCCATAACCCTCTATGGGTATCTTGATTGTGGGTAAAATGGTGGTGTCCTTCCTACTGCCTAGCATTAATGCTGCAGTACCCCCTACTTTTTCCTCCTTGACTGGACTACCTGTGGGGCATAACTTGTCAAAGTGATGACCCTCACAGTTGCGACAGGGCCTCAAATAGGAAGCACTACATTTACCCTGCATACCATGGTCCTTACTCAGACAACCCTTGCACAATTTTAGCTTCCTTGCTTGAGCTAATTTGGCTTCATTGGTTTGATATTTGGTACAGCTTAGCCATTTATGCTTGGGATTGTTGCATAGCCTACATGACATTTGTGGTTTCTTTCGAGATTCTTCAACCTTCCCTTTAGAACCTACCATCATATTAATTGAACCCCTTGCTGTTGTCCCTTCTGACCCTCCCACCGTCCTACCATTGTTCAATTGTATGTTGCTAATCTCCTTGCTAAATTCCTCTTTGAACTCCTCCAAGTTAAAGGTACGAACCTTATCTAGAATAGCTAGAGGTAATTTCTGTCTTAAAATTATGACCAGCATTTCTTGTGAGGTTACCCCCAACGCATCTAATGATCTTGTATGACACTCCATATCTGCCCTAAACTTTGTCAGTTCATCAACCCTGTACTTAGGCTGTGCTAGGTTCAACAGGGCGTTCACGTGGGCTACTTTGAGCTGGTCAGTGTCTCCATACGTCGCCTGTAATAACCTCACAACACTATCATAATTTTCACCTACAATGGAAAAACCTTCTACCTAATGTAAAGCTTCATCCTCGAGTTGGCCTTTCAGATAATGGAACTTTCGTACATCGTCAAGGTTTGAATCATGCACTGTGGATTTAAAGACGTCCCAAAATGCTAACCACTCGGTCAAGTTTCCCCTGAACTTCGGTAAATTTAATTTGGGCAAGTTGACTTCACGACGGGGGTCTGTCTGCCTGGCAGCGCTGCTAGTCGAGGTTATCTCTACCTTCTTCACCGCCCTTCGCAGTAAATGTATTGCCTCTAAATGGGCGATATCATGGACAGCGCGCTGCTCATACTCCGCCTGCATATCTGACTCTTCCTCCAAACCTGATACTATACTTTCATTCAGGGTAGCTATCCGATCATAGGTAGTTTGTAGGTATTCCAACTTAGCCTCTAGCTGTGCAGGAGTTGCACTAGCTACAAAGTCTTCCAAATCGGACGTTAGCCTAGTGATGAGACCCCTCAAACCCCCTCTCTGGTTTTTCAAGACGGTGATAGACATAATTATGTTTTTTTTATCCTCTGGTTTACTAGCCATTAAATTAATTACACGAATTAGCCTAACCCTTCGTCAGCCAATACGGACCTCTATAATAAGTCTCAATCGTGAAATATAAGCACACCTTTTAGTAATTGTCATATGTACTTACAATTTCAGTCCACATATGCAATATTACATCACATTAGCCTACCCTTTATAGATTAATGTAATTAAAGTAAAGAGGTAGAAATGACAATATAAACCGCTTACCTTACACAATACAGTACCACGAGAGATTGGGATATGAGTAAACAATGAAGGAAATATGAGATGGTAGGTCAGTCATAAGTCAAAAAGTAAATAATAATGAAATTAGGGAAACAAATGCAGGGTTAACAAAAAAAATAAAGAAAAGAAAAAAGAAAAAGGGATAAGTTACTGGGGGAAGGTGATGGGCGGGATACAAAACTTAGGGAGTCGCAGGCTTATTACTCCGGCATCACGCTCTAGCCATCGTTTAGTCATGACCGTGATCTTGTCATGCAGGATCTTGTTAGTGTCGAGGTCTAGATGGACACCGTCGATGTCAAGATCCTGCGGTTTTGACGAGACAGACAAAAAGCGATGTCGTGTCACGTCTAGCCTAGAGCGCAATGACCGGTTAACAGAATTCCTGATTTTATTATACTGCTCTGCTGGCATTCCCCATACTCTAGAGCGGTATTCTAGGGAAATCAGGATGCATTTCCCTCCCGTGTCCCTCTCGACAGCCAGAGCCAGGTCCCCTAATGCCGCAGCCAGAGCACGGGGTTCGGTGTCGGGGGTTATGTCGTTGCCCCCGATGAGTAAATAGGTGTAGAGGGGCCGGTATAATACCAGTTTACCCCACTCATCGGAGGACTTAAGACTTGTGATATTAGCCCCCGGCACCCCAAAGTAGCGGAATTGAAATTTCCGATCCCCGGTCGCTCCCCTGTAGTCAACAGGGCCCTGGTCTGCTGCCCTCAGTCGGGTTGCGTATGAGTGGCCGAAGATCGCTATGCGATCTACCTCGGCCACTACTTGCACTGGTTTATACCCCAGACCTACACCCCCCGGATCCTTTGATCTACAACCTCCCTCAACGTTGCCCTTGCTCATGCCTAAGTTAGGAAATTTAACTGTGGGCCAAAGTCCTGATGGTCTGGGCACCAATATGGCGGATTTAAGGAAGATAAGTTTACTCTAGGCTACCTAAGACTGAAAAGGTCCGCTCATATAATGTAAATAAATAATAATACCGGGAGTGTAACTCACTTATTAAAATCACCATAGAATACAGCTAGGCAAGGTGGAAATTTTGATGGAGGTGCTGATAGATGGTGGGCAAATGGGTGCTATTCGAACACCATTGGATGTTTACCTTAAGGTGACCACGAGGATGCACCTGAACAATATTGAATAAATGAGGTTAAAGAAAGTTAAATCATGATAATAAGGCTTAGCTGTCAGTCGGTCTGTCTGTAGGATGTAGTTGAGTTTAAGTTAATGATGAGAGCTAGATGAAACCGGAACCAGGATCGCAGCGAACTAAAGAGTGGAGTTGTTGCTTGGATGAAGTATAAAAGTGCTCTGACGCGGTGCGCCACAGTCCAAGACGTCATGGTCTTACGCTACGAATCTAGCGGCTACTGCTAAGTTAGTAGCGGATATCTAGCGGTAAATATCGCACCGCTTTCATAATATTACCGCATGGTTTATATGATAATCATATATGCATTCCTAAAGACACTTAAATACTATACTTTCGTATAATAGGCCTTATCTAACTTATTAAGCTTACATACTGTACAAACTGTATCTAGGGTATGATACATAGAAAATGTAGGTTATACCACTGACTATCGTGAATCCACGATACCTACAGTATACAGTATACATCAAAGAACGGCAACAGCTCTCTTGAGATAACTTTATACCTACAGTATACAGTATACATCAAAGAACGGCAACAGCTCTCTTGAGATAACTTTATACCTACAGTATACAGTATACATCAAAGAACGGCAACAGCTCTCTTGAGATAACTTTATACCTACAGTATACAGTATACATCAAAGAACGGCAACAGCTCTCTTGAGATAACTTTAATATATATTTGCCACTTACTATAACCATGTACAGTATTTCCATCCACGATCATATTATTATAATCAGTTTAGAATATAATTACATTTTAGAGCATTTGGGGAAACAAATAATAACATATACCAGTTGCTGCACAGTCGCGGTCATAAATGCCTATACATACATTTTCGAAGCTGTCTCGGGCTGAATTGAATCTCTGTATTAATTTGTTCTGAGATATTTGCATTTCGGAGGTTCGTTTACTCCGCTTGAGGCTTCAAAACATTTATCAACATTATTTATTACGATTGTACATTTCGAAAGCAGCCAGATCAGACTTGCGGTTATAAGTTGCAGGAAAGATGCTCGTGTTAATCTACATTTAGATGGAGTTAAATTTGGGATGCAATTAAAAATAGAGCAACAAATCCAACTGATGAATATAGCCAGAGTGAGCAGGTTTACATGGCCTAAATTAACAAAAGGAAAGTAGAGTTTGTCACATAATTGAAAGTATATTATAGAAACAAAGCCTAGGTACAATAACCTGGTGTCAATTGCAGCTACGGAAACATAGTGGATAAAATACTATGCCTGTATTAAGAGATTGGTCGAGTTTGTGATGTACTTAGAAACAAAGAAGTGCAAGAAAAACCCTATATTAATAGCGTCAATGAACACACTTGGTGCAGGATAGGAAATTAAAAGAGATTAAGAGTTTAAGGTTAAGGAAGGATGAAAATGTAGGATAAAATAAAATGCATGAAGAACTATTAAAAGCACATTATTAAAACAAAGAACACACGGTAAAATAATCTAATGTATAGAGCAAGCGTGAACAGAAAGTGGGGATAGAAATCTAAGGTAAAATATAGTTTGCAACAAAATTAGAAGCTAACTTTACAAGCAAAAACTAAATACATAATAATCCAAAATATATAGATCATAGCAACAGTGAACAAATGTAAATATATAGATCATAGCAACAGTGAACAAATGTAAATATATAGATCATAGCAACAGTGAACAAATGTAAATATATAGATCATAGCAACAGTGAACAAATGTAAAGGGAAAATATATAGATCATAGCAACAGTGAACAAATGTAAAGGGAAAATAGAAAAGAAACAGAAAACAGAGTCTATGAAAAGAAAATCTTAGAAGGTTGTGCAAGTCCGAGTTTCGCCCTTTACCAAAGACAAGAAACAAGAAGAAGGTTGTGCCAAAATTAGAAGCAAATATTTGAAATGGAATGAGCAGCAAGTTTTGACAACAAAGGCGAAGTAGATACATGTTTGTGATGGTTCACTTTTTGGGCGATTTTTGCATGTATTAATTATTTTTCTAGTTTCCTCCCTAGACTTCCATCAAATACAAAACAAAAAAAAACATCCACTAGATCCCCCTTCTAGATTAATTTGTAAATTTTTCGGTAGAAATATTTCCCGGCCGAAGGCCGGTTCTTCCAACATTACTGGCTCACTATCGTTCGCCAGGGAAAAAATAGACACCTAAATAGTACGAAAGGCCTAAATATTGACGAAGAAATGGGTCGAAATGTGTTAAAGTCGCCAAACTAATGGGCCGAACGTCTTAAAATCGCTAAACTAATGGTGCTAAACACGAGGGAAAAAAGGGACCAGAAAAACGGCCCACCCCCCTTAACGCTTTGTGTATTGTTATGCACAGTCGCGGTCACTAATGCTTATACAGTCATTTCAGAAGCTGTTTCGGGCTCAATCGAATCTCTATTATTTGTTTTCCGGACTTTGGTTTTGGAGATTCGTTTAAGGGGAGGCTGACCGTTTGTTTGGTCTATTAATTAATTTATTCATATATTGTTTTAGTTTCCTCCCTAGACCTCCATCAAGCTTAGAAAAACACCCCCTAGACCCCCCTTCAAGATAAATTTGTAAATTTTTCGGTAGAAAAATGTCCCAGCCGAAGGCCGGTTCCTCTTAAAATTGCAGGCTCGCTATCGCTCTCCAGGAAATAATCGACACCTAAATGGTACGAAAGGTCTTAAAATTGACAACGAAATGAGGCGAACGGTGTTAAAATCGCCAAACTAATGGGCCAAACGTCTTATAATCTCAAAACTAGTGGGGCTAAACATTAGGGAGAAGGGGGTCCAGAAAAACGGTCTTCCTCCCCTTAATCTGTTCGAAGCTTCAAAATGTATCAGGATTAATGAACGCGTCTGTACATATCAATATTGAATGGAGCTTAGATAGAGGCAGAGTAAGATCAAAGTGGCGCTTGTGGCAGAATTAACAGAACTTTATTAAATGTTTGTGACAGTTTGAAGTACATTTTAGAGTTTGTGAATAAAATTAGAAGTCAATTTCAGAAACATTCGTGGCAGAAGAGAAATGCCATGTACAGTCAACTAGTTTAATCCGCAGTCTCCTAAAAATACATTTGCAATATATAAAATGGGAAAGGAATGAATCGAGAAATATAAAAATTATACTGTTTCCTTACAGCAATCTAAAAAATATAATTTCATAACTACAATTTCTGAGACTCCGCGGATATAAAAAGTTGAATGTACAGTTACAGTCAATAATTCTTATACATTTTCAAGCCTCAAATTGATTAAACGAATCTCCTAAATGCAATTTTTTGAAATAAAAATAATAAGGAGAAGTAAATCAGCCCGAAAGAGCTTAGAAATTGTATATATCATCATAAATGACCGTGAATATACATAGCAACGAACAAAGAATTAAGAACAAATATTACAAGCACATTTTTAAAAAGCTTGAAAACATAATGACAAGTTTTATAACCAAACTTGGGAAGAGGTAAATCAAGAAATGGAGGAAATAGACTGGGAAGATTTAATGGATAACCTGACACCAGCAGAATGTCTAGTCTTAATAACAGAAACCATGACCCAAATCTGTAGCCACCATATACCTTCAAGACAAACAAAACGAAGAAGCAAACAAGATCGGGAAAGGAGGAGGCTGTACAGAAGAAGAAAATTACTCACACAAAGACGCACACATCAAAATCTACAGGATAGGCAAAAGGTCGAAATAGATAGAGAAATTGTGGAAATTGAACAAAGGCTAAGAATATCATATGAACTACAACATATGGAAGAGGAGAGGAAAGCTATTGCAGGTATAAAGGAAAATTCCAAATACTTCTTTTCATACGCCAAACAAAAGGCTAAAACAACATCAAACATCGGCCCACTGAGCAAAGGGGACGGCTCTTTCACAGGTGACAAAAAGGAAATGAGCGAACTCTTAAGCAGGTAGTATGAAATGGCATTCAGTGAGCCTGATGAAACAAAAGTCATCAGAGACCAAAATATATTTTTCATGGAAACCTCCCCCACGGAAACCCCTCAGATGCTGGATATTGATTTCGGTCCAAAAGACATAGAAGAGGCCATTTCCAACATGCCATCCCACTCGGCACCAGGCCCGGACTCTTGGAATTCGATCCTAATGAAAAAATGTAAGGAAAACCTCTCAAAACCCCTGGCTGTAATGTGGAGAAGGAGTCTAGACACTGGTGACATACCAGATAGCTTGAAAAACGCAATAATTGCCCCACTGCATAAAGGAGGGAGTAAAGCACTACCAAAAAACTACCGCCCGGTAGCTCTAACCTCTCACATCATTAAAGTTTTCGAGCGAGTCCTGCGAAGCAAAATTTCAACATTCATGGAGACAAATGAACTACACAACACCGGTCAACATGGGTTCAGAGCGGGAAGATCATGTCTCTCACAACTTTTGGAACACTATGACAAAATTCTTAAAGCGCTAGAAGAAAGAAAAACGTGGATGTCATTTACACCAATTTTGCTAAGGCATTTGATAAATGTGACCATGGTATAATAGCCCACAAACTGAAAGCAAAAGGTATAACTGGGAAAATCGGACGGTGGATATACAATTTCCTCGTAAACCGAAAACAAAACAATCGGTAGCAGTAAACCAAGTCACTTCTGAGCCTTCGGATGTCAAAAGCTCAGTGCCCCAAGGAACAGTGCTAGCGCCCCTTCTGTTCCTCATACTAATTTGCGACATAGATACCAACACCAGACACAGTACGGTGTCGTCTTTTGCTGATGACACAAAATTAAGCAAGATAGTAAACACACAAGAGGACACGGGCCGACTGCAGGAAGACATGAATGTAGTGTTCCAGTGGACCAGGGAAAACAACATGCAATTCAATGAGGAAAAATTCCAATTAATACGGTACGGAGATAATAATGGTGTTAAAGAAATTACAAATCACTTAACAGAATCTAACCACATAATAGAACGGAAAGACAGTGTGAAAGACCTTGGGGTATTAATGTCTGAAAATATGGGTTTCAAAGTACATAACCAGGTCAAAGTGGCGGCTGCGAAACGTCTAACGGGTTGGATTCTGCGTACTTTTAAAACACGCGGTGAATTGCCTATGATAACGCTCTTCAAATCTCTAGTGCTACCGCGGCTTGAATACTGTAGCGTATTAACATCCCCATACAAAGCAGGTGAAATAAATGACGTAGAGAGTGTACAAAGAAATTTCACTTCGCATATAAGTTCGATAAAACATCTACACTATTGGGAGCGTTTAAGAGCACTGAATCTGTACTCACTGGAACGTAGAAGAGAACGTTACCTAATAATATACACGTGGAAAATCGCAGAGGATTTAGTACCAAACCTACATACTCCGATAGTCATGAAATTCAGTGATAGGAGAGGCTGGGAATGCGAAATCCCCCGGATGAATAACAGGGGTGCTATGGGCTCTCTGCGAGAGGGCTGGTTATCACACAGAGGCCCACGTCTCTTCAACAAACTCCCACGGCGAGTAAGAGACATGAGGGACATCTCGTTAGACAACTTCAAGAGAGCCCTAGATGTCGAACTGCAAAAAGTGCCAGACGAGCCCATCCTCGCAAGGGAGCGAGCTGTCGCTTCAAACAGTCTACTGCACCAAATCACCACCCATAACGAGGGGCGTCGCGCTCCTTGGTGCCGCTAGAGGAGCGGCGAACACATCCAAAGGTAATGGGGAAACAAAAGAGTTATGCCAGGTCTGAGAAACAAGAGGCCAAAATAACAACAATAAGGCAGTCCTCCCCTGAAAAGATACCTGTCATATCTTCCTTCTTTGAACCAAACCTTACCTGCCCCATGTTCATCGACCTCAGATCTGCCCCCAAGAGTGACATCAACGGCCCAGAAGCCCCAAGTCATGCCCCCAAGGTCCCAGGGGAATCGGGAGGCCAGTCCACTTGTACTACTACCAATCATCTCCCAGTTTCTGGCGACTCCAGGATGAGAATGGCGTAAAACTGCTCACTTGAAGAGAAACAAAGAGATCTTCTCGCTAGCAGCTGCCGAACTCACAATAGGAAGTGAAAAGTACATCACCTTTTAGGGAGGACTCGCACAATAGCTCACCTCAATAGATCTAGCAGTTTCCTCTCTGAGTAACATGTGAGGTAAGCCTGAGTATCTCAGCAACGACATTAGCACCTCCGTCAACTCTCGGTTTGAGTGATACAACCTTGTGTTGAGCATCTCATTCTGGTTACGCCTGAGTACTTTGGCAATGACGTGAGCACATCCGTCAACTCTCGGTTTGAGTTATACAACTCCATCTTGGGCAACTCATTCCGGCTATGCCTGAGTACCTCGGCCACTACATGAGCAACTACGTCAACACTCGGATTGAGATATGCATTTGCCGTCTTGAGCAACTCATTTGTGTTACACCTGAGTATACGGCAATGACATGAGTAACTCCGACAACCCTCACTCTGCAACTCAACTCTGCAAGCCAACCCCGATAAGGAGCCCATAGCCCACAAGAGACAATCACCCTACCCATGACGCCTGGCTGGACCACCTCTGGACGGACGCATTAGCTACAAGATGTCTCTGTCTATCAGAGACCCTTCCTAGGCTCCAAGAAGCTTACTAAAACAAAACACACACTATCTTTAAATATTTGTTAACGTAAACTTCGCTTCCATTGCTCCTGAACGACTTCATTTTTTAGTAAGAAAATATGTTTCGCATTATTCACGTTTGCCTCCCACAACACCCGCCTTACAGATATGTTATTTTTACCCCAAGCTACCACACCTCCCTTGATATCTAATTTCATTATTATGTAACTTACCTTCTTGGGGAACCATCTTTGTACATATAAAATTTACTTTCACTTATGTTGCTCATGTATTTTGCTGTCTCTGTTAAATTCTTGTACTGCCACTATTAATATGTATTTACTTACAGAGATTTGTATGCCCTCTGCACTCTTATTGACGTAAAGACTGCGGCAAGCCTCACTTGAGGCACATTGTTGAACATATACATAAAACCTGCCAGTGGCAGGAAATTGAGTGACAAATAGAATAAATGGCATCTCTCCATACCACCACCTCCTCTCCTAACCCTCTCACTATCTCCCTCCCTCCCTTCTTCCCTCCACTACTTCCTTCCCCCTCAAATACCTTCCCCCTCCTTTAATCCCCCCTCCATCCCTGTACCACCCCCGTCCTTCACATCCTGTGAGATAGACTCGAGAAAGACCGTCAGTTACCCTTTAGACAGCAGTCAGAGTGGGAGTGTGTCACTCTTCACAGGAAACCAGCCAGCCTCTCCCTCGGCATAAAAATGGTTTGTACGTTGGAATGTACATTTTGTGGTGGTTCATTCTTCACATATGTCTTGTCCTTGCACCTGTGGGAGCAATAATGTTACTTTATAATAATACGGTAAATATAATGATTAAATTCATAATGTTACTCTCCGCGGCCCCCAAACATCCTGCATCGCAAACGTATGGCTGCCAAGGCTCTCACTCGTTTCTTGGGTTAATTTCCTTGTGAATTTATGTTGTTATATTCCAATTATACATAAACGTATGTATGAATAAAAATTATATATACCAAGCCTGCATATCTTGTATAGCATGACCTTCCAGTCGATTTAAGGACCTTCCACTCACACAGTAAAGATCACCTGGCCTTATCAACGATATTGTATGTATTAAGAGCAAAGACAATGTATACAAAATAAAGTGAATGTATAAAGCAATAATGAACTAATTAATGAGGTTGAGACTGGAAACTGTACGGTGAAAACAAATATTTATATGCAAATGTTAAAGTTTGAGAAGAATATTGTGTGAACTTTTGACAAAATGAGAAGTAAGTTGTATAAGCAAAGACAAAACAAGGAAAAACATCAGAAGTTTATGACAGAGTGAGAAGCAAAGACGAAGCATAAGAACTAAACCTACAATGTATATAGCAACAATGCACTATTTATTTACGAAGGTTGGGACTGAAGACTCGGCGGTGAAAAAAGGCCGTGTCATGAGGGAATGTAGGAGAGAACACAAAAGAGGGCAGTGAACGGCTGAAGGAATGTGTGTGTGTGTGCGTTTGTATGAGAGAGGAGAGATTTGTAATGGGAGATATAGATATATACTTTCCTATAGCTTGTTAATGTAAGGATGTTACAGTCTGTAACAAACGAACTTGATAAAATGGAGCTTATGTTGAGAAAGTAGAAGGCGTAGTTGGCGTGTGTGTAAATAATGTGTGTGTGTGTATGTATGTATGTGTGTGTGTGTCTGTCTGTGATTGGCTGATAGAATGCAGAGTGAAGACTGACAGAGCTGGAACTGGTTCAGATAGAAAAAAAAGTTGAGAGAGAAGGAGCTAAAATAAAGACGATTGTTGAGAGAAAGGAAAGTGACTTGGAAGATAGATTAAAACCATGTTGGAAGGAAATTGGATTTTTGTTTAAAGAATGAAAGGGAGAGAGAGAGAGAGAGAGTGAGAGTGAGAGAGAGAGAGAGAGATAATGTAGGTGACATACTATATACCCATATAGATTAACCCTTTGAGTACCAGCGACGTGTGTTATTTTGTATTCTAACTATACTTAGACGATATTATGCAGCTTAGGAAGGATCAGCGGTAGTTGTTGTTGTTGTTGTTGTTCCCCAAGCTGCCTGGCCGAACAGCCCCAAGGCCCCGAGCAAGGCCAAGGCCATAACCGAGCGCCCCCACAGAACCCTCCCTGCCGACCACAATAAAGCCTGGGTGACCGAAGCCACTCCATGGCGGGGAGCTGAGGAGGGTGCGGAAACGCCCGGGAAACCAAAGCCCCATCCAGGACCCTGTGCCCCTCAGCAATTATGAAGAGAAAGTTGAGGGGCAAAGGAAAAATGTGACGCTTTGGCTTCCAATCTTGGTAGATTGGGAGGTCAATCCACGGAAAAGACGCCGTCACTTGAGATCTAGAAACATATAAGTAAAAGGAACAGTCAGAGTAAGCTATGGGTATGGCAGAGATCGCTCAGTTCTCACTCTGATAGACCAGCCCATCACCACATGACTAGAACCCAATCCTCTCAGCATCAGCTAGGAAAGGCCCTAGAAAGCCGCCTTTGGCGGGGGGATAGCTCCCCTATTTCATGGGCACCCGCCCTCAGCGGTAGTTAAAATGGTTGGGTGAGATAGTTTGAAGCCTTTTTATAGCTAGAGGTCCTTCCTAAGTTGAACAAAATCGTCTAGTAGTTGCCAGAATATGATAAAAGGAACTTCGCTGGTACTGTATGGGTTAAAAAGGTTTATAGAGAAGCGGACAGAGAGTCGATTATGTTACTACCGAAGTTTGCCGCAGGGGAATATATCTCGCTGAACAAAAGCAAATTTATGTTCGTTAGTGAGTGGGTTCAACAGCATACAGGAGATAGGAGACATGCGACAGGAGACATGGGACAAAAGACAGGATATAGGAGACAAAGGATACGAGATAGGAGATAAGAGACATGAGATAGGAGACAAAAGGCAGGAGACACGAGACAAAAGACAGGAGATAGGAGACAAAAGATACGAGATAGAAGATAAGAAACATGAAATAGGAGACAAAAGACAGGAGTAATGGGACAAAAGACAGGAGATTGGAGACAAAGGATACGAGATAGGAGATAAGAAACATGAGATAGGAGACAATATACACGAGACAAAATACATGAGATAGGAGATAAGAGACACAAGACATGAGATAGGAGACACAAGACAGGAGATAGGAGGCAAAATACAAAGGATAGGGGACAAAGGACACGAGACAAAAGAAAGGAGGTAAAAGACAGGAGAGGAGACAAAAACATAAGATAGGAGACAAACGACAGAGGCTAGGAGATAGGAGATTAAAAACAGAAGTTGGGAGAACAAATATACGAGATAGAAGACAAAAGATAAGAGATAGGAGACAGAAGACAGGACATAGGAGACAAAATACAAAGGCTAGTAGAAAGGAGACAAAGACAGGATAGGAGACGGCTAGTAGATAGGAGACAAAGACATAGGATAGGAGACAAAATACAGGATATAGGAGATACAATACAGGAAATAGAGACAAAAGACATAGGATAAGAGACAAAATACAGGAGATAAGGGACGAAAGACAGGAGATAGGAGACAAAAGACAGGCTGTGAGATAAGAGACAGAGGATAGGAGCCAGGACAGTGCAGAGTAAAGTCTAGGACAGTGATGGATCAGGGTAATTAGACAGAGAGTCAACAATCCTCCTGCCACCTCACACACTTTCCCACGTTACCTATCTCTCTCTCTCTCTCTCTCTCTCTCTCTCTCTCTCTCTCTCTCTCTCTCTCTCTCTCTCTCTCTCTTGCAACTATTTCATTTGATATATAATTGCAATTCCAGCCATTTAATTTCAATTAGATAAGACGTGACTCGGCCGTTATGCGTGCTTCTTATATACAGAGATATAACCCAAAATAGATATTTAATAATTGGAGATAGAGAGAAGGGAGCTGGGTAGCATATAACACACACATACACACACACAATGATACACATAATAAGGTTGGTAAGCATATAACACACACACACACAATGATACACATAATAAGGTTGGGTAGCATATAACACACACACACACACACACACAATGATACACATAATAAGGTTGGGTAGCATATAACACACACATACACACACACAATGATACACATAATAAGGTTGGGTAGCATATAACACACACACACACACACACACAATGATACACATAATAAGGTTGGGTAGCATATAACACACACACACACACACAATGATACACATAATAAGGTTGGGTAGCATATAACACACACACACACACACACACAATGATACACATAATAAGGTGGTAGCATATAACACACACACACACACACAATGATACACATAATAAGGTTGGGTAGCATATAACACACACACACAATGATACACATAATAAGGTTGGGTAGCATATAACACACACACACACACACAATGATACACATAATAAGGTTGGTAAGCATATAACACACACACACACAATGATACACATAATAAGGTTGGGTAGCATATAACACACACACACACACACAATGATACACATAATAAGGTTGGGTAGCATATAACACACACACACAATGATACACATACTAAGGTTGGGTAGCATATAACACACACACACACACACACAATGATACACATAATAAGGTTGGGTAGCATATAACACACACACACACACACACACAATGATACACATAATAAGGTTGGGTAGCATATAACATACACACACACACACACAATGATACACATAATAAGGTTGGGTAGCATATAACATACACACACACACACACAATGATACACATAATAAGGTTGGGTAGCATATAACACACACACACACACACACACAATGATACACATAATAAGGTTGGGTAGCATATAACACACACACACACAATGATACACATAATAAGGTTGGGTAGCATATAACACACACACACACACACACAATGATACACATAATAAGGTTGGGTAGCATATAACATACACACACACACACACAATGATACACATAATAAGGTTGGGTAGCATATAACATACACACACACACACACAATGATACACATAATAAGGTTGGGTAGCATATAACATACACACACACATTGATAAACATAATAAGGTTGGGTAGCATATAACACACAGACACACACACACCAATGATACACTAATAAGGTTGGGTAGCATATAACATACACACACACATTGATAAACATAATAAGGTTGGGTAGCATATAACACACAGACACACACACACACAATGATACACATAATAAGGTTGGGTAGCATATAACACACACACACACACACAATGATACACATAGTAAGGTCAGTGTGAAAGACAGCCTGAAGCATACCTACTGTACAATGTACATACATACATACATGCATTTTTGTTTTCTTCTATATTCCAACTACTCCCTCTCGGGCTGAGAGCCTGTAAATTCAACGGTGAATCTCGTGAGGTCTCATTCCAGTCTAGGAAGTGAGACATGTGAAGAGTTTTGATCTGCAACCAGCCCCCGCCATATTGCCTTCGCAAGATGCACGGGGCCCGGTTGCCCACCCACGGCTCAAAGCAGCCCCATCTCTTAAGCTGTTTCACCTTATGTGCTTCACTGTCTCATCCCCAAGACTGGGACCCTCACTCTCAGAACACCACCTGTTGAACAATTAACTCACTAGGCTTTGCCATCCTGTAGCATGTTTTGAATATGGGAATATACATACATACATACATACATACATACATACATACATACATACATAGAGACAGACAACAACGAAACTCAGCCATTCAGAGATGTCCTCAGGTAAACTCGTTCAAACAACCAGGCCATTAGGCATGTATGTGTACAATCTAAGACAAAAATCTTGACCCCAATTTAACTCCTCGTATAGCAAAACGAATTTCTGAAATGTAAATAGTCATTAAAGAATTAAAGAGGCTATGCGATTCACTTGGGTATACCTTCGAACACGAAAGGTCATGATTTATGTCATATTGCTACAGTACTTACCTCAATAATGCATTCAGCAGTCTCCGAAAGTCCCCGGCCAGGGAAGCAAAAGTCATTCCATGGGAAATTAAAAGAGTACTGCTGAAGAGCCTCCCAGTCGGCAGCAACAAAGTGCCACAAACGCCGCCGGCTGGTAGGATCGGATGGCCGTATTGCAGAGATAAGACAACTAACAGAGATAAGGTTATGATTGGAGGAGCCCAATGGAGAGGAAAGATTTACGGTGTAAGCAGAAAGATTAGAGGTTAGAAATAAGTCAAGGCTGTTGGGCCGATCTCCAAGCCGGTCAGGGATCAGGGATACAAATAAGGTGCTGAACTAAATGCTTCAATTCATTTAGGATAGGGAAGCTGTAGGCTTCTTCAACAAGTTGGTCTATGACCACCATTGGACGTGGTTAACATTGAAATTTAATAAGATGGAGATATATGAGAAAGGAGAGGTTGATAGGATGTCTTCCACTTTAGAATGCAGATAGGGGAGAAGAGAGATGGACAGCACAGAAATATTTAGTTTAAAAGTGACAGGAAAGTTTGAGCTGGAGAGTTGAGAACTCTGAGGATTCTAAGTTGGGAACATGAGAGCAAGTAAGTTGGTTGTGCACATATTCAGTACACAACATCCACCTTTGGTTTGGAAACTAGGATAGAGAAAGTAGGAGGAGACAGAGAAGGGGTTGTTGGCAGTTGCTTCAGACACCTGAGTCTTGATGAGGACTGAGGTTTGTTGGAGGAGAGTGGGTTTTCAACAGGGGAAAAAGTCGATGAAATGCCGCATATATTGCAAAATTTGATAGTAAGAGTGAAAGGCTGTGGTCCAGAATATTACGAGGCGTCGTTTGGGAAAGGATTCCGAGACTGGGTTGTGACTTGTGAGACATAATTTTTAATAAATTGTTGGTGTATTGGAAAGAAGGGTGGTGTGCTTGTTTAGTGTGGTGGTAAGAAAAGGAGGTGTTTGTGAGAGCTAGCTGAATTACTCTCTGTAGGTGAGACACAAACAAAGTCAGTAAGAGAAGCCAGGCAAATGAACCAGGAGTTCCATCAACTTTGTATCACTTGCCTATGAGGCCTCCCCTGGGTACTGTCCTGTTCGATTGGTGTCTACAATATTCCCAAATATTTGAATGTAAGTTGATATAAATTGAAATAGCGTAGTTAGTTAGTTTAGTATGTTTTCTTTGTCCTAAATTAAAAGTCTGTATTCGTTGACTACATTAAGATATATGGCCACACCATGATATCAAACATACTCCATACAGTAAACAATATAATGGTATATAAGATAATTGGGAATATTAATAGTAATATACTCGTACCTCTTAATCCATATATCAAACAAGAATATTAGTGCCAATATGATTATTTGGTAAGTGTATATGATTATGGACTCTTTACCCATTTCATACCCACATATTGTTTAAACTGTAACCTGGATAATAGAAGAAACTTTAAAAGATGTGGGCCACCTTCCCTCGTATTTTGATTTTTATTGTTCAGTGGATCAGCCTGTGAATTTTTTACCGTAGATACGGTAAGGTTTTGCACGCTTAGTACTGCGTTATTCTCAATACAATCTTATTCAAGAGCATTTGACTTACCAACTCCTATATTTAGGTTCCAGTTACTCTCTCTCTCTCTCTCTCTCTCTCTCTCTCATATATATATATATATATATATATATATATATATATATATATATATATATATATATGTGTGTGTGTGTGTGCAGTATATATGTTCCCATATCTATCTATCTGTTCCCTCCTTGTCCTCTCCTTCCCCCAACCCTCCCCTTCTGAATGTACCCCCTGACAAAAACCAGTGCGGGTCCTTCCATTAAGTGGCCAGCGTTCAGCCCCTATCATGCTTGTGGATGATGGATGGCTGGGTGGCTACTTTCCGTCTGGCCCTGCTGTACTGGCCTGTCTTACTCCGTCATGCATAGTTTTGTACCCATGTTTAGTTCTGTAGGGGTGTGTACAGCATTATATTGACCGTATTAAATTGTCCTGCAGAGTTGGATATATTCCTTGATCACCCTGTATTGTAATTATATTATATTTCGTCGGTTTGTCCTATCGTAGCTCGTCCGGAACAATATTCATATTGCCTTGCACCCTTTTTTATTGTGATATATTTTTAAAGATGTACTTACACCATCTTGCACTTATTTAACTAATTTCCATTCTAAGCCATTTAATTTCCGTAGACCATCATGCACCATTATCTATTGTCCGGTTCTTCCCAAAAGCCTCTTTCCCACCTACAAGACCATACGCCGAATTGCTACGAAACGGGGTTCGTGGCAATACGCCATTCAAATTTTGACATGTTTATGATACTACTTCATGTGTCTCAGAGCATCATAATGTACCGTGGCGAGCTACCAAACGCCAGGGAAATGTCAAACATGTTTGAAATTATCGTGATGTGCGCTGAATTTTGAGCACTGCGCAGCTTCACCGTGGGCCACTTTGTTGCATACCATGGCGAATCCAGGCTCATCCAAGCTCGTATATATTACTTCGGGGCGCGTCATGTCGCTTCCCGGTGTGACGTACTATTCTTCCCCGTGCAATTGTGACAGGTTAAAGCAGCCCATATGCCTATCATTAGAACCAAAATCCGTTAAATCACGACTGTTTTTCGATATATTTTTATACTTAATGTTATTGTATTAGGTTAGGTTGGTTAGGTAAAGTTAGTAAATGCAATAACATAAGTACAAATCCACCGAAATAGAATCGTGTTTAGCGGGGAGGGTCTGTACGCAGCCGGATACCTTAACCCAGGCCCCGCCCACTGCCGAAAATGTACAAATATTATATTATATTAGATTAGATTAACCTAACTTAACCTAACCTAACCCTAATATAATATAATATAATATAACATAACACAAATAACAAAATAAAAATATAAAAATATACTAAACTTCGAGTGGGATCGAACACTGGATATCTGGATGCCAGGCGGGAGCTCTAGTGACTGTACTACAGAGCGAGCTGGCAGGAACGGTTTGAAGGGTTTATTTAAACGCGGGGAACGGGGGGCGGGGCCAAGGGAGGCTTACATTTTCGCGCATGCGTAGAGGGTAAGGTATCCGGCTGCGTACATCCCCTCCCGTTTAGCGCCCCGGTAGCCGTTGCCTTCTATAAGTAGATTTTATTCTTTATCCCACCAAACTATTGTTATTTATAGTTATTTTCTGCATTAGTATTATTATAAGTAGTGGTAGGTTAGGCTCGCTAACGATATATCGAAATACAGTCGTGATTTAACTGATTTTGGTTCAAATGATAGGCATAAGGGCTGTTTTAACCTGTCACAATTGCACGGGGAAGAATAGCAGGTCACACCGGCCTCCAAAAAAACGTTGGGACCGCCCATGGTATGGAAAGAGATCGCACGGTTAACTAAGGTTATCCAAGGTTAGCAATTAGGCAAGGCCATCCCGTATGAACACCTAACCTTTAGAAGATTATGACGTATTTTGCCAGTTTATTCTGGCTATCATTAAACGATTTTATACAGATTAGGAAGGATCTGTGGGACTTATGAGGGTAAAGACTATCTCAATCAACCCTCTGACTTCAATATAGGCTACCCTTCCTAATCTGAATAAATGTGTCTAATAATAGCTAGAAAACAAAATAAATGCGTCAGCGGCTCTTTTAAGGGTTAATCATCCCGAGTCTGTTCATCATACAACCCAAGAAAAGCCCTCTGCGAGACCCTGAGCACCAAAGGGAATGCAAGGTATCAAAACAGTGCCTGCTGCCTAGGGAGTTTAACCTTTTTAGTACCGGTGACATATTTATAATTTGATTTCAGCAACATTTGGATTATTTTATAAAGCTTAGAAAATATATAGGGTACGGTAGCTAGAAGGATTGAGATAGTTCGTAGCCTTTTAATGGGTAGATGTCCTGCCTAACCTGAATAAAATCGTCTAATGGTTGTCAGAAAATAATGAAAAGGACGCCTCCGGTAGTAAATGGGTTAACCCCTGAGGATTATGACGCATTTGACAGTTTCTTCTGGCCATCATCAGACAACTTTATACAACTTAGCAAGGATCTGTGGGCATGAAAAGTGTATATAGGCTAGTATTTGTATTAACCCTCTGACTTCTATACTGTATACCCTTCCTAATCTGAATAAGCTTGTCTAATGATAGCCAGAATAAAATTTCCAAACGCGTCATGATCCTCAAAGCGTATATAGGTTGAAGTCCAGGTGATCTGTTGAGTGATAACCTGTCCTGGTGACTGACTCCCGCACAACTTTGTTCAGCTAACCTCATAATTATCTACTCCCACTCACGCCCTTCATCTTCTCGTTCTCATCCTCGCTCTTATTATCATTCTCTGTCTCTCTCTTGTGTTACTTATGTTTGTTAATATCGTATGGACAGTTTACCACATTTCTGTCTTAGGCTACGGTAATCACATTCACTATAGACGAGCACAGGTAAGTGTGGTTTGGTCGCTGGCAAAGTTATAATTGTGTAGGTCGATGAACTTGGCCGTCTTTTTATAGTGATCAGAATCAAAGTTCGTGGGTCTTTAAGGCAAATCGTGGGATGCCGTGGGTTGGTTAGTGCCACTTCCAAGCTCTTCTGCATTGATCTGTAGATTGTCGCTGTTCGCCATTGCTGTTCGCCATGCTTTAAAAATTAACGCCAGTTCACAAGGCTCCAAAGGTACACCGTAGGTACGTTCGCGGTGCACCGTGTCATTCCAAAGCTACCTGCACACAGTATCGCTTCCGTGTGACAGCGAAATCGGGGTATAACATCTCAAGATTCATCACGCTTTGAGGTTCGTGGCAAATCGCCACGTTATTTGTGTAGGTGGGAAAGGAGCTTGTTTAACCCTCTCAAATCCTGCTCTACCTTATCTCGTCCTACTGACTACTCCATCTTTCTTCCAGGACCATTTGTGTGTCATGGCTGAAATGAGTATATTGAGATATATGGGAAATGTATCTTGATTTTTTTTTTTTTTTTTTTTGGTATTATTATTATTATTATTTGTTTTGTGCCATGTTATAACTTTGAATTGAAGACAACAAACTGAAAATCATAATTATGCCCCTCTCGCTTGACAGATAATTTTCCAGAATGTATAGCAGGTTCACACGAGTGCTTCTCGGTATTGCAAGATTCTGAATCAACCCGTTCTCTACCGGCGACGTCTTTTTAATTATATTCTACCTATATTTAGACAATTGTATGCAGTTTAAGAAGGATCTGCGGTAGTAAACATGGTTAAGTGAGATCGTTCGTAGCTTAATAATTGCTGGATGCCCTTTTTAAACTGAACACAATCGTCTAATTGTAACCAGAATAAAGTTAAAAAGACGTCACCGATACAGAAGTGCCTTAAGTTTCATAAGATACCAGCAAAACTATAGGCCTAATCATCTAATCCAACTTATTTATCCATAACATTGGATACAAGAATGGACTCAAAGTGTTGCTAAAATAAACCCCGACAAGTTCACAGAATGAATGAAAATACCATTTTAGGAGGATCTAGAGTGACCTGAAGAAGCTATTTATGGAACGTTGTCAATGAAGGGCTCCACAAATGGTGCTTTTATTAATTTTACTCCAAGTGTCGCGCCCAGCCCCGCCCGTCAGTCCCCCAGGGTTGAAATTCCCCGTCAGCGTTCCCGTCTTGTCCTTGACCTGTCTAGGCTGATGGATTTATAGATGCACGTTGGATGCACGCTACGCTCCCAACGCCACGAACGCATATTCTCCAAGTTTGGATGATTTCATACTCTCGCGCAACTTTTCTTTTACTAGGACGAACACGAAAACTTATCTTAACACAATCCATCCTAACCTAAAAACCTAATCGTAAGTTAGGTTAGACTACTATAAGTTACCATGAACGTACTCTCAGAAAAGAAAGAAAAACAGTGAAGCGTATGTAAGAACCCAAACTTGGTGATTATGCGACTGGGATACCAGACTGTATTATGTACAAATTGACCAAACCCGGATGAGAAGCGGTAACGTCATATTATGATGTCACTGCTTGTCAGCTTCTCCACTCCCTACACAGGAACAGTACCGCTTCAGTGGCTTTTCTTTTTATGTAAATACAGAATATTTTAATACAGCTTAGACAAGATAGGTTATAATATATTAACCCCTACAGCATACATGATGCTATTGATTAGCCTTGGCAGCTTTGCTGGGTGTACTGCAGGGCTTCCGGTTTAGACTATAGCAAGAGCAAAGTATCCCATGAGCTTCTGTTGCACTGTTTACCCAGAGTATTCACTATTCACTGCTAAAGAGCCAATGCTGGGGAGGAATTAAAAGGGAGGGGGGGGGGGCCTTACTCTACATACACCAGGCAGTCTTTCATCCAGGCTATTCCTTGAAGTACTAGCCTACTTGTCGACTGTTTAAAATCGGCGATGAGATGGAATGTTAGATTACTAAAGTGTCATGGATCATTTCTGTCTCTCTTTGCGAGCTTTATCTATTCCTTTATAAGAGCGTTGTAGTCTGGCCAGGAATAACGTCTGGCTAACGATTCGGGTGATATTTAACTAGTGTGTTGAGGGTTAAAGTGCGAAGATGATGCATGAAGATCCCTCAAATTGATGCTACTCTTACTGGTCACCTCCTGGTTGGCAATATTTAGGCAATCCTGGCCTACTTCTCGTTGGAAGGGTATTTGGAGTATTACCCTTACTCGCGATTAGAGCCAGTTTTCCATATTAGCGAATTCAATAGCGCTCACATCACGTAATTACTCAAAGCCTCAGTGTTATTGAAAGGAAATGAAGCAGCAACATGTCTACCGATCATCACTAAGCTGCTTGTTGAAGGTTAAGGATTGAGTAAGGAAGGACTTTTACAAAAAATAATTGAAATGGCAGGGCTCGCGTACCAATTATATGATGGCCCGTGAGGACATGGTTTGGCTTTATCGTGTGTTTCTTTATATACCGGTACATACTATGATGAGGAATAGGAACAGTACGTAATGCTGTTAATATATTGCATATGTTGATCACAAATAACAATTGTAAATAATAATGTAAATTAATAATGAAATTTATATGATTATGTGTATGAAGGAGAGAGAGAGAGAGAGCGCGAGCGAGAGCAAGAGAGAAAGGGATGGAAGGGGGGAGGAAGACGGAGACTTTATAATAGTAAATTTGTACGTACGTGTTTTATAATTAATATGCATATGTCTGTTAAATATGAATATATGAACTGTGTATAAGCTAGTAGAGTGAACCACCTTACCCACACTAACTTATTGTCCCCACCCAAATATTATCTTTATTGAATCTTGTCATAGCTCCCGGCCCCTCACTTGTCGCATTCCTTACCCTCATTATTATCTCTCTCTCTCTCTCTCTCTCTCTCTCTCTCTCTCTCTCTCTCTCTCTCTCTCTCTCTCTCTCTCTCTCTCTCCTCAAAATTCTAAGACTCAGTTAAAAAAAATATATATATACATTAAATAAATGAACAAGATTAGATTAGATTAAATCCAAGATAGCTTGGAAGGTTCAGAGCAGCATCAGTGATGTGGAGTATACAGCCGAAGATAAATTGCATACAATATGATAAAAGAAGATGACAACAGACTAATAAATAACGGGAGGGGCGGCGGGGCCGTGAAACTATATACTGTAAAATAAGAGGCTGGTTTATTTAGCCACCATAACAGGTTAATGGAAAGCATTAATGGGAATAAACGGTATTACGCCCATCACACAACAGTATCTCAAAGAGGGAAACGCATAAACTCACCTTCAAGCTATATACCTGTAAACTGTATACACCTGTGAGCATTAAATCCTGCCACTCATTTACAGCAGTTTCCCCTGGTAACTGTACAGTATACTATAGCATATAATTCGTGACTTAAGTTTTAGAAGATATCCCAAACTGAATTAAATCTTCTCATTAATTATTTACCTAATATATACATTTCGGAGGTTCACTTTGCGGTTCGAGAGTTCATATCGGGCCCGGATTAATGTCTTAGGGTGCACGAGACCACAGCACTTTAATACTTTCATATATGATGGCAGAAGACGAATGAAAGACAGCCGAGGACAGATGAACCCCAAACTGTGCTAGGCCTTGCGACTCTCCCATACCGAGCGTAATGTGTAGGTGTGAAGGTATTATTATGTGGCCGGGCCCGACCTTCACACGGCCGGCATGTCACTGGTTCGGTTCCCGGATCTGTCCCTTTGTCTGTATTTACTATCTCTATCTCTCTTTACATCTAGGAAGCACATGCTGACCCTTCGTGTACCCTCTAAACAGCAGAAATGAACTTTCGCAATGTAAATGTTGACCAAGAAATTAATGAGACGATTTTATTCTGTCTACTTGCCAATACCATTGCAAAGTAGTGTACATTTGTTGCCATACATTAGTTTATGGTTGTGTATATTATGTATTGTATTATGCATACGTGTGAGTATGTAGATATATAATATGGATGTGTACAAGCTGCAGATAAAAAGTGTATGACAGCAGCTCTCGATTATGCCTATTCTTCTTTACCTGTTGTCTCTAAACTTTGATTTTAATATGCAGCTCTATGTCGCGCATTACTGCCTTATTCAATGACAGGCTCAATGTATATCTATGGTTATATTGTGTGTGTGTGTGGGGGGGGGGGTAGAGAGAGAGAGAGAGAGTGTGTGAGGGGGGAGGGGTGGTATGACCTTTGTTGTGGAATGCATCAGTGCCAAGTGAGTTAGGAGAGGAGGGAGGGGAGGGGGCTACTCGGAGTAAAGATGAGGCTTGATAGTAAAGGGGGCAGAGAGAGTGAGTATATAAAGATGGTGTTACACGGATGTTTCTCGGGCATTTTTAATTGCCTGTTACCGATTCTGGATATCACTTGTTACCATATTAATAGAAAGTAATCTAATTGTACAGTCGCTGTCATTAATTATTATACATTCTGAAGTCTCCAACTACATAAACGAACCTCCACAATGAAAATATCAGGAAAAAATACCTACCCGAACACTTTAGCTTATATTTTGTGCTCATCAGATGTCCCAGGGGTCACTCATAAGTGGTGTTAACGTTTTTATAACGTATATAAAGGGTGATTCAGAATTGCATGCATTAAATTGGAGGACAACCTCCTTGGATAATATTAAACAACAATGTCGAATTATACATAGTTTGGCTGTTACAGTACATTTATGATGTTGTATTAATAAGGGTGGAAGGTGAAGGGAAACCCACATAGATTTTTGTAAAAATTTATTCACAGATCTCGACAGTGTGTTCCTCTTTGCTAAAACAAAAATTTAAAGTGGCCCCCATGTGCCTGCAACACACTGTACTCCTGTACTTAAGTGGCTCCCATGTGCCTGCAACACACTGTGGCTCCCATGTGCCTGGAACACACTGTGGCTCCCATGTGCCTGCAACACACTGTACTCCTGTACTCAAGTGGCCCCCATGTGCCTGCAACACACTGTACTCCTGTACTCAAGTGGCCCCCATGTGCCTGCAACACACTGTACTCCTGTACTCAAGTGGCCCCCATGTGCCTGCAACACACTGTACTCCTGTACTCAAGACGTGTAAAACAATATTCTCGGAAATCTACGCGGGTTTCCCTTCACCTTCCACCCTCAGTAATACAACATCGTCAATGTACTGTAACAGCCAAACTATGTATAATTCGATATTTTAGCATGGAGACATTGTTGTTTAAAATAATCCAAGGAGGTCCTCCTCCAGTTTAATGCATGCAATTCTGAATCACCCTTTATATATATATACACACATATACATGTATTGAAAAAACACTTACAGACTTCAAGTGATAAGTACCTAATAAAAACAAGTTCACTTTATTCTATAACAAAATAACAAATAATTAATTAATTATTTAAAGGATATAAAGTAAAATATTCAGTGTCGTCCAAGCATGGGTTATACTCCGAACACTGGCATTGGTCTTCCCTTTCATGCCCCCCCCCCCCCCCCCCCTCATCTCCCAGTTTATACCCAGGAATATTTAATTATAAACATAATTAGTTTTCAGGGTGAAACATTGTAAGTAATATTCCCTTTATACACCGTTTACAACTCAAATTATTTTATGATAATTCATTTTTATTTTTGTTTCAACATAGGAAAGACCAAAGGAATCTTGGATGAAACAAATTACGATCCTCAAGTGGTCTGCAGACATTACTGTCATATGTTAGTAAATAAAAAAGCAATGCTGAATGATAAAAATACCCAAACAATGTGGTTATTACATAGTTATTGCCTAATGTTATTTAATTAATTGTACAGTAGTGAACAATAATTCAAATACAAACTTATTTGAAGCGGTTTCGGGTTGAATTGAATCTCCTTACTAATTCCTAATTCTTACTGAGCATTTGCATTTCAGAGATTCGTTTAATAAGTTCGAGACTTCAAAATCGATCAGAATTAATTACCACTACTGTACAGTCACGAGCATAAATACTGCGACACCAACCAAATAATTTTCGCCCCTTTGTCTCCAAAGGTATTGCAAAACTTTGTATTTAAACTCACAATTATTTTTGTATTTCATTCTAGCTACCGTCAAACGATTTTATTCAGCTTAGTATAAACCCCTAGTGATGAAGGAATTGACGTTATCTGGTTGATGTCGCAGCATTTATGCTCGTGACTGTACATGGTCATTAGTGTAATAAGAGGAGATTCGTTGAAATAATTTTAATTACCACCAACTTATATAATACAGAAATCAATCATACCCAATATTATCAATCTTTGAATCTTTATATCGAGTCGTAAAACATTTTCGGAATTTCATTCAAGATAGGAACGATCAGCCTGCAATGAATCTATGAATCAAGAACTATGCTTCATAAACCATTGAATTACCTTCAACTACGTTTGTATACTCGACCCAGACTTGGGCATCAGCATTATATCCCTTGACCAGAGTTGCAAATGTTACATATATTTTTTTACGCTAATCTGTTTAAAATAATTAGTATTTTTCTGCTAACTACCTAATATCATCACCATATTCTAAGATACTTTGATTTCGTAATTTATAATGTGTGAATAGGTAAACCAATACTTTCCCTTTAGTTAAGTCCATAGTAAACATGTTAATCATGTATCAATTATTTAGTGTTTTATTTGTAACCCTGTTTTGCTAGATTTCTAAATAAGCATATATATCATTAATAAAACTGTTTTGGGGGAAAATGTGATACGACAATATACGTTTATTTTCCATTTTACAATGTGTTCGTCATAGTCTGTAACAGTTATTTCAATACACCCTGTATATATATATATATATACAGGGTGTCCCAGGATGAAAGGGCATAACTTTGGGAAACTATACAACAAGGTATTCCAAGCATAAATGTTATATAACAAAAAGTCCAAATCTCAACCGTTAAAAAGATATTGAAGGTTCTCCCTCACATCATTGTAATGGACTCTTTCATGTCAGATAGTTTCCGACTGGTCCAGAGTGAGCTAATATGTCTATAAGAATTTTGTAACTTACATAATTATAATATCTTTATAATAACATGGTAAAAAAATTGAAGTTGAATGGAGGTATGTTAGGCACTAAGACAGCTAAGCCAGCCTTAAGGGGAAATACTTAAGAAAATGCCATTTTCAACATGAAATATCTCTATACTGGTTGAGATTTGGAATATTTTGTATATAACATTTTCGGCTTAGAATACCTTGTATTATCATTTCCCAAAGTTATGCTCTTTCCTCCTGGGACACACTTTATATACAGTATGTATACATATATACAGTATATATATATATATATATATATATATACAGAGAGAAAGATACAACAAGAGATAATGGGGAAGTGAAGGAGAGTAAAGATAGAAAAGAAAAAATGGAGAGGAAGAGGAGGAGGGAGAGTAAAAATACAAACAATAATAGAAAATGGGGAGCAGGAAGGAGAGGAGAAATGTACACAAATGTGGGGAATGGGGGGGGGGAGGAGAAAAAAAAACGAGAGAGGTGAAGAGGGCACACATAATCCTTGGCAGTGTCAGGAGCAGTCAGTGTCACACCACAACAGCCCTCTAATCCCTCTAAACTTCCTATTGTTATTATTGCCTGTTTTTACTATTAATTATTTTTTTCTTTATTGATCTTCCTTTTAACTTATTTCCTTACTACATTTCCTGTGTTTTACCTTACCTGTTTTACTATTCTTCATAGTTTACTATTCTCACTTACTATTCTCCCTCTTTTACTATTCTCCTTCTTTTACTATTCTTCCTCTATTACTATTCTTCCTCTTTTACTATTCTCTATATTACTATTCTTCCTCTTTTGCTATTCTTCCTCTTTTACTATTCTCTCTTTATTAATATTCTTCCTCTTTTACTATTCTCTATATTACTATTCTTCCTCTATTACTATTCTTCCTCTTTTACCATTCTTCCTCTTTTACTATTCTTCCTCTATTACTATTCTTCCTCTATTACTATTCTTCCTCTTTTACTATTCTTCCTCTTTTACTATTCTTCCTCTTTTACTATTCTTCCTCTTTTACTATTCCCTCTTTTACTATTCTCCCTCTTTTACTATTCTTCCTCTTTTACTATTTTTCCTCTATTACTATTCTTCCTCTTTTACTATTCTTCCTCTATTACTATTCTTCCTCTATTACTATTCTTCCTCTATTACTATTCTTCCTCTTTTACTATTCTTCCTCTTTTACTATTCTTCCTCTTTTACTATTCTTCCTCTATTACTATTCTTCCTCTATTACTATTCTTCCTCTATTACTATTCTTCCTCTTTACTATTCTTCCTCTTTTACTATTCTTCCTCTTTACTATTCCCTCTTTTACTATTATCCTCTTTACTATTCTTCCTCTTTACTATTTTACTATTCTCCCTCTTTACTATTCCTCTTTTCTATTCTCTATGTTCCTCTTTTACTATTCTCTCTATATTATTATTATTCCTCTTTTACTATTATTCCTCTATTACTAGTCTTCCTCTTTTAATATTCTTCCTCTATTAATATTCTCCTTATATTCTTCCTCTTTTACTATTATTCCTCTATTACTAGTCTTCCTCTTTTAATATTCTTCCTCTATTAATATTCTTCCTCTATTAATATTCTTCCTCTATTAATATTCTCCCTCTTTTACTATTCTCCCTCTTTTACTATTATTCCTCTTTTACTATTCTTCCTCTTTTATTATTCTCTCTATATTATTATCATTCCTCTTTTACTATTCTTCCTCTATTAATATTCTTCCTCTTTTAATATTCTTCCTCTATTAATATTCTTCCTCTATTAATATTCTTCCTCTATTACTATTCTTCCTCTATTATATTTCCTCTATTAATATTCTTCTCTATTAATATTCTTCCTCTATTAATTCTTCCTCTTTTACTATTCTTCCTCCCTCTATCTCTCTTCCTCTATTAATATTCTTCCTCTATTAATATTCTTCCTCTATTAATATTCTTCCTCTATTAATATTCTTCCTCTATTAATATTCTTCCTCTATTAATATTCTTCCTCTTTTACTATTCTTCCTCTATTAATATTCTTCCTCTTTTACAATTCTTCCTCTATTAATATTTTTTTACTATTCTCCTTCTTTTACTATTCTTCCTCTTTTACTATTCTTCCTCTATTAATATTCTTCCTCTTTTACTATTCTCCTTCTTTTACTATTCTTCCTCTTTTACAATTCTTCCTCTTTTACTAATCTTCCTCTTTTACTATTCTTCCTCTATTACTATTCTTCCTCTTTTACTATTCTCCCTCTTTTACTATTCTTCCTCTTTTACTATTCTTCCTCTATTACTATTCTTCCTCTTTTAATATTCTCCCTCTTTTAATATTCTTCCTCTTTTACTATTCTCCCTCTTTTACTATTCTTCCTCTTTTACTATTCTTCCTCTATTACTATTCTTCCTCTTTTACTATTCTTCCTCTTTTACTATTCTTCCTCTTGTACTATTCCCTCTTTTACTATTCTCCCTCTTTAAGTACTAGTCTTCCTCTTTTACTATTCTTCCTCTATTACTATTCTTCCTCTTTTACAATTCTTCCTCTTTTACAATTCTTCCTCTGTTACTATTCTTCCTTTTACTATTCTCTCTATATTACTATTCTCCCTCATTTACAATTCTTCCTCTATTAATATTCTTCCTCTTTTACTATTCTTCCTCTATTAATATTCTTCCTCTTACTATTCTCTCTATATTACTATTCTCCCTCATTTACAATTCTTCCTCTATTAATGTTCTTCCTCTTTTACTATTCTTCCTCTATTAATATTCTTCCTCTTACTATTCTCTCTATATTACTATTCTCCCTCATTTACAATTCTTCCTCTATTAATATTCTTCCTCATTTACAATTCTTCCTCTATTAATATTCTTCCTCTTTTACTATTCTTCCTCTATTAATATTCTTCCTCTTTTACTATTCTCCTTCTTTTACTATTCTTCCTCTTTTACTAGTCTCCCTCTTTTACTATTCTTCCTCTTTTACTATTCTTCCTCTTTTACTATTCTCCCTCTTTTACTATTCTTCCTCTTTTACTATTCTCTATATATTACTATTCTCCCTCATTTACTATTCTTCTTATAGTTCTTCATTTACTATTGTTCCTTTTTAACTATTCTTCCTCATTTACTACTGTTTCCCATTTACTGTTCATCCTTTATTACTATTGCTCCCTTATTGCAATTCTTCCTTATTTACTATTCTCACTCTTTTATTATTCTTCCTCTATTACTATGTTCTCTATTTTACTATTCCTCTTTTACTATTTTCCTCTTTTACTATAATTTTTCTATTACCATTCTTCATATTTTACTATTTTTTTTACTGTTTTTCACTTACTCTTTTTCCTCTTTTACTATTCATTCTCCTCCTTTACCATTCTTCCTCTTATTAATATTCTTCCTCTATTTAATATTACTCCTCTATCTTTTACTTTCTTATGTTCACTATTCTTCCCATTGTTTTCTAATTTGACTACTTTTACGACACCCCATCCATATTAGGCCTATCTCCCCCTTCTCCCTGAGCAGAATTATGACAAAAAATCCAGATTATATTTAAAAATGATTTCAGAGTAGGTTTTTTTGTTTAACCTGAAAGATCACATTCCTGACCTATTATGTTCAAATATCGTCTACAAATTACCTTGTCCTAGCTGCGATGCAAGATATGTCGGGTGTAGTTCCCGAACATTTAAAATTAAAATATTTGAACATTTGTGAAGAAGTTTTCGCACTGGAGTGTACCTTAATAAAATGCCTTTTTCGGCTATCAGGAACCATTCTCACGAACAAGATCATCCTTTCTCGGAGATTAATTTTAGTATAATCGGTCGTTTTAACTATACATATAATTATATAATATATATCATATACTACAGTAGATCTGGACTTGTCACGAAAATGGAATTTAGCAGTAAAGGACTCAAAATCAGAGAACGAACCCCTAAGTTCGAACCTCGAAACCGCGAGAATATCACATTGTCACAGTTTCGAGGTACGAACTTGGGGGTTCATATTCCAATTATGGGTCTCTTACTGCTAAGTTCCATTTCCGTGTCAAGTCCAGATCTACTGTAGTCTATGACATACAGTATATATATATATATATATATATATATATATATATATATATATATTAAGTATTATATTTGTAAACCAAACCTTTGATTTCTTGAACAAACCCTACATATAATATTACCTGCGAGTAGCTTTCTGGTGGTCTCAAATATAAAGATACATGCTTCTGATAACTTAACACACAGTACTAGCTGCTTATCAAAATGGTTGATACTACCATTGTACAGTACCACTCAATATTGAATGCCTTTTGGAAATTTGGTACAATATAGCTGTATAGGCCTACTAACCTTATATAACCTTAGCTAACCTAACCCTTATATAACCTAAGGTATATAACCTTATACCAAACAGATAACCTCATCATCCTTAACGACATCCATCAACATACCCATATTCCTCACCAAGCCCTCTATAACCCATCATCTCCAGACATCACCTTTTGCTCCCCAGAACTCGCCCCCACAACATCCTGGAGGGTGGTCAGAACCTTAGGCTCGGACCACCTCCCGATCATTATCACCACCAAAACCAGACTCACCCCAGCTAGCCACAAACACACATACACCAATTATAAAAGAGCTAACTGGGAAGCATTCACAAATGAGACAGAACAACACTTCACAACTCTAAACAGTACACCCATCACTAACATCAACAATGCTGTACACATACTCAATAAAACTATCCAAAACGCTGACAAGAAACACATTCCAAGAGGTAACAGAAAAAGACACAACCCCAACTTCACACCAGAAATTCAAAACCTCATCAGACAATGCGACATACTGAAACACTCCCCAGCACCCCACACACAAGACATCACACAACAAATTCAAGCACTCAACACCCAAACTAACAACAAAATACAAGAACAACAAAACTAAATTGGAATAACTTCCTACAAACACTTGATCACAAAACAAACCCCAAACAACTCTACAAAACACTAAACAGCATCACACTTTCCAACAGCAACACAACACAATCACATGCTGCAATCACAACAACAGACTCTACTCCTTCATGTAAACAACAAGCAAACACTCTCATCAATCACTTCTCACATGTCAGCCACCTAAAACCTCACAAAGACGACCGACGTGTCATCCGACGTAAGAGACAATTCCCCACAGACCCTGACTATACACCCTTCACCAATCACCAGACAAAGCATATCATCAACAATCTCAAGCACTCACCCGCCTGTGGCCTAGACAACATAAGCAACATACACCTCAGACACCTGGGACCACAAGGCATACAAGCACTCACTAACATATCAAACTACAGCTATTCACACAACACAATACCAGACATTTGGAAGCATGGTATCATCATCACATTCCCCAAACCCAACAAAGACCCCACGCTACCCTCCTCGCACCGCCCCATAACACTCCTTTGCTCCCCCTCCAAAGTCATGGAACGCCTAGTATTACAACTAATTACACCCGACCTATCCCTAGCTCCATCACAACATGGCTTTAGGCCACTGCACTCCACAAACACTCTTCTCACAGACCTTACACAAAGAGCTTTTGATGGCATCAACTCAGCTAGACCATCACACAGATCACTATTAGCCACACTCGACATTAGTAAAGCCTTCGATGCCATCCCCCGCCACAACCTAACAAACAAAATCTACAACACAAACATGCACAACAGCACAAAAAGGTGGCTGGCCAATTTCCTAGCAGGCAAATGTGCACACGTATCTTTTGCCGGTCAGTCATCTAAAATCAGAAACTTTCCAAACGGAGTCCCACAAGGATCCGTCCTATCGCCCGCACTCTTCAATCTGTACATGCACGATATAACTACACCCAATACGCCCCAAATAAACTTAGCTTCCTATGCAGATGACATAACACTCACATGCACACACCATGACCCAAAAAGAGCAACATATCTTCTTCAGCCCTATCTCAACACACTACATGGCTGGTGCACTACAAACAGACTTAATCTAGCCCCAGCCAAATCCACCGCAACCCTGCTCACAAGCTGGACAGGAGAACACGAATACATCCCTCAACTCACCATAAACAACACACCCCTAACACATACACACACACCCAAAATCCTAGGAGTAACATATGATACTCATATGACATTCAAACAGCACACCACAAACATTAAAAAGAAACTGACACCCAGACTTAACGCCCTCAGGTCACTTGCTCACACAAAATTTGGACACAACAAAGAAACTACCACCACAGTATATAAACAATACATAAGATCAGTGATGGAATACGCAAGCCCAACCTGGGCTTCTAACCTAGCTGAAACACATCATAAGACCTTACAGACTATTCAAAACAAAGCCCTGAAGATCATTACAGGCTGCACAGCTACTGCACCCACAGATCACCTACATCAAGAAACCAAAATCCTCAAAGTCAAAGACCATCTGGACATGAGAGGCACTCAATTCCTGGCAGCAGCCTCCACGAACCAAGACCACCCACTAAACTACATGGCAACACACCCACAGACACCAAGAAATATCAAAACAACACCCAGCACACGGTATCACACACGATTATTGTCCTCTCTCCCTCCCTGCCCACCCCGAACCAACTTCCAGAAGCACATCCATACTCATATCTCTCGCCGATCCATCCACTCACTCACAGACAACACGCAGCTGCATGCACGACCTCCCGAAATCCATCCTTCCGAATCCTCCCTTCCTCGCGAGGACAGAGTCCACCTGGCCAGGCTGAGATGCGGACACCATCCAGCTCTCCTGAGCTATCAGAAGAGACTGGATGACTCTGTTGTCGACGCCTGCCCGGGATGTAACACAGCACCCCATACCATTAAACACATCATAGAAGACTGCATTTCACACAACCACTTACGCCAACAACACAATCTACACTCAATGAGAGCTCTGTGGGAAAGCCCGATCGTGGCCATGGCCTTCCTCAGGGACTCGGGGCTGTTCGGCCAGGCAGCTTAGGGAACAACAACAATAACAACAACTAACCTTATGAAGAGCTGGCTTTGACCATGATTCTCCATACTATTGTAGCATTGATATTAGATTATGATAAGGCCATTATACAAATAACTGTGTCAAGAATTAAACAGATGTTGACGTTAAACAGACAGAAAGATGGTAGCGATAATAATTGTGATATTTGACGTGAAATATAATAATGATATCTGCTAACCGTAATTATTTTTCTCGATTCAACAGGTTTCGGCGACCGATCCCGACTGTGGAGTGAATGCTATGGTCAACTACACTATTGGGGATGGCTTCAAACGCTTCAAGGAGTTTGAAATTCGTCCGATGACAGGTGACATTTGTATATCTGGGCAACTGGACCACGAAAGAAGAGCAGTGTACGAGTTTCCTGTCGTGGCCACCGATAGAGGTAGGTTCAGTGGGTTATCGGAACACTTACAAAAACAATTTGAGATATTTGGATGCTAGTAAACCTAAGGGATTAGATAAGTATTTATATATTATATGAGTTTATCAATGTTTATCAATTTTGGCAGTTATAAATTATTTATATATACTGTATGTTAACTTTTTCTAAACTCGGTGTTAGCGGCTCTGAGAAAAGATTGGCAACAGCTCCAGCAAATGTGTCCGATATCGTCTTGTAGTAATGTTTTTATCATTAACAACAATTATAAAGAAAACATTACTACAAGACGAAATTGGACGCTTATGAACAGAAAATCAGTTGGAACTGTTGCCATATGGGTGGCTTTTCTTTTCTCAGAGTCGCTGACAGTGTTTATAGAATTATAAATTATTCTATCTACTTATTTAATACCTGTGTGACATGACCCAGCCAGGGCCTTGATACCATACACACATACACATCACACACAAACACTAGGCACTAGCAGCTAAGTACTAGAGTAGGATACTTGTCGGTCAAATTGGATTTTAGGTCACGTATGTGTTTTTTGTATTATAATCCTTTAATATCATCAGTTCCTTCATTGATTAGTGTGTTTTAAGGTGTTTTTCCTTCTGCAAATTCATATTTACCCATTATTTTGCAATATTAAAACATGCCCCCTAAAGCCATATTTTGTCATTACCCTAACCTAACAACCTAGCCTAACCTGGGGGCTGCCGCCCCCAGACCCCCGCAGGGTTAGCATTGATATAGAATATGACAAAATACTAAAAATACGGTATACAAGTGAAAAATATTAGTTCTCAGCTGATCCAAGATGGCTGCCATGTTCAGTGGCGGATCCAGCTCAGGCTTAAGGGGGGGGCTGATATACATGAGGGGCGCCATAATTCACACAATATTCTTTATATGTATTGTATTTTAGATAAAATGCAGTATATGCAGAGAGGAGGTGTGGCGGAGTGGTCTTGCCACTGGCCTGGTAATCCAAAGGTCCCGGGTTCAAATCCCGATGTATCAATGGGAAGATATTATTGGGATGGAATTTGTGCTGTACCTAGTATCAGTGCATTACCACAAAGCCCACCGAAAACGCTAATAAAATACCCTCATTGTTCCCTGATTAAATAGCACTGTATGAATATTCCCATATTCAAGGTATGCTATAGGGGTGCAATGCCTGGTGAGTTAGCTGCTCAACAGGTGGCGTTGTGTGTGTAAGATTGAGTGTCCGAGTGTAGGGAGTGAGACAGTGAAGCACGGGAACGAGGTGGCTTCAGAGATGGGGTCACTTCGGACCATGAGTGAGCACCGTGCCTCATGTGAAGGCAAGATGGCAGGTGCTCGTTGTACTCTACGTGCTTCACATGCCTCACTCCCTAGACTGGAACAAGACCTCACGGGCTTCACTGCTCATTGTACAGCTGTGAATGTCCAGGCTCTCAACCTATGCCCGAGAGGGAGTAAGTTGGAATATAGGAAAAAAAAAAAAAATAAACAAAAAAAAATATATATATCAGATGTAAGGGCGCAATTTTGGTCACTAAGGGGGGAGCCGGCCGCCCCCCCACCCGCCCCCCCTCCTGGATCCGCCACTGGCCATGTTTCCTTCCACCCTTATTTAACTCACAAAGTCCAAGGAAATAATTTAATATGCAGCGGTAAAGACATATATTGTGGTGACTAATACTCTATGACAAAGCTATAGTACACATTTAGAACATTATATCCCATACGTGACCTAAAATCCAGTTTGTCCTACTTGTCCTTGCACATTGAAGGTCTCACTGAATAAACAAATAGAGCCTAAATATGTATTAAATATTTTTGTGACATGACACAGCCAGAGTCCATGATTCCTAAGGAGGTGATCACAAAGATATGGTGAGATAAATTTAGGTACCAATGGCCACGTATATGCCAAAAATGCAGCATGAACCCATATGCTTAAATTTGCACTTTATTGAAAACTAATTCTCCCTACCAAGGTACTGTAATGACACAAGTGGCCACTATAGCTGATTAGTGCTGTTATCCCGCCCTCGGGAGATTTAAATGATAATACTATGGCTTGTTCCACCACTGAGTAGCCTTCCAAACAGGAAGAATATGCTGCATGTTGGCATTTCTACGCCTATCATACATTCTAGGCATTGAATGCAGTTCCATACTTTAAGTTTAAGTCATTCATAACTGTAGCAAATGCAGATTATTAGTTTTAACCCATTGGCTGCGGCTATGTTTGGGCTATTTAGGGCATATTCAGGCACTCCTGAATGATAAATCAAGCCTCTGCATTAAATGAAGTGTATTCTGCCGAAAACTAGGCGAAAATAGCTTCAAAATTACACCAGAACGGACCCTGTACGTGGTCTGGTTCACCCGCAGTGGTGCCAGTGAAACGCGTGAACCCCGCTATTATGAAACACTCGCTCGCTTGGCTACACTGTTGAGAGAGACAGAGAGAGACTCGCGCGAGACACAGTCAACCTCAGTGAGCCGCTCGGTGCTCTGAGGGTCGGAGGTGGGCCCCTCACGCTCCCGCCCACTGACACTCAATTTTTACGTTTTTTACAGGCTTTTAAAGCCTGCAAATTGCTGTAACTTGCCAGGACGTTCCGGAATGTCACCCGCAGCGAAAGGGTTAACGGGGTTATTATCGTCGGCAAGAGGAGGGTGACTCATTTACGATAATTCTGACTTTTGAGAATGTTTAAGCTTCCCGTCTGCTGTATATGGACATACTGTATATTTGACTACCAAACAATATAGGTATTGGATATAATTACATATTATAATATGCACAACGCATGATACGGAGAACACTAACACAATTTAAGATATATAATTAGTGTGAAAATGGGTGCCTAATGAACGAGAAGACTAATTTTTTTGTTTTGGTCACTTACACCAGCCGTCCGGCTGGCTTAGCTGATAGCGTCTCTGCTTACCATCCCAGCAGTCTCGTGTTCAATCGCCGCTCAGGTTGAACAGTTTTCTGGGATATAGCCGGCGGTTACCGTCTCCCCTTGAGGAAGAGAGATGGGTAATGGTCTCTGGTTGATTAAAGGTCAAGCGCTTGTGAATCCCTGAAGGAGGAGATACAGGCGCTATATAAGTAACCAGACGATTGTCATCATTACAACTCGACAATAGGAATCTTGCTGTATCCTTGGTAGGGCTACTTCATTTTACCTAGGATTTTAAAGGAATGAACGTCAGCAACACAAAAGTCCGCACCTGCCTTTATTATAGCGACACTATCCTCAGTATTTCCATTAGGTTATTATTATTATTATTATTATTATTATTATTTTATTTTATTATTTTTTGGTCAACCTTTCAGTATTCCGGGACGCTTTTTTCGCCTCATTTTGGGCTAACATTAGATACTTTAACACAGGTTTGGAATACACTCTAGGAATCAAATAAGTAAAGTATATTTCAGTTAACCCTCTGACTCACACAGTTCCTTCCTAAACTTAATGAAATAATCTACTAATAGCTATGATAAGAGGAAGAAGCGCGTCCTCGTATTTTGAAAGGGTTAATGCTTTATTCATTATGGCAGTCTGGAAATTATAACCCCTATTCTCTTGTAACGCAGGGAGAGCTGGAGCAAACGGACTAAATTTCAATACCTGTTTACTGGTTGACTCTTCCTAAATGGTAGAAATATAATCTCTGTTGTCTAAGTTCTTTCTGAGTTATGAGAGACTGAGTCGGAATGTCTAAACTCGTCATACGTATGGACTATAGTCATTTCAAGATTGTACGGATTGCAATGGTGAATTTTAAGTCGACTTAGAATAGTTGACGAGTTTAATGCAGTAGCGACTAAATTGTTATTGACGTTCAAAGGTAATGTAGATAATTTGGAAAAACTTAATTGATATTGTCAGGCCTATCAGCAAATGGGACGGAGGCGTGTAGGCCTACATAGTGATTTTATGTGAATTGACGCTTTGTATGTATGTTTTACTCACTGTATATTTTCAACTCTATGGTTGCAATTGTATAAATTACATTAAATAAAACTATTATTATTATTATTAAACAACGAACACAGACTTGCATAGGCAACAATATCATAGTTATGATGAAGTGGTTCAAATCTATGCGGATATTTGAAGATTAGGCTATATAAGTAGAATTTGAAGATTAGGCTATATAAGTAGAATTTGAAGATTAGGCTATATAAGTAGAATTTGAAGATTAGGCTATATAAGTAGAATTTGAAGATTAGGCTATATAAGTAGAATTTTAGAAATCTAGACATTAATAACCATCTACAAGATTGCACAAACTTTTTGAAAGCAAGAAGTGACTGCTATATAAATGATCAGTTGAACCATGAAAGAAAGCCATACACAAGTTGGCTTTGGCCTACAATCCATTACAGTGGGCTTTGGCCTACAATCCATTACAGTGGGCTTTGGCCTACAATCCATTACAGTGGCTTTGGCCTACAATCCATTACAGTGGGCTTTGGCCTACAATCCATTACAGTGGGCTTTGGCCTACAATCCATTACAGTGGGCTTTGGCCTACAATCCATTACAGTGGGCTTTGGCCTACAATCCATTACAGTGGGCTTTGGCCTACAATCCATTACAGTGGGCTTTGGCCTACAATCCATTACAGTGGGCTTTGGCCTACAATCCATTACAGTGGGCTTTGGCCTACAATCCATTACAGTGGGCTTTGGCCTACAATCCATTACAGTGGGCTTTGGCCTACAATCCATTACAGTGGGCTTTGGCCTACAATCCATTACAGTGGGCTTTTCAAGAGACTACCAAGAATACCGACATATTCAATTTCGAGTATGGCTACAATGTTGTTGAATTATGCAACAACAATTTAGTGTATGTATATATTTTATTTATCTCCAAACTTAATCTCCATTCTCATTTGTTCAACCATTTTTATAGGAGAAAATATAGTCACTCTTTCAACTCTGGGGGAGGCACTCGTCACAGGCAGTTCTGCCTTTTGTCTCCCTCATCCACATAGAAAACTAAAACAAACAAAATTACTCTCAGGACGACTTCCAGTTTAAGCGCTTGTTCGAGACGCAACTATTTGCCAACCCATTGCAAATCAGACCCTAAATAGTCCCAAAAATGAGCAAGCTGATCAAATAATCATTGACTTACTGTAGGTAAAACCTTTAGGCAAAGCCTATGACAAAGTCCCATAACGAAGATTATTAGCTAAGTTGGATTACTTTAGAATCTGAAGACGATGAATTCACTGGATTAAGAACTTATTGACTCACCAGGTAGGCTACTTCTCATTGTTCTCGATGGGTCTCACTTTTGTTCGTTTCTGGAACTAAGGGGTAGCCTACACTAGAACACTATCCTGGGTCCCATTTTCTTCCTTTCACACATTAATGATCTCCCAATATCACTAACCTCTACGATTAGTCTTTGTTGATAATAGATAGGAACAATTACCTTGGACTTTTTAACAATCTGACTGCCCTTCAAGACTGGAAGACAAGTGGCAGGGGATTTTCAGACCTGAAAAATATAATTAGATTTGTTTCATCCATCCCTATAAGCTCCGTTCCACTCACTATCCTAGACATCTTAAGCTATAGGCCTATACTGTATATCCTTTTTTTGCGAGACAACATGATATTATTGAATGAAGTTTTGAGATCATAGCTACTTCATTTTACAGTAGCCTACTATATGGCAACACCTTCTCAAGTCTGCATAAGCCGAGTGATATAATAATCCCCACCCACTGTATACTGTGCTCTGTCGGCCGGCCTGTTTGTCATCGTCATCGTTGTCCTTCTATCTGTCCGGAAACTCCTCCTAGACCATTCAATGGATTTTCACCAAACTTCAAACGTACATTCAGGTGGTCAATGCGACGGTCAGTCAAAAACAATATTTTGAATTTACTCAATAGTTATGTTCCAACCCTTTTGCTACACCCTCCTCCTCTTCCCACCCCGCCGGGGTAGCGTAGTATTGTAATCACCTTGTCTGTGTGTGTGTGCGCCCATAAACGGGCACACATTCTTCTGTGGCAGTAGTGATGATGGCATTCTGTGTGTGTGTGTGCCCTGTATGTGCACATACATCACAGAAGTCTCCCAACCCAATACGGGAGGCATAGTATTGTAATCACCCATTCTGTGTGGGGCACACACCATCTTTTGTGGCAGTAGTGATGATAATGGTGATTATAGTAGTAGTAATAATGGTTTTCTTGAGTGTGGTAGTAGTTGTGATGGTGGAGATGATCTTTGAGTGTGTGCCTCGTAACGGCACACAAATCACAGTAGTGATGATGATGGTGTGTTTGAGTGTAGTAGTGATAATGGTAGTAGTTATGATGTTGCAGATGATTTGTAATGATAATGGTTATTACGGTAGTGATGGTGGTAGTGATTGTGAAAGTTGTTGCGATAGTAATGATGCTGGTGATAGTAGTAGTAGTGATGATGGTGGTAAAGATGATGGTGATAGTAGTAGTGATGATGGTGATAGTTATGATGATGGTGATTGTAGTACTGATTGTTATGCTAGACAAAAACAAATATTGTGGATTCTTTTAACAGAGAAACTAGGAGTCAAATATATATATACTGTATATACACAACTCAATAGGTGAGTTCTACAATAGGTAGCCTACAAAACAACACTTAATTTACACACAGAATATGCCTCACAAACTGAGACGTTACACATGAAATCAAAACAACACTGAATACAAATAACACTTCAATCATTCAATTGACTTGAGTTAGGTGAGATGACTTTGACTATGGGTTAATGTAGTAAACACAGAGTTGAGGTATAAATGGAAATAAATCTTTTCGGAAGTTCTTAGACTTAATCAAAGGTTTATAATAATCATAGTAATATTAATTCAATCACTTAGTACAGTCAGACTATATGAAAATGGTCTTCATGAAAGCATTGAGGTTTGATCACTATTGACTAAATACACAATTATTCACTCTGCCCGCGTTAATCTACAGAAGATACGTTTACCTTCTGTCCGATTTTCTATGTTTAGACCGTGAGGGACAGTAATTATTTAATAATCACTAGAATACGATGTTTCACGTTGGATGTGTGTTAACAATTAAATCCTGCCATCAAATGTCTTCAGTTACGTTGATACTAGAATGTTCAACTATAATCATAAGAGTATATTGGATAAGGGATGTCAAAGATAGTTTGTGTGCAGTGTTTTCGTGAAGGGGAATAACTTTTGTTTACTTACTTGAGTTTACTTGAGTTATAAGGCGTATGAAGCTCAGCTTATGTGCCTCTCTGTCGTTCTTCTCAGGATATCAGGCTCTCACAAATAGGGACTCTAAAAACAGAGATAATATTACGTTAACTTCGTACAAGTGATTTTCCGGGTGTAGGTGGTGGACTCGACTATTTATTCTTTTCAGTGTTAGGTGAGGACTTACAGTATGTCTTTGATCACTAGTAGGAAACTCACTATGGATGGTCAGACCACATACTTTAACCCCTACTGTACCATAGCATATTAGATTAAATCTAGGCCTATCCCTCAGTACCAGCCATTCTGGCCAAAATTACTCATCAGAGGAGAGACAACACCCACCACGAGAGTTGGTGGGTGATTGACTCCTCTGGCATTGAGCAGATAGGGAGTAGTATGAGAAGTATTGCCAACACCTCACAGCAGTGCCGCTAAGTCATGTCAGCAGCTCCTGCTCTATATTAGCAGGAACAAGGGTCACATATTACTGACGGATAAAAGTCATCGCTGGTAATAGTGTAACACTATTGTACCGACGGATCAGAGCCGTCGCTGGTATTGATGCAGTTTTTAACACCGTACACTCCCTTGATTGACAGGGCTAAGGCATACCCTTGTAACCTTGTTACAGAAACTTTAACTGGACATTTGCCATGAGTCGCTAGACTAAGCTGCCCAAACTCTAGACATCAACCAATGGCACGGCCTGGGATCGAACTGTTAAAACACTTCGATCAGCAGCCAGACGCACTACCAACCATATGCCACGACCTGTGGCTGGTATTGGATGGATTAAATAATTTAGAGTTGTTTTTCTTCTTGGACGGTCTCATACCACATCCTTTAATTTGTGTTGAGGGCATTCTCTTCTTGCTAGTCTCAAACATAGCTGGTGAGCATCGGGCCTCATAGGTTTATGTGACCAAACAAAAGGAATTGTTCTGATACCTCTTTTTCATTGCCTGCAATATTGTTCACTTCTGCTGCGTTCTTCTAGTTGATGATGTTGAGTGCGAGAAGGCTCGCTCTACCTCTGAGACTACCTGTGTGCTGGTGGAAGCCATCTCGGGCCATTCTGGTCAAGAAGGGCGCTCTGTAGCTCTGTTGTGTGGTGTTTATGTCCTTCTGCCCCAGGTGCTGGGGTGGTGGTGATTGAAGCAATTTTAATTGTTTGCATAATAGTGATGATGATAGTAGTAATGATGATGACAGTAGTGGTGATGATGGTGATAGTACAGTAGTGGTGATGATGGTGATAGTAGTAGTGATGATGGCGATAGTAGTAGTGATGATGGTAACCCATTGCAAAGTTGGGTATGCCGTTTTGATTTCGGGCAAAGCGGCACTTATACTTTATCTATATCATGTATCGAATGTTACTTGGTGAGTCGGGCATACCGTTGTAATAGGTAATTTCTTGATATGTTCGTGTAGTCAGATCTCTGTAAAGTAATGTAGAGCTGCGAAACATAGAGAGCAACTCTTCAAAATTCTTGACTTTTCAAGTGGCCTCGACTCCTTGTCCTCTGAATTCATAGTCAAGCGATTACCACTGAGCTACGCCTCCCCCAGTTTAATATTTTCTGTAAGAAATTATTACATAAATATAAAGTCACTTACGGTATGGAAATGTCAATCATGCAATGTAGTTAAGAAAATAATATACAAATTACCTGTGAGTTATGCAAGTTAGCTATTTTGTTTATTAACTGCACATTTCCTTTGCAGGTGGCCTAAGCACGACTGCCGCAGTGAAGATCCAGGTCCTGGATGTGAACGACAATCTGCCAATCTTCTACCCTCAGCAGTACAACGTGTCCCTCCGTGAGCAACACAAGTTCTCCTCCCCTGTAGTCGTAGTCGTGGCCACTGACAAAGATGCAGATGTGTATGGACAGGTTAGTCACATATTTATGTACTGTTTTATGAGAAGCATAATTATAATACATCTGAATTTTAATTCATTGTTGATCAAAGCTGCTTAAAATACTAATTTTACCATACTATCCACTTTGAATACTACTTTATGTTAAAGAGCAAGGATAGCTTAGTCTTGAAAAATCCACATTTACCATTTGATATGTACAAGGTTGACACAATATATAATAAACTGTAGGACCTAAATGTCTTTCTCATCCCATAATATTAAAGTATTTGTAACTGGCTGATGAAGATGAACATTTCGAAAACTTAATATAGCCTACAATTGCTCAACTATGATGTTCAAGTTTTAATTCACTATAATATATAATATCATTATACAGGCATTTCTACTTTTCTATCCTTATGCCTTTATAAATATATTTTAATATTTTTCTCCTTTATATTACTGAGTCACCATCTCTTTCAGGTTACTTATGAGATCGTGGGCGGAAATGATGCTGGGATCTTCTACATCAACGACAAGACGGGTGAAATCTTTGTGACGCGGGCACTGTCCAAGGCCACGCCCATGTATCATATCAACGTGTCAGCACGGGATGGTGGTGGACTTAGGTAAAGTCTAAATATTGACTATGAGTGATTAACTATGAGAGTTGAAAGGGCACTTGTCCTGTTATCTATATAGTTAGAGCGCAACAGGAACCTGCATGGAATATCCCCAACATGCATGCAGGAGGTTTATTAACTATGAGAGTTGAAAGGGCACTTGTCCTGTTATCTATATAGTTAGAGCGCAACAGGAACCTGCATGGAATATCCACAACATGCATGCAGGAGGTTTATTTTCAGTCCCCACCGGACACTCACTAGCTCTTGTGGCTGCCCAATACACATCTTTAATGATGGACATCAAAGATTATATAAACCAGTTATGCATGTGACTGCTAGCACCAGATCAACATAATTGAGCTGATTACATATTGGTCACAGACTACACTATTAAACACAGCCACTCCAACAGCATTTTAACATTCCTATTTGCCTTATCTTACTAAACCCTAGTCAAGGTGGACTAAACCACCATAGAGATATAGAAAAGCTGTCAACATCTCTTCAGTAATGGAGATGGCCATGCAGTGGACTGTTCGACACGAATGGTGATGATATTTTTATGGTGATGATGGAACATGGAGGAGACAGTTTAGCACCTAAAATACAAATACTAGCCTACAGTTAAACTTTATGAAAACATATCAGGTTATTTTTAGCCAATGTAATGTCGAGGGAAAATTTAATATAAATACTATGATGTAAAGTCATAGTATGATTGATAGGTCAAGAGTTATATATATATTTTGCCAGACACCTTGGCCTTGATCCCCGAGGAGGTGGCCACTAATGAATCTCCTCCATCGAGACAAGTCGTCCATTCCTCCAGCTTGTTTCAGGGGAGGGTTGTAAGCCTAACCACCCATTGTTGTGTATTGTGTGTGGGGGTGCATATAGAGTGTTATCATACTGTTGGACTAGCTGTTGTTGTGAACATAGTCTGTAACCAGATGTGGGGGTGGAAGGTGGTGGGGGGATGGGGGGGAGGGAAGGTGGGGGGGGGGGGGGGAGGGAAGGTGGGGGGGGGGGGGGGGAAGGTGGGGGAGCAAGGAGGGGTAGGGTGGTAGGGTTGGTTACCCCCCCTGAAATAGGTTTTGTAGGGTAGGGGGGGTTAGGGGGGGAGGGTTGAGGTAGGGGTTGGAGGGGGGTTCAGGGGGTTGGTAGGGGGGGTTTGGTAGAGGGGTTGGAGGGTTGGGGCTTAAACCCCCCCCCCCTAAACACGCCCCTTTCGGGACTCGATCATGCTGATCAGATGCTAGCAATCTTATTGTAAATGCGACACTGGTCTACTGCACCTCTGATGTCCGCCATAGTACAGTGTCTTCCTTTGCAGATGACACAAAACTAAGTATGATAGTAAACACACAGGAAGACATGGACAAGCTGCAGGCGGACATAAGTGGGATGTTCCAGTGGACTAGGGAAAACAACATGCAGTTTAACAAAGAAAAATTCCAACTAATACGATATGGAGAGGATAATGTTGTTAAAGGAAACACAACCTACAAAACAGAATCCAACCACCTGATAGAACGTAAAGACAGTGTGAAAGACCTTGGGGTGTTAATGTCTGACAATATGAGTTTCAAAGAACATAACCAGGTCAAAGTTGCAGTTGCGAAACGGCTAACAGGTTGGATTCTGCGTACATTTAGAACGCGCGTTAAATTGCCAATGATAACGCTCTTCAAATCCCTGGTTCTACCACGGCTAGAGTACTGTGACGCATTAACATCCCCATATAAAGTAAGTGAAATATATGATTTAGAGAGCGTACAGAGAAACTTCACCTCGCATATACATTCAGTAAAATATCTACATTATTGGGAGCATTTAAGAACACTGAAGATGTACTCGTTGGAACGTAGAAGGGAGCGATACTTAATAATATATACTTGGAAAATTGCTGAAGGTATAGTTCCGAATCTATTCACCCCGATAGTCATGAAGTTCAGTGATAGAAGAGGTTGGGAATGTGATATCCCCAGAATGAAAAATTGGGGTGCTACGGGATCTCTGCGAGAATCGTGGTTGTCACATAGAGGACCGCGTCTCTTCAACAAATTTCCACGAAGAGTAAGAGACATGAGGGGCATCTCGTTAGACAGCTTCAAGAGGGCCCTTGATGCTGAACTCCAAAAGGTGCCAGATGAGCCCATCTTTGCATGGGTGCGTGCTGCCCCTTCGAACAGTCCGCTGCACCAAATTACCACCCAGAACGAGGGGTGGCACACTCCTCGGTGCCACTAGATGATTGGCGAACCCATCTATAGGTTCTATAAGTTCTATAGGTTGGGAAACCATGGGGGTGAGTGTCAAATAACAACTTGATCGCCCAATAGGTGAGCGATCCTGGGCCTCCCGCGTACAATTTTGGAATGCTACTGCCTACTCCATGACAAGAGTTAATGGTGCAAATTAACAATGAGGAAGATTTAATTTAACTGGTTACCTAATAGGTTTGTGTACAGCCTTTTAATGCTACTACTAATAACCTCTTATCACAATTGCAGATCTGTTGTGGATGCAGAAGTGGCTATCTCTGTCATAGACACGAATCAGGAGCCTCCCATTTTCGAAAAGCCAAGATACACTTTTGGTGCCGATGAGAATGTTCCTAAGGGATCCTCTGTGGGCACAGTTATTGCAGTGTCCAGTGGAAGAGGTAAGAAAGGTATAGGGTTAGTCCTGAAGAGAAAACTAATATTGAAGTTCAGTAATTACTAACAATACTGTTTATTCAGACTGTACTTGCCAGTGATGCCTTAGATCACAACTAAAGAGAAAGAAGGAAATAAGTAATAGATATTATATGGCAGTTATATGATACATTTGGAGTTAATATGAGTTTTTTCCCAGTCTTTCTTCTACTCGACAAGAAAGCTTCAGAACTCTCTCCCTCAATCTGTCTTTCCCTCATCCAATAACTTATACTGCTTCAAGCTCCATGTGTCCAGACTATACCTTGTCTTTGGTTCTGTCACTCAACTTGGGGGAGATACTTGTTACAGGCAGCTTTGCATTTCATCTCCTTCATTCACATAAAAGAAAAATATATAAGTACAAGTCAAAGGAGAATGCAAAAGCATGGAAGGTAATAAAAGCAAGAGGAAATAATTAAAAAAATATGTGATGGAGAATAGTAAATGGAAAAGAAGTTATTTTTAGAAAGACGGCACTGGAAGTGCCAGAGTTACAGAGAGGTACACATTAATGTAAAATAATACTTCTTCGCCCTTCATGTCCTTTATTGGAAACTTTTTTCCGATTTATCTATTTGATCCTCAACTGTCTACATCTACTTTATCCTCTATTATTCAACATTCATCTCTGTTCCCCAGCTCTACTTTAATTTCTCTCTCATTCCAAACTTAATTTCTATTCACCTCTACTAATTCAGACATTTATCTTGTCCCCAGCTCTACTCCATCAATATATCTTGTCTCCAGCTCCATCCAATCCATTTATCTCTGTCTCATTCATATGGCTTGTCCCCCAGCGTTGCCCTATCCATCTTGCTTGTCCTTGGCTCTATCCCGTCATTCATCTCTCTTGTCCCCAGCTCTACCACATTCATCCTTTTTGTCCCCAGCTCTATCCCAACCATCTCTCCTGTCCCCAGCTCTACCACATTCATCCTTTTTGTCCCCAGCTCTACCCATCCATCTCTCTTGTCCCCAGCTCTACCACATTCATCCTTTTTGTCCCCAGCTCTATCCCAACCATCTCTCCTGTCCCCAGCTCTACCACATTCATCCTTTTTGTCCCCAGCTCTATCCCAACCATCTCTCTTGTTTTCAGTTCTACTCAATTAATTTATCTTGTCCCCAGCTCTACCGCATGCATCCTTTTTGTCCCCAGCACTATCCCAACCATCTCTCTTGTCTTCAGCTCTACTCCATTAATTTATCTTTTCCCCAGCTCTATTCCATTCATCTCTCTTGTTCCTAGCTCTATCCCATCCATCTATCTTGTCCCTAGCTCTATCCTATCCATATTACTTGTCCCTAGCTCTATTCCATCCATATCGCTTGTCCCTAGCTCTATCCAATCCATATCGCTTGTCCCTAGCTCTATCCCATCCATTTCTCATGTCTCCAGCTATACTCCATTTATTTATCTTGTCCCCAGCTTGAGTTCATTAATCTCTACTTTGTTTGCACCAGTTCTCCTCCATGAATTTCCCTTTCCCCCTACTCTTACCCATTCATCTCCCTTGTCTCTTAATCTACCCCATTCATCTCTTGCCTTTACAACCCACTTGCTTTATACACTTCTAATCCCTCAATTTTCTAACTTGTCCTGAAATATTCTCTACATTAACCCCCCCCCCCCCCCCCCAGACTCATATGATGCTATCGCGTCATATGGAACTTATGCCAAAAAAATCATATGACGCGATCGTGTCATATGAACTTATCATAATATCTCTCTAATAAGTTATTATGTTCCTTCCAACAACCAACTATACTTCTAAAATCGATTAATGAAATTTACAAACACATGTGGCAGTCCGTGGATTCGAATCCAGGATGCTCACACCGAAAATCAACACCTTATGCATCGCACCACGAAGACAGTTAAAGAATGGTGGACACTGCCTACGATTTATTATGCAACTTCGAATCCTGCATATCAATCTAAGCATGTACACACATCCCAACTGCAACTCACGTAGGCTATGCATATGTGAATGGAAAGAGCAATTAATGGGGCCTTAACCACTAGGGAAGTCCTCTCGATAAATTACCCCTGAACCAATATCAATTATTATGTTCCTTCCAACAACCAACTATACTTCTAAAATCGATTAATGAAATTTACAAACACATGTGGCAGTCCGTGGATTCGAATCCAGGATGCTCACACCGAAAATCAACACCTTATGCATCGCACCACGAAGACAGTTAAAGAATGGTGGACACTGCCTACGATTTATTATGCAACTTCGAATCCTGCATATCAATCGCTCTATTATCATATTGAGCTCAGTAAGTTAGGTAAGTTAGATGAAAATCTGTCGATTGGTGGCAATCCCAAGTTTCTCCGACTTCTAACGGTCCCGCAATGAGATATTGACAGTTGTGGGGATAATACCGTGTCATCCGCCTCCTCGCCAGTAAGTTAACTATTCCAGTCGGAGGGGGTTAATCTCTCTTTTCTCTTATTGCTCTTATGCACCCCATCCCTATTTTCTGCATCATTCATCTTGCTTGTTCCTTGCTAATTTTCTTTGTTCATTTCATAATCCTTGATGTGCCATATTTTTTCATTTTTTCATTGCACTAGTTATGTGTTCATGTTTTCCTTACATTGCCCCTGTCCCATGTCTATTATTCCTTGCTCCCTACTTTTCTCATTACTTTTCCCTATTACCTTATACTAACTGCTATCATATTCCATGTCCTTTATGTTTTCCTTGCTCATCTCACCTGCCTCCCTATCCCCATTACTTGATTTACTTATTCCTGATGATTCTCCTTTCCTATTGTTATCATACTTTACCAATTCCTTCTTCATGTTACTCTCTTCCAGCCTTTTTCTCTCCTTGCATCATCTTAATTAATTGTCTCCTACTCTTCTTTCATTTTTAATTTTTCTGTCACTTCCCCATTCATATTTCTTGTCCCATATTACAGTATTTCCTTTTTATATTCTGTCCCCTAATATTTTCTTCATAATATTTGCTGTGTTCTATAATTTCCTATTAATATAAACTACCCCCTATTCTTTCCTCTTCAACCATGACTCATTGCTTGTCTCCCGACCCCTACCAGGTGGTGGTGGGGTTCGGTACACCATCTACTCGGGGGACCCCAATGGCTACTTCAGCATTGATAGCCTCAGTGGGGTCCTCAGCACACGCTCGCGCTTGGACCATGAGAGTCACCCCTTTGTCCTCCTCAATGTACTTGCTACAGCAGGCAACCCACCCACTTATGGACATACACAGGTTAGTTCAAAAATGGGTACAGTAATAAACTACAGTATCCGGTATCTTGGACATAATTCTGCTTGATAAATTTGATATTTTCTTATTATTTTTCATATACAGTAAATGCTTACCGTACCAATATTTGTTCTGATAATTAGGCCCTGGTGAGTCCTTTGGTGCCAGATCACTTGTTGACATAGAATGGCTGTATAGTACTAGCATATTCTCAATTTCAGGTTAACATCAGCATCTACGATGTGAATGACAATGCACCTGAGTTTGATGTGGGAACAGTCAAGATATCTGTGCGGGAGAATGCGTTGTTGAACGAAGCAATATATGCAGCCCATGCAACTGACCACGATTCTGGCTCTAATGGCATTGTCACATACCGTCTTGTTCAGAACCCAGATGATATGTTTCTTATAGATGAGGTGAGTTAAAATAAAATAAATAAATTACAATTTGGTTATTATTAATATTTATGCTCTGTAAAACTATTGTATCAAACTAATTATATAGGTAACTGAACATTTGTTATGTAATTTATTCACATAATTGAAATGTAAGACAGTAACTATTAATGATTTCAATTGGAAGTTTAATAACAAAACTGACAATATTTATATTGTTCAAAATTGACTTGTTTTCTCATTCACAGAATCAAGGAATACTGATGCTGGCAGAAGAGCTGGATTATGAGGATGTACAAAAATACACACTGGTGATTGGGGCACAAGACAAAGGCATCCCACGCCTCTCCTCCAACCTTACTGTCAACTTGGAAGTACAAGATGTCAATGACAATCCCCCAGTATTTGACAAGAATGAATACATTGTGAGTTTCCTTGAGTCTCTTCCAGCCAACTCCCAGTTCCTTCAAGTTACAGCACATGATCTGGACACCGGCAACAACGCCCGACTGACTTACACTATCAAGGAGAAGGAATATGAGAATGTGTTTGGTGTCTTCCCAAACTCTGGGTCTCTTTACCTGAAGGAGGTCAGTACTATACATAATTTTCTTAATCTATCCAACATTTATATACTGTACTGTACTATATTATGCATTATCAAATACAGTATACTAGACATTTGTCTCAATCATTAATAGGCACTAAAGTACAAGCTAATACTCATGAAAGTTAATATATTTAAGAAATTATTTAAATGTTCTGACCTGTATGCCTCTCCCTGCCTAAGGTGTTGGATCGTGAGAGCCGTGACAACTATGTACTGACAGTGGTGGCGACAGACAACGGTACGCCAGTATCCACGGCATCCACCTCCGTCACCATCAAGGTCCTCGACGCCAACGACAACACTCCAACATTCTCAAGACAGGTTAGTTCAATCTTGGCTGGGTTTTCCATCTTTCTTTGTTCATCATAACCAGGCAGGATACAGTCATATCCCAATCTTGATTACTGTACTTTTTTTTGTTGTTGTTGTTCCCCAAGCTGCCTGGCCGAACAGCCCCAAGGCCCCAAGCAAGGCCCAGGCCATAACCGGGCGCCCCCGCAGAACCCTCCCTGCCGACCGTGCAATAAAGCCTGGGTGACCGAAGCCACTCCATGGCGGGGAGCTGAGGAGGGTGCGGAAACGCCCGGGAAACCAAAGCCCCACCCAGGGCCCTGTGCCCCTCAGCAATTATGAAGAGAGAGTTGAGGGGCAAAGGAAAAATGTGATGCTATGGCTTCCAATTTTGGTAGATTGGGAGGTCAATCCACGGAAGAGACGCCGTCACTTGAGATCTAGAAAAAGTAAACCCTTGCTATCTCGGACTAATTGGGGGGAGACCCAGTCCGAGATGACCGAAAATCCGAGATGTCCGGGGTCCGGCTTGTGTCCGACCTAACAGAGGATAAAATCCGACCTAACCAATGTCCGTCCGAGACAACAATGAAATCGGAGACTACGGAAAAAATCCGACCTCAAGAGAGACGTCCGCGTCAACCTATAAAACGAAGACAACCCTATTCGAACCCTATAATCTGTAATAGAAAACACAGTACAGTCGGCCCCGCAAGGGTGCGCACTAAAAGGGTGCGATTCTCCAACCGTGCGGCAGATGTCCGTGTGGTGCTTATAATCCAAGGGTGCGAAAAAAGCGCGAAAAAAGCAAAGCGTGCGTTTTTTTCGCCCAATAACCCCTGAAAAACATGAACTAAGGAAAGAATACCTGTACAGTATAGAAATGTGATTAGATATTAGATAGAATATGGGTATTACACTCACTTTGGATGGTTTATGTATGCGTGGAGGTTGGGATGTTGGTCTTACTGAGGGTCCGAGGCTCCTCAGTAAGACCAACATCCCAACCTCCACGCATACATAAACCATCCAAAGTGAGTGTAATACCCCTATTCTATCTAATATCTAATCACATTTCTATACTGTGCAGGTATTCTTTCTTTAGTTCATGTTTTTCAGGGGTTATTGGGCGAAAAAAGAGTAAGTTTGAAGAGTCCCCGGACTACATAGTGAATTTCCCATAGGTTCTTAAGCTCCAAGGGTGCGTTTTACAAGGGTGCGCGCATGTCTCGGACTTAGGTAACCACACCCTTGTGGGGCCCACTGTACATGTATTTTAGTTTTACAATATGTATTGTACAGTAGGCTATATTACACTTACCCCTTCATAGCTCTTGTCTGTAGTCTTGATGTCCTCCCTCCCCCCTCCCCAACACTGCATTAATTACTGCAGCATCCCCTTTTCACCCCCTACCTCCATCTCACTGTCCTTCTCCACCTCACTGTCCTTCTCCACCCCACTGTCCTTCGCCACCTCACTGTCCTTCTCCACCTCACTGTCCTTCTCCACCCCACTGTCCTTCTCCACCCCACTGTCCTTCTCCACCTCACTGTCCTTCTCCACCTCACTGTCCTTCTCCACCCCACTGCCCTTCTCCACCTCACTGTCCTTCTCCACCCCACTGTCCTTCTCCACCTCACTGTCCTTCTCCACCCCACTGTCCTTCTCCACCCCACTGTCCTTCTCCACCCCACTGTCCTTCTCCACCTCACTGTCCTTCTCCACCTCACTGTTCTTCTCCATCTCACTGTTCTTCTCCATCTCACTGTTCTTCTCCACCTCACTGTCCTTGACCACCTCACTCCCCTTCTCACTGTCCTTCTTCACCTCACTGTTCTTCTCCACCTCAGTGTCCATCGCACTGTTCTTCTCCACCTCACTGTTCTTCACACCCCCACTCTTAGGACCATATCCCTTGCCAGTCATGGAACCCTTACCTTTACCCTTACCCACACTGTCCTTCTCCACCTCACATACAATGTCAGGTTCAGGTATATCCATGGGCACAGGCGTGCTACTCATTAATTCATCCAAATCCATGTCTAAGTCTGAGAGTGGCACAGTGTCTACAGTGCTCCACGAGGTGCTAGCAACTGAGGAAACACTGGGGAGGGAGGTGGTGCTAGCAAGCGACACCCCACTGGTAGCAGACGAAGTACGAGCTCTGGGAGGAGCAGAGGGTACAAAAAAGGAGCTGATTTTCTGTTGTTTTTTCCGATCAAGGTGTGCCCTCTGAATATGGAATCGACCATTACGCAGTGGTTCATATAGGGACTGCAACTTTGGGTCATCTACTTGAGTCAGATACTAAAGAATGGTGTCAAAGGAGTCTAGGGCATGCGAGACTGATATCTTGGGCCCCCCCTCTGTCTCATCGTCCGACTCATCCTGGGTCTCTTCCTCGGCTACCCCCAACACCTCGGCTGCAATTTGTTCGTCAGTCTTATGCTCGTGTCCAGGTAGGTCTCTGTCCTCTTGCAGCCAGTCGTCAACTTCTTCTTCGGAGAGGTCACCCTGGTTACCTTGGTTCAAGAGGTTCCTGAAGTCAGCTGCCCCAAACCCTTGAAAACCCGGATCTTGCACCTTCGGGATATTTAAGATCTTGGTCCAACCATTCCTCAGTGTGTTGAAAGAAACTTCTCGCCATGCCTCTGCCCAATTGTAGATGCAGTCTTTCAGGGTATACTGCTTCAGTTTTTGTAGAGATTTCTTCCCGCGTGTATCCACATAACCTTCTTCGTCCATCCCATCTTCTATGATGACAAGGCATTGCTCCAGGAACTTCCTCTTGTAACGCCTTTTGCAAGCTTCAATTATTCCTTGGTCCATAGGCTGAATAACACTTGTGGTATTAGGAGGGAGGAACATGGTCTTAATTTTGCCGTTTGCACTCTCCAGTTTCGTGGTACAAGGGTGGGCAGGTGCGTTGTCGAGCAACAAGATGGCAACCGCTTCGTCATAGGGTACACCATACACTCGATTCTGGAACGAGCGAACGTCAGGTACAAATCTCTTGTGAAAGAAATCCTCGGTGATTACCTGGTTAAACCAAGCTTTCTTTGATCCATAATAGTCGACTGGGAGTTGCTTGGTAATGATGAGGTCCTTAATTACTCTCGGCTTCTGAGATTTGCCGACGATTGTAGGGGTCACACGGTGGCTTGCGTCGGCATTAGCGCAACAAAGCACTGAAATGCGCTCCTTCACAGTTTTGTGGCCAGGTGTGGACGTGATTTCTCGGTGGGCCTGTGTGTTGGAAGGTAGAGAACGCCAATATAAGCCAGTCTCGTCACCGTTATAGAGTTGCCAATGTTGAAGGTGTTCCTCGGTTATAAGGGCATGGAAGCGATCAGTGAAGGGTTCTATGGCCGAAGTATCGGCGCTTAAAATTTCACCACAAATACTCCTGTTTGTGAGGCCATGGCGGTTTCGGAACCTCCACAACCACCCCTCGCTAGCCTTGAAGTCTGGGTGATGAAGATGCTGTCCGAAGCGTTCTGCTGCATGTTGTATCTCGATGCCTCTCACTGGTGCGCCCTCAGCATGAAGTTGTTGGTACCACTTCAGCATTGCGTCATCGATGTCCTGATAGGCTAGCTTGGCCTTGCGAAAGATCTTGGCGGTAGAAGGACCATGAAGCACAGCTGTGCGATGATGCCGAACTTTTTCCTTGTCTCGGATGAAATTGTAGATTGTCGATCTGCCTAAGCTATACTTCTCCTGAAGCTGCTTGGCTTTCATCCCACTGTCCAGATCCTTTAACATCTGTAGCTTTGTTTCTAGTGATACAGAAGTCACCTTACGCTTAGGCTTATCCTTGGGAGGCATGGTGTCAAAATAATGGCACGCGTCGATGTGTAATACAACAGAGCTTGGTGCGGACTGACGCTCCCAGCCTCCCACGCTCGGACCTCGGTCCCCGGATGTAAGATGGCGTCGGACCTCCCTTCTGTTTCTCGGATATTCACCCTTATTGTCCGGTGACTTGAGGTGGCATCTGACACGTCATCCTTTGTCGGACACCGTTACGACACATTTCGGAAATATTCGAGATATCAGAGGACGGTTATGACGGACATTTTCCGAATACTTATCCGACAACGTCAGAGACGGTCGGAACGATGCCGGAAATGTCCGAAATACGGAAGTGAATGTCCGAGAGGCCGTAGCCAGTCCGAGTAGTGCGGGTTTCCGACTTCTAGAGGTCCGAGATAGCGAGGGTTTACTATATATAAGTAAAAGGAACAGTCAGAGTAAGCTATGGGTATGGCAGAGATCGCTCAGTTCTCACTCTAATAGACCAGCCCATCACCACATGACTAGAACCTAATCCTCTCAGCATCAGCTAGGAAAGGCCCTAGAAAGCCGCCTTAGGCTCCCCTATTTCCCTATTTCAACCCCTTTTGGGGTTGGGCACCCGCCCTGATTACTGTACTTAATTTTAACAGTAGAATATCTAATCAATTATGAAAACAAACTATTAATATTAAGTAGAGATAATGATGTATATCCTTGAACTTGTCCAACATATCATTAGATGTAGGCCTATATCCTTATTCTGCAATAAAATGTCAGGGAAGTGGCTGCTGGGGATAAGATTTCACCCTCAGTTTTAATGAACAGAATATAGTGTTGTGGTAAGGCCTTATCTCTGGGCTTTACCAAACAAACAATATCTATAGTACAAAGCTGCAACAACAGACATAATATAAGAGCCTCGACAGTAATTCCTGATAATGAAAGATTACTTAATACTTCAACAAAACACGTACAACTATTAAAATCATAGCAAAATTCATCCAGAGACACAGGGTGACCCTTTAAATAGCCCATTAGTTCTTAGCTGCAGTAATACAGTAGCTAGATCTCCGTAAACTACAATCATACAGTTGCCAGACACCACAGACACAATATCATAGTATACTGTATTACTGTATGTATTCTATTTCTCTCACAGCATTGATAATTTGGCAACATACTTGATGATCTAGTGTAGGTCATAAATGGAGCTACTATGAGACTGTTGATAGTATCTACCTTAGACTTGAGGATGGAAACACAACACATACCTAAAATCTATCTATTTATTGCCAAACACCTCTGATCACTGAGGGGATGACCATGAATGAATTGTCTCCAAAATACGATATAGGAATATATTTCTCCCTGTGTTTCAGATGTATGATAAAAATATAGCTCAAACCATGCCTCTCGTAGTCAAAGGGTTAACAATATTCCTTGTGTGTATTTCAGGTGTATGAGTTCACAGTAGAGGAGAACCTAGGGTCTGGTGCTGTGGTGGGGAGTGTGTCGGCTGAGGACCGTGACCAAGGCAACAACGCCTCACTCAGGTTCACTTTGCAGCCCGCTGACGGATCATTCCAAATCAACCCCACTACCGGTAAATTACATAGTTACTTTTTTCTTGTGATTAAAATTTAATCTTTCTCACTATCCTTCTTGTAGTTTAGTAACTATCCATATCCTTTTTAAAGCAATTATGTCTTTTATATACCTGACTGGCATTACATAATATTTGTTTAGTTTAGATAGTGAGTTAAAATATATTTAGGGTTATTTTAGCATAGAACATTTTATCTTGTTATAGACTGCAAATAATAATGTTTTCTGTGTAAGGTTCTGAAGGGAAACAAGGTTTTATTGCAAACTGCCCAGAACTGTTTATCAATGAGGTATTTCAGCTGGAGAGAACAAAAATCGTTTTTTTTTTTTTTTTTTTTTTTTTTTTAAAGTTTTATCCTTTATCAAAATTTAATGTAGTGAACCAGCAATACAGAATTAGTTTTGTATCTCATGGCCCACCCACCCACCCTGATTTTCAATTTGACATGTCTATAAATCCCTGTACCTCAGGTGAGATAGTGACTCGTGTGGCCCTGGACCGTGAGCTGAAGGCAGTCTACGAGGTCATGGCTGAGGTACATGATGAAGGCAGCCCGCCACGCCATGCCCGAGCCACTGTCCGCGTCCTGGTCACCGATGTCAACGATAACTCTCCTACGTTCATCGAGCCTCGGGAACCGTCCGTCAGTGTTAGGGAGGAACAACCTGCTGGCACTGAAGTTTTACAGGTGAGAGAGAGAGAGAGAGAGACGGTTACTGACATCATCTGTTCAATGATAATTCTCCCACATACATCAAGCCTAGGGATTTAGAGAATTACTGTATCCTTCAATGTTAAGGAGGAAAACTGGCAAGTATGGATATATTACAGGTGAGAGAGGAGAAGAGAGAGAGAGAGAAGGGGAGACAGATGAATAAATAAAAAGAAAGTGTGTCCTAGTCACCAATGTCTTGATCACCCATGTTTATCGAGTCAAGGAAACCAACTGTCAGTGTTAGAGAGAAATGACTGGCAGACACAGAGATCTTGCAAGTGAAGGGAGAGAAAGAGAAAAGAATATGCAGAGATAGAGAGTGATAGATAGGTTACCGATATCAACAATAATTCATCCATGTTCAAGCCAGGGGAACCATCCATCAGTGTAAGGAAGGAACAAGACTATTAGATAACTGAGTTATAGTGAGAAATCACAAGCATTAAAGATGTAAGGAGAAATTATAATTTATTACTAAATGTTATGCCTGCATCCCAACAAAGGCTACTGGTAATACTATCAACAGAACCTACGACACCACAGATAGCCTCCACAATCATATCCCCAGGCCAAGATAGAAACAGGATTCTCTATACCAGGAAACCACCATCTTATGTTATAACCAATCCTATGACCACCACACTGAAGATGACATGCAAACCACCACCACCAACAACATCAATGACTACTAGCCCCCCGCAACAGATACAAGGAATGAAGCCCCAACACCAACAACTAAACCCGAGAAAGGAGCCAGCACCACCACCACCAAGAAGCAGCTGAGAACAACAACAACCCCTAGCTCCAACACAACATGCCTTCAGGCCACTACACTCCACAAACACTCTTCTTACAGACCTTACGCAGAGAGCTTTTGATGGAATCAACTCAGCTAGACCACCACACAGAACACTACTTGCCACACTCGACATTAGTAAAGCCTTTTGATGCCATCTCCCACCACAACCTAACAAACAAAATCTACAACACAAACATGCACAATACAAAAAGGTGGCTGGCCAACTACCTAGCAGGCAGATATGCACATGTATAATTTGCCGGTCAGTCATCTAACATCAGAAACTTCACAAACGGAGTCCCGCAAGGATCCGTCTTGTCGCCCTCACTCTTCAATCTATACATGCATGATCTACCCACACCCCACACACCCCAAATAAATGTAACTTCCTATGCAGATGACATAACACTCACATGGGCGCACTAAGACTCAGACACAGCAACATGTCTCCTTCAACCCTATCTCAACACACTACATGGCTGGTGCACTACAAACACTCAAATTAGCCCCAGCCAAATCCACAGCAATCCTCCTCACAAGCTGGACAGCCGAATACAGAAATGCCCCACGCCTCACCATAAACAACACTTCCTTAACTCTCCCCGACGTATTAACTTAAGAAAGTTAGGGGTTGCCCGAGCGCCCGGTATTTCTCCCACAACACTCTTTCTCACACTGAGGGACCGTTAGAAGTCAAAGGAATTTGGGGTTGCCACCAACGGACAGATTATGATCTAACTTACCTAACTTACTGAGCTCAATATGACACAAATTCCGTCATAAAGTTATTATTGAGCTATTGCACTAAGTTCATATGACGCGATCGCGTCATCCTGTATATGACGGAGAGGGGTAACACGTACACACACACACGCACACAAAATCCTAGGTGTGACATATGATAACTTAATGATATTCAGACAACATATCACAAACATAAAAAACAAACTGACACCCAGACTTAATGCCCTAAACTCACTTACCGACACAAAATTTGGACACAACAAAGAAACTACCACTACAGTATACAAACAATATTATATGATCAGTAATGGAATATGCAAGCCCTGCCTGGGCTTCTAGCCTAGCTACCTGACCACAAGACATTACAGACCATTCAAAACAAAGTCCTAAAAATCATCACAGGCTGCACAGCTACTACACCTACAGATCACCTACTGTGCATCAAGAAACCAAAGTCTTCAAAGTCAAAGACCACCTGGAGATGAGAAGAACTCAATTCCTGGCTGCAGCCTCCACAAACCAACACCATCCACTACACTACATGGCAGCACACTCACAGACAACAAGGAACATCAAAACAACACCCAGCACACGATATCACACACAAATACTGTCATCTCTCCCTCCCTGCCCACCCCAAACCAGCTTCCAGAAGCACATCCATACTCACATCACTCGCCGTTCCATCCAATCACTCAAAGACAACATGCAGCTGCATGCACGACCTCCCGAAATCCATCCTTCTGAGTCCTCCCTTCTTCGCGAGGACAGAATCCACCTGGCCAGACTGAGATGTGGGCACCATCCAGCTCTTCTGAGCTATCAGAAGAGACTGGATGACTCCGTCGGTGACGCCTGTCCAGGATGTAACACAGCACCCCATACTATTAAACACATCATAGAAGACTACATTCCACACAGTCACTTACAACAACAACATAATCTACACTCCTTGAGAGCCCTGTGGGAAAGCCCGATCGCAGCCATGGCCTTCCTTAGGGACTCGGGGCTGTTCAGCCAGGTAGCCTAGGGAACAACAACAACAACAATGAAAGAGAAGTCAACCATAAAGAAGAAAAGGATAGTCTACCCTCTACCACCTTCAGAGTGACCAGAAGCCCCACCCCGTAGGACGTCACGCCCCGCCCCCGATGACGTCACACCCAGGTAAATACCTCAAAGGAGCCGCCAACTTTCGGGACAACATGGCCCAACTCCACCCCACACCGCCTAACTGTCCTAACAGGTGTGGCCTCTGTTGTCTGGACCTCCCAGACCACCAGCAGTGATAGGAAAAGTAAAGTATACTGGATGGTGAAACTGTTTGGTATCTTCACAACCCCTGAGTTCCTCGACGCTTCCTAAGGTCGATTCGATAGAGGTGCTTCCCAAGACCTACTCTTTGCAGAGATGCTTCCCAAGACGTGCATAGGCGCTTCCCGAGGCCTAATAAAAGATACAACAAATGGCGCTTCCCAACGCCGTACGAATGATTTCAAAGTTCTCAAGACCGAAAGGAGGCTTCCCAATGTCCCACTCCCAAACTCAGTGCTTCCCAAGACCTGACCAAAAGGCTGCTTCCATGACCTATTCTCAGGTGCTCCCAAGACCTGCCTGGCACTTCCCAAGGCTTGAGATGAGAGAAGAAGAGGACATCGCCGCCACAAGCAGCCTAGCCCCAATACCATGAGCCTGCAGCTAGAGACCTGGACGATCGCTTTCTCTAGACCTCACGCACCAGACCCAGCCGAGATGGAAGAACAATTCTCTGCCATCGCAGGGAAACACGTAGACTTGCCTTCCTCTAATTAACAATCAAATACTGTCTTCGCTTGAAGACCCTTCTAGTTCAAGACTAACAAGTCATGACAAATAAACACATATATTCTATCCTCTTTGTGCTTTGATGGCAGTAATTATATTCCAAGATAGCTCCGCCTTGAATTGCTAAAGATGATAACTACTACTGTACAGTAACTACATAATACAACACCTGTTACCCATGTTACCTTATAAATATCTATTATTCAATATACACTTGTTATCAATTCTCATTGCCGGTTTCTATTGTACAGTCTATATAGCCTATGTGTCTGTAGCTCCTATAACTATAGTCATTATATATTTGCTATTGTGTTCTTTCTACATAGCCTACAGTATATTCTGCTAATTTTTCTGTAATCAATATAACCCATAAGCTGCATCCTGTATTTCCATTATATATATAAGTATTGTACCTCCACTAGAGTAAGAGTCCACACGTGCTTAGATCAATAACTTCTAAGACAGTTTAGGCTGGGTAAATTACTAACTTACTGTATACTAGTTCTGCCAACTAAGAATAATTTGTCAACAGGTTCGAGCAACAGACCGGGACGAGGGTAACAATGCCTCCATCACCTACTCCTTCATCACTACTAATGATAATGATGATGACAGTGCCTTCACCATCAACCCCAGCACTGGCGTCATTACCACCACCAAGGTATAACATGCATCACATTTGTCCATTCAGATTACTCAATTTTTGTATTATTCTTGGTACATTTGCTAAAGCATGAACCTTGCTTCGGAGAGCTGGTTGTAATTAACCGTGATAACAGGTTAATGCATATTGTTCATGAAACTGTCTTCCAGCAATATTATTACAAATGGTTAACCAATAAACTCACCTTCAAACTAAATATAAGTATGTGAGAGCATTATATGTTACTCATATCACAGCATTTGTCCCAGGTTCATATCTTAGCAACTGTACCTACAGAGGGTTTCAAATAACTAGGTACAGTACTGTAAATATCTTTCAATTAGAAGGTAAATTTAGATAGCTTTTAGCCCTATAATTGCTTTGATTACAAAACCAACCCCCCTGGGGGGTCTTGCATATTTAGTGGAGGAAAAGAATATACCCCATGTATCCAACTGCATGTCGTACAAGGCGACTTTAAGGGGGAATATTGTGCCTATGAGATCCACCTGCAACAGTAGCACTGCTGGGAAAGTAGCAGATGGAGGAAACAGAGCTCCTCTCTATCTGTCCCCTCACAAACGGAACTCACTATCCCCTACAGTACTTACGGTACCTCCAGAGAAGTGCGGCTCCTGGGACTACTGGATTCCTATAAAGGGCATCTTGGGGGCCGGGGCTACTACAACAACAACAATTACTAAACCAATAAAATCATTTGTAAGTAGCACTAATAAAGCAAAGAAACCTTTGTCTAAGACAAGTGAAGGGGTTATTCCAGAATGTATATATGACATTGCTTATCCCATTAAGTTATTCTAGATTGTGACTTAGATATTCAAGATATGTTAGAGGTGTAGGATTGTTTTTACGGTGCAGGAGCAATTTTTTGTATACAACATAGTGGAACAAGGGGATCAAAATCTGTTACAAACAGTTGAGAAAGCATAAAGAATGAGTAACTAGATGTACAATAATGTATGCTTATATATTTGATATCAGGTAAGCTATAGGGAGGGTTATTTTAAGGAAGAGATAGATGATAAAAGGTGAAAAACCTCTTCTGTACAATACTGCATAGAAATTACTTCTGTCTTTACTTATTTTTATTCACTTTTTTTGCAGGTGCTGGACCATGAAGTGAAGCAGGTGTACCGGGTGACGGTACTGGCAAGTGATCAGGGCAATCCACCTCGGAACGTGACCCAGATAATCCAGATAGAAGTGTTGGATCTAAATGATAATCGACCCACCTTTCCCGCCTCCTCCATGGTATTCAAGGTGAAGGAAGGCATCAGGGTAGGGGAGGAGGTGGGCTCAGTCATGGCTGTGGACCGCGATGGGGGAGAGAATGGCCGTATCACTTACACCATCCTCACTGGCAACACTTATGGAACTTTTGACATTAACAAGACAACGGGTCAAGTTTTCACAGCTCGGGAGGTGGATTATGAACTTGCCACTGAGTACATGCTACAGGTGAAAGCTGTTGATTCATCCTCTACTAACCCACAAAGTTCTATTATAAATGTAAAAATTGAGGTACAGGATGAGAATGACCAAGCACCCATCTTTAAAGATGATCCTGTTTTATTCTCTATTAGTGAGAACACAGCTATTGGCACCCCTGTATGGAACTTTACAGCCACTGACCAAGATTCAGGTGATAATGGATATGTGCAGTATTCTCTCACTCAGCAACGACCCAAAAAAGTGTTCAAGCTAGACTCCACCACTGGCATGTTAACTCTGATGGGGCCGCTAGATCATGAAGAACATCGTGAGTTTACTTTGGTGGTTACTGCTTCGGATCAACCTCGAGATGAGACCAATCAACAACAGTCCTCTGTAACAGCTCGTATCTTGATTGAGGACTACAATGACAATTCTCCAAAGTTTGTGTCCCGGGGTCGTGTTGATATTATGGAGGATGAACCTCGAGGATACCCAGTCCTACATGTCATTGCCACCGATGAGGATTCTCGAGATAATGGCCGTGTCACTTACATCATAAGCTCTGGCAATGAAGATGGGACCTTTGACCTTGATTATGAAACTGGAATACTAAAAATTGTTAAAGTATTGGATCGAGAAAGAGCCACCCAATATAAGCTTAATGTAACAGCCAGTGACCATGGGCAACCACCTCGTTCAGCCACTCAGGTCATAGAAATTTTTGTTGAAGATGTAAATGACAATCCTCCAAAGTTTAGCCAATCATTGTATAGAGCCAATGTGTCGGAGGGAGCTCCACCAGGTACATCAGTCATCCGTGTTACAGCATCAGACCGAGATTATGGTAGCAACAGCAACTTAACTTACATCATTCCTGCCGGCATCGGAGATAACAAATTCCGCATTAATCCTGCTACTGGTGCCATCCATACCATGGCTACACTAGACCGAGAAGAAAAGGATCAGTATACTTTGACTGTATATGTGCGAGATGGCTCCTTTCCTGCCCAATATGACACAGCTTCAGTCCTTGTTACTCTCACTGATGTTAATGACCATGCTCCAGAGTTCCGGGACTCGTGCTACCCTCTACGTGTACCTGAAAATACAGATCTCTCCGTCATCCATACAGTGCTAGCCACGGACAGAGATGCTGGAAGAAATGGGCAGGTTCGATACTCGATTACTGATGGCAACATTAATAACAAATTTAGCATTGAATCGTCAACTGGCAAGCTTTCATCAAGGCCTTTGGATCGTGAAACTCAAGCCAAGTACTTTCTAGTGATCACTGCAGAGGATCGAGCAGAGTCAGCACTACGAGGCATTTGTAACATCACCATTACTGTGGAAGATAAAAATGACAACGATCCAAAATTTTCACAAAACAGATATACAGCCACACTACAGGAGGCAGCACCACAAAACACAGAGGTACTGACTGTGCGGGCAACAGATGAAGACCATGGAGAGAATGCCCTGATTACATACTCACTCAGCAATGAAACTCATTGGCTCTTCAAGATAAACAATGAAACTGGAATAATTACAACTGCAGGGTAAGTACAAATAATGTTTTCATAAAGTAGCCTACTCATGATATTTAAATTTGTTATATTTTGTGGCAGTATTTTATAAATAATTTGTTCTGAGAAATTCACATACAGTAGTAAAGTACTGTATTAATAAATATGTCTGTTATTGGAAATGCAATCTTTAACATGTTGGACATTTCCCTTCTAGATACTTTGATCGTGAGAAGCAGAATGTGTACACATTTGAAGTAAGAGCGACAGACGGTGGTCGATATGATGCACGATCAGAGAAAGCGCAGGTACAGATTACCATCACTGATGTCAACGACAACAAGCCTGTCTTTACTGAGTATCCCTTCACAGCCGAGTTATTACCCATGCATGACCAGCCTGGACAGGAGCTGCTTAAAGTAACAGCTACTGATAAGGATGAAGGCATCAATGCTGAGATTGTTTACAGGTGAGATTCACATCTAAATTTCTGGAAATTACATTCTGAGGTAATATTTATTGATAATACTGTATATCTGTACATAATTTGTACCATTAATATCTGTATATCTTTGTGCAGTTTGTAATTGCTTATGAGACTTTTAATGAATAATTGTCTTAATATAACAATAATTCCTGTAATAGAATTTTGAATGTATGGTATATATGCTAGTAAAAATGTGTTTCTGTGGTATTAAGATATTTCTGAGTCCTAAATCAAATAAACTAACTTCTGACAGCAGTTCATGGGTGATTCTGACTGAAAAGCAATACCGTATATTCACAAATAAGAAACATAAGTAGGCCTACAGTATTGCATATAATTTACATGTTATTGTATGATTTTTCTACAGTCTGGTAGACGAACCTGCCAGCAGCAAGTTCCGTATCCATCCAGAAACTGGAGTAGTAACAGCCACCCGGGAACTTGGGTTAGAGAGCCATCTCTTTCACCTGGAGATTGTTGCTCAAGATCGTGGCCGACCCCCTCAGTCATCCACAGGCCTGGTAGAGATCAAAGTGGGTGACGATTCGTCTGCCACCACACTACACTTCAAGAACGCCTCTTACTCCGCTGAATTAAGTGAAAATGCCCCTGCTGGATCAGATGTTGTGCAAGTAGCAGCTGTACGGTCAGACAGTCGCCGGCAGTTGATATTTTACAGTATTGGTTCTGGCAATGAAAATAATATATTTGAGATTGGTAGTAATACCGGACTGATAAGGGTTGTGCGTGATCCAAGAAAGCTTGACTATGAAACACTGCCACAGCTAAAACTCATCATTGTTGCACAGACTGCGGGTGAAGTACCCCTGTATGCCTACACCAGTGTCTGGATCACTCTGGTTGATCGCAATGACAATGCTCCACGCTTCACTCAGGATCGTTATGTTTCATCAGTGTGGGAAGGCTATAATAAAGGTGCCTATGTTATGCAGGTATCAGCTACTGACGATGACACTGGAACTAATGCAAATGTTGTTTATCATATAGTTGATGGAAACCATGACAATGCATTTGTCATTGATCCCCCATTCTCTGGAATAGTGAAGACCAACATTGTCCTGGACCGTGAGATTCGTGATGCCTACAAGCTAACCATCATTGCCACGGACGAGGGAACCCCACAACTAACCGGCACCTGTACACTCAGGATTAACATTGTTGATGCTAATGACAATCAGCCCACCTTTCCTCCACACTCCATTGTCCAAGTTTCAGAAGGTTAGTATAAAATCAGTCATTCATGTCTATCTGTAAGTCTGATTTTGTAGTCGTGAGCAATAATAGCTATGAACCCTTTTGAAACTGTATCAAACCCAAAAGTTAAGATGCTTATTATATTTTGAATGCTTCAGAACTTGTATTTAGTGTATCATAGATTCAAATGGATGTATGCTTAGTGTGACAAGCAATTATACATTATTTGAGTAACATTTATCATTATATATTTGTACATACCGTAGAATCATATAATTGTACTGTACTGTACTGTAATAAATATCCTATTCGTAAGTAATTTTGTATACAATTAAAATTACTTATAATATTGATTATTCTTTATATTTTCTGTGGTTTAGGTTCTGAAGTTGGCACAGTTATCACCACCATCACTGCCAATGATGTGGACACCAATCCCGCCATAACTTACAACTTCGCCAGTACTGGAAACCCCCACAACATGTTCAGCATTGATCGCTTCAGTGGGAAGATCACGCTGGCACGCCCCTTAGACCATGAAACACGAGCTGAATATAACCTGTCGGTGGAGGCCTCGGACACCTCCAATGTGGCCACAACATCCATCACAGTTCAGGTGGTGGATGAGAATGATAATGCCCCAGTCTTCACTCACCAGGCCTACCAAGTGGCCCTCCCAGAGTTATCCAAGCCAGGAACTTCAGTTATCAGGGTGAGTGTAGTTCGGTTGGAATATTGAAACTGAAACTGTTGAAAAGGCAGTTCCATTCTTTGCACTGGCAAGCCTTGGTCACCTGATAGCTATTCTTAATTCCTAGAGCCATGCCTTTAATTATTCCCACCAACCTGCCCACCCGGGGGTATGGGCACACAAACGCCTCGTTTGTACATCTTGTAGCTTAATCCATACCAAACATAGGGCCTACAATAATCAACCAAATATCATGTTCAGATAACTTCATTCAGCTTGAGAATGGTGAAAACATCATGGATCTACGTTGCTTTGTTCTTTGTTCATCACTGCCTGAGCCTTAACCCGGCAAGTGCAGGAAGACTCTTAAGAGTTTCCCCGGGCGACTGCGGGAAGACTCTTAAGATCCTGGGCCTAAAAAAATCCATTTAAAACACCCCCAAAAAACTTTAACCCTTTTTTTTTTTTTTTTTTTGCCCCTGGGCCATGCCAAATGTCACTCCTCCACATCCCCTCCTTCTTCACTTCCCCCCCCCCCCCCCCTCCTTCAGTTATCACCTATTTTCCCTGTTATTCCCTTATTCTGTGGCCTATTTTCGTGCTAACATTAGCAAGTTGCAAGCAGGGCATTGTCATCACTGTTACCAAGCGAGTGCAAGAGAGAGAGAGAGAGTATCGATCGACAGTCTCTCTCCAGACGTGGGGAAAAGTGGAGGGGAGGGAGGTTGCCTCAGCCATAAATTATGTAACTCTCGGCCTGTATCGCCGATTTTGACCATCCAAACGCTGTTTCCACTTGTTTTATTGCTGTAACAGGTTAATACCTTTATAATCAACCTAAAATAGGCGCATATGGATAAGTATTAATGCTATTTATGGTAAAATAACGATGTTAGTGATGGGAACAGCTCAAATACGTGCGCACAGGCGTGTGGTGTCTCATACCCCCCATGCACACGTCTTAGGTTAAGCAAGAAGTTCACTTCTTGAGTGTGCGTGTGTATATACATGTGGATGATGTGAGACTAAACATTGATCAATACTTGTGTGTGTATGTGTATGTGTGTGTGTGTGAGTGTTGGTTGATCAAATGGCCCAGACGAAGGTTTCGCACACTCTCTCTCCCTTGAGTCATTCACTCACTCTCCCAGGCCGCGAGGCATGACGCAATCACATGAGAGATAAGTGGGGGGAAAGGGGGTGCTTGAGGGTGAGGGGAAGCAGGGAGAGGCTTGGGGGAGTGCAGGAGGGGCTGTGGATGGAGCTTAGGTCATCACATAACTGATAGGGCCGCAATTGCTCCATAGAAAATTGTATTGCTTAGCGCGAAATAAGCCGATGCCATGTGGCGTCACCCGGGGTGATCCCCATTAACCCTATTGATGCCATATGAGGTCACCCGAGGTTAAGGGGTAAATAATATTAAAGTTTTGAAATATTTGTGTTTAACCCCTCCAGTCCCAGCGACGACTATAGCCGTCAATAGATAAGTCACTCCACAGCCCCAGCGACGGTTATAGGCGTCAGTAATGTATTTTTCTTGTAACTACCTGTACAGTACAAGGCTTAATTTTTTTTTTTTTTTTTTTTTTTTAACCCTTCTTGCCCGGGCTCGCTATCCTAAGGACATTTTTGAGATCCGGGCGATCTGGCCGAAAAACGTATGTCTTTAATAGGCTACCCGTATCTTTGTTATTTTAACTGCTAGAGAATTCCCATGCATCTCTAAACGTATTGCTGTTTCTTATCTGTAAACTGGCGTTAAGTAGAGCTCTCTAGGTCAACTTGTTCAGTTGGATGACGATTTCCGTGGAGAGAGATTCGATGCAATGTTGGCAATATCGGACCTTTGCAGACACTAATTTCGTCATACCATACAACAACAACATTGATCCGACGTCTCCTTATTGATTTCGGAGGTGCGGTGTCACAAAGACAGGCTTTGTTTACATGCGTCGGATGCACGGCTTTCAAAACACGCTTAATAAGCTTTCAAGCTTACGGATTTTAAAATGACACCCGGGCTCCTGACCATCTGCCGCGGTGTCATTTTATAATGACAACCGGGCAGGAAGGGTTAAGCCTTGTAAAAAAATAAAAATAAAAAAATAAAAAAATTAGAGATTCAGTCTTCCCTCATCTCTTGAGGTGAAAAGGTGGTCTCTCCTGCCATTTTCGCCACAGTGCTTGGGACTGCTGGGGACTTTTATTACTGTATCCTACAGTACTCAACGGGTTAATTACATATCTTATTGTACATAAATGATATATGACATAATGATGTCTGGTATTCTATTAGCAAAATTTACCTCATCATGTTGATATTGCATTAGCTCATTCAGAAGGTACGGTACATGCATTATTGGAATCATTACTGATGATGGCTGATTAAAAGTACAGTAATTTTCATTATTATGCTTTCGTCTTTCCAGGTGAATGCCACAGATGCTGATGTTGGCAGAAATGCTCACGTTACCTACAGCCTGGGAAGTTCCTCTGATGGTGGTTTCTACATTAGTGAGCGTACAGGCGTCATCTACACCAACTCTTCTGTTCACTACAACCCTCGTCACCCTATCATCCAGCTGGTTGTCACAGCTCGGGATGGAGGAAGACCATCAATGGCTGCCGTGGCAGCTGTCAGAATTCAAGTAACTGACGTTAATGACAATGCGCCAAAATTTTCAAGGGAGGACTACACGTACGTATTGAATCTGCATTGCTTCTATCTATCTATCTATTGCCTGACGCCATGATCCCCGAAGGGGTGGCCACGAACGAACCGCCCCCAAGCACCTCTGTCCCCAGTCAGTCGACGCCCCTCCCAACCAGCACCGCCTTCATTCATATACTTCCTCACTCCATCCTTCCACCTCTCCTTCGGTCTACCTCTTCCTCTCTGTCCTTCCACCTCGCTCTCGTACACCCTCTTAGTCATTCTCTTGCTTCCCATACGTTCCATATGGCCGAACCATCTCAAGTTGTTCCTTTTCACACTTTCCAGCACATCTACCTCCACACCACACCTCCTTCTTACTTCCTCATTCGTCTGTCTATCCCTCCATGTAACTCCGCACGCACTTCTCAAGTAACTCATTTCCACCGCTCTCACTCTTGGTCTGAGTCTCTCCACGAACGTCCATGCTTCGCTTCCGTAAGTTAGTGTCGGGATTACCACACTGTCATGCAAGGACTTCTTCACTTCCATACTGACCACTCTATTTCTTGTTACTGCTTTCAACGTTCCTACAACCCTCTTCCCCTGTTGCACCCTCTCCCGCACTTCTTCATCCACAGTCCCATCTTTACTCAACACACTGCCCAGATACTTAAAAGAGCTGATGATCTCCATAGCCTGACCGTTCAACTTCACCTCACACTCTGTGACTTCACCCCATTCGAAGACCATAACCTTGCTTTTCCCCACATTTACCTTCAAATTCCGTTTTTCACACACTGTTCCAAACTCATTTCCCAGACCCTGCAACTCCCATTCATTATCGCTCATCAAAACTGTGTCATCCGCAAACAGCAGTAGGCTATAGGCAGCTTCCACTCATTTCCCTCCCTTTTCAGTGATACACCAACATCCACTGCTCTTCCTAGTATTTCTTTCATGACTCCATCCATATATACAGTAAACAACCATGGGGACATCACACACCCCTGTTTCAACCCAACACTCAGGTCAAAGAACTCGCTCTGCTTATTCTCTACACGTACTGCCGCCTTTGCACCCTCATACATGCTCTTCACTGCTTTCAGCACCTTGCCATCTACTCCGTATATTCTAAGTACTTTCCACATGCCTTCTCTATCCACTCTGTCATAAGCCTTCTCCAAGTCCATAAATGCAACATACACCTTTTGTTGCTTCTCCAGATATTTCTCTACAACACAATTCAGGGTAAAAATCTGGTCTACACATCCTCTTCCCTTCCTGAAACCTCCCTGCTCGTCGCCTATCCATTTCTCCGTTCTCACTCTCGCTCTCTCAATCACTACCCTACTGTACACCTTCCCTACTACGCTTGCAAGACATATTCCTCGGTGGTTACCACACACTCCTCTTTCCCCTTTGCCCTTATATAGGGGGATTATTATGCCAGTCTTCCAGTCATTGGGTGCATTCCCCTTCTCCCATGCTAGTTTACACATTTTCCATACCCATTCGATCACTATCTCACCACCATACCTCAACATTTCCCCACACACTCCATCTGTTCCTGGTGCTTTCTCCAACTTCACTCTTTTCATAGCTTCCCACACTTCTGACCTCCTGATCCCCACCTCCTCCTCCACTGTCACTCCTCTTCTCCCTCCCATACCATATCCAACTATGTTTGCTGGCTCTTCATTCCTTACATTTAGCAACTCATATTGAAATACTCCCTCCATCTTTCGACTCTCTCTTGCTTCTCGGCTAGCATTCTCCCATTCTTATCTTTCACACCCTTACTGTTTCCCTTGCTACCTTTCCTAACTTTCTGCATTGCTTACTATTTAATTATACAGTGGACCTTCATAAAGAACAACTAATACCTGCACATACAGTATTTTCATACTGTTTATTAACACAAATGATTATCTCCTTGTCAATTTAAATATAATCCCAACCATAAATTTTATCTTCATATGGTAATATTCCAAGGCAAGATACTACTGTACCTCCAAAGTTATCTAGTACAGTATAATGTATAAAAGATTCTGCCAGAGACTGGGCAGCCTGGATCAAGTGATACCATTTGCTGTAAACATATGCATAGGGCATGATCTTTCAATGTACATATACAATATATTATGTTTGTATGTATTATGTTTGTATGAGTAAGAGGGTGGTGAAGAGAGTAGTGAAGGAAAGTAAGAGAAGAGTAGATGAGGAATTTGGAAGGAATCTGAGTGTAAAATGGAGGGAGAGTAAGAAACTGTTCTGGAAAGAAGTCAAGAAAGTTAGGGAAGGTAGCAAGGGAAACAGTAAGGGTGTGAAAGATAAGAATGGGAGAATGCTAGCCGAGAAGCAAGAGAGAGTCGAAAGATGGAGGGAGTACTTCAACGAGTTGCTAAATGTAAGGAATGAAGAGCCAGCAAACATAGTTGGATATGGTATGGGAGGGAGAAGAGGAGTGACAGTGGAGGAGGAGGTGGGGATCAGGAGGTCAGAAGTGTGGGAAGCCATGAAAAGAGTGAAGTTGGGGAAAGCACCAGGAACAGATGGAGTGTGTGGGGAAATGTTGAGGTATGGTGGTGAGATAGTGATCGAATGGGTATGGAAAATGTGAAAACTAGCATGGGAGAAGGGGAGTACACCCGATGACTGGAAGACTGGCATAATAGTCCCCCTATATAAGGGCAAAGGGGAAAGAGGAGTGTGTGGTAACCACCGAGGAATATGTCTTCTAAGCGTAGTAGGGAAGGTATACAGTAGGTTAGTGATTGAGAGAGTGAGAGTGAGAACGGAGATACATACATACATACATACATAACATTTTAAGACTGAGTGTTCCACACATAAGTGCAGTTTCAGTCTCTTGTCCTAATGGCGGCGTTCCAGGCAACCCTGTTAAGGGCTGCTTCACTTGTCAAGTTCTTGGATTTGAGATCGGCGCGTATAGTCCGATCCCAGGTCTTCCTCGGTCCACCCCTTGGTGCAGCTCCCTCCACAATCACAGACCTGCATTTTTTCACCCAATTTTGTTCATCCATTCTCTCCACATGTCCATACCATCCCAGTCTACTTGTACGCATCACCTCGCTAATACTCTTTATACCTAAACGTCTCCTCAGCTCAACATTTGTTATTCTATCCTGTAGCCTGGCCCCACACATCCATCTCACCATTCTCATCTCATTACGCTCCATTCTGTTGACATCCTCTACTTTAACGGCCCATGTTTCTGAGGCATACGTCATTGCACTTCTAACACATGAGGCATACACCTTTCCCTTCAGGGGGAGAGGCATTCTTTTCATGGTCAGGATTGGCATCAATTCTCTGAACTTCCCCCAGCCACACCTAATTCTAGCAACAGTGGCAGCCTCGGCCCCACCACCGGCAGAGATGGTATCTCCTAGGTAACAAAACTTGTTCACCAGCTCCAAAGACTCATTTCCCAAATTCACAGCCACAGGATCATCACTTAACACAAGCTCGCCTTTGCACACTACGCACTCAAATTTCTCTATTTCTGACTTATCCTTCGGCAGGGGCCCCTTTATTCTACTACAGCGCTTACTCCCATGGTGTACCCAACATCGACAGATGCTACATTGAATTGAGTTAACGCCAACTCCCTTTCCACACACTGCACCTGGGTATGCACCGCTCTTTTCCACATTGCCTCGTCTCAAACTACAATGCATAACCTTGGTTTTGTTAATATTGACTCTTAAACCCTTGCTCGCCATGCCCTCTCTCCACTTTCTGAATTTGGCCTCAGCATCCTGCATACTGTCAGCTATTAGGACTAAATCGTCTGCATAAAACAGTTCCAACGGGAGTCCGCCTCTAAAAACTCTAGACAGCGCCTCCAAGACCATAATAAAGAGGAGGGGGCTTAACACTGAACCCTGATGGACTCCAACACGGACTGCGAACTCATCACTCAGTACACCCTTCACCCTCACCGAACTTCGCGAATCCTCATACATCTTCATTATCACACGCACCAGCCACTCTTCCACACCAAGTTTCCTCATAGCCCACTGTACAACATCTCTAGGTACCCTATCAAAGGCCTTCTCCAGGTCCACAAACACAAAGTAAAGATCCCTGCCTTTTAGTAGGTATCTTTCCTGTATCTGCCTGACTATGAAGATAGCATCGGTTGTACCACGTCCTGGCATAAAACCAAACTGCATATCATCAATAGAGATGCTTTGCCTGATCAAACCCTCAAGGACTCTCTCACAGACCTTCATGATTTGGTCAAGCATTTTCAGGCCCCTATAATTTCCTCTATCTAGCGCATCCCCTTTTCCTTTGTATATATTTACTATTACACTTTTGAGCCAATCCTCTGGGATTTTCTCATCTTTAATAATGGTGTTTATCAACTCAGTGACTAAGTTTACACCAATCTCCCCTGAGGCTTTTATCATCTCAGCGACAATGTCGGAGCAACCTGGAGCTTTACCGTCCTTCATTTTATTTTATTTTATTTTCATTTTATGAGATATGGATAGGCGACGAGCAGGGAGGTTTTAGGAAGGGAAGAGGATGTGTAGATCAGATTTTTACCCTGAATTGTGTTGTGGAGAAATATCTGGAGAAGAAACAAAAGGTGTATGTTGCCTTTATGGACTGGGAGAAGGCCTATGACAGAGTGGATAGAGAAGGTTTGTGGAAAGTACAGTCAGGACCCCCAATACACGATTCCACAATTCGCGAAAACCCTAATACACGAGTTACCCCTCGAAAATAACATTAATTAATTAAGCATTAATTATGCGAGGTGGTACCACAATACACGAATCGAGAGCTAAGAAGGGGCCAAATCCGCTATTCCCGCTTGATACGCGAGCACGTCTACGTTTCGCGAGGCCCAGGAGTAGCTCTGAAAAAAGAAGAAGACGGGCATACGCCTGCCTTCCCTCCCGCTTACCCTCCCTCCCTCCCTCCCACAGTCCCGCTCAAGCGCTCATAGCCGTGCGGAGTGACCAAACGTTTGTAGTGCCTGCCACTTTTTTCGCCATGCCACGCCAATATAAGAAGATAACACACAAAATGAAGGTGGAATTGTTGTTTCGCAAGAAAAGAGGAGAAGGAAACTGTGCAATAGGCTTGTCAGAGTAAACTGTTCGTACGATTTGGTTAGGGAGGGAGAAGTTGGAGAAAATCGTGAAGTCCTACGGTCCTAGTCCTAGCCTATCTACTACTAATTTTAAGGATAGTTTCATATTTTTATTCATTGTTCTTCTTATATATAAGATATAGACTGTACTGTAGAGCCAAAAATGTCGAAAATAGGGCCAAAAATTTCGAAAATAGGCCATAATTGAGAGATGTCACCCAATCTAATTATTCCCATTTAAAGTTAGTTCCACAATACCCGAATTCACAATACGCGATGCCTCCTGTCACCCCTATTCTCGCGAATTGGGGGTCCTGACTGTACTTAGAATATACGGAGTAGATGGAAAGCTGCTGAAAGCAGTGAAGAGCATGTATGAGGGTGCAAAGGCGGCAGTACGTGTGGAGAGTGAGCAGAGCGAGTTCTTTGACCTGAATGTTGGTTTGAAACAGGGTTGTGTCATGTCCCCGTGGTTGTTTACTGTATATATGGATGGAGTCATGAAAGAAATACTATCAAGAGCAGTGGATGTTGGTGTATCGCTGAAAAGGGAGGGAATTGAGTGGAAGCTACCTATACTGCTGTTTGCGGATGATACAGTTCTGATGAGTGATAATGAATGGGAGTTGCAGGGTCTGGTAAATGAGTTTGGAACAGTGTGCGAAAAACGGAATTTGAAGGTAAATGCGGGGAAGAGCAAGGTTATGGTCTTCGAAAGGGGTGAAGTCACAGAGTGTGAGGTGAAGCTGAACGGTCAGGCTATGGAGATCGTCAACTCTTTTAAGTATCTGGGCAGTGTGTTGAGTAAAGATGGGACTATGGATGAAGAAGTGCGGGAGAGGGTACAAGAGGGGAAGAGGGTTGTAGGAACGCTAAAAGCAGTAACAAGAAATAGGGTGGTCAGTATGGAAGTGAAGAAGTCCTTGCATGACAGTGTGGTAATCCCGACACTTACTTACGGAAGCGAAGCATGGACGTTGGTTGAGAGACTTAGACCAAGAGTGAAAGCAGTTGAAATGAATTACCTAAGAAGCGCGTGCGGAGTTACATGGAGGGATAGACAGACTAATGAGGAAGTAAGAAGGAGGTGTGGTGTGGAGGTAGATGTGCTGGAAAGTGTGAAAAGGAACAACTTGAGATGGTTCGGCCATATGGAACGTATGGAAAGAGAGAGAATGACTAAGAGGGTGTACGAGAGCGAGGTGGAGGGACAGAAAGGGAGAGGTAGACCGAAAGAGAGGTGGAAGGATGGAGTGAGGAAGTATATGAATGAAGGCGGTGCTGGTTGGGGGGAGGGGCGTCGACTGACCAGGGACAGAGGTGCATGGGGGCGGTTCGTTCGTGGCCACCCCTTCGGGGATCACGGCGTCAGGCAATAGATAGATAGATAGATGTATTAAGCTTTGTAAGGTGTGGGTACTATTTTTAGAGGAAACCGTTTCATTAACTGTTTATCAGTCGAGGCTGTTCAGCCAGGCAGCTTAGGGAACGACTACTACTACTACTACTACTGTTTATCAGTACAGTACTGTACTTTTGTATCCTTCGTTTGATATTAGAATGATTTTAAAGTGAAGAATTCCGTTACTGTACTTATGACTGTTGCAGTGATCTAGCATTAATATACCACAATTTATGTTGTGTTATTTTTTCCATATATAGATTAACAAGCTATATGAAGGCCCACTGTACTGTATATCATAGCTTTGAATCAGTAGTTAATGATAATTTGTTATGCTGCTTTTTCTTCTATATTTTCATCTTAAATTCTAAATATAAATTAATCCTAGAATTACAGTATTGCTGTAGCAATCTGGTAAAAAATAATTCATATATTTTCATTTGCTTAGCATAGGCATTTTTAATTTTCTTATGATACAATATTTGCTTCCCACAGTGCTCATGTGAGCGAGGATGCTCCCAGAGGTCACCTGGTCACCAGAGTTTCAGCTTCAGACATGGATGAGTCCCGCCACAACCGAAATATTGACTATCGACTAGTTAGTGGTAATGAACTTGGAGCCTTCCAGATCACCAGCAGCACTGGTGAAATACTGCTGGTAAAAGCTCTTGATCGGGAAGAAGTGGCAGAGTTCCGTTTAGTGGCTATGGCAACTGATCGTGGTCAACCTGCACGCAACACAACTACAGAAGTGGTCATTACGGTGGATGATATCAATGACCATTCACCAGTCTTCAACCAAAGCCAGTATGCTGTTTCAATCAGTGAATCTCTTAGTATGGGTGCCTCTGTGCTTCAAGTGTCAGCCACAGATGATGATGCAAGTACTAATGCTCGTATCACCTATGATATCACTTCTGGAAATGATCACCAGGTGTTTGCACTGGACTCTGAAACTGGTTTGATTAGCCTCCGTGAAACTCTTGACTTTGATACAGTGTCTGAGTACCGCTTCATAGTCCGGGCCACTGATGGTAGCCGCCACCACCCTCTCTCAGCCCTTGCCACAGTACTTATCACACTTGAAGATGAAAATGATAATGCACCACAGTTTCCAGTTGACAAATACTTGGAGTTTGTGCCTGAGAATTCTCCTGTAGGCACTTCAGTGTTTACTGCACATGCCAATGATGCAGATAAAGGTAAATATGGAGCCCTCAACTACTCCATTCCAGGTGGTAAGGACATGGACAAGTTCAGCATAGATTCTGATACAGGAATTGTTATTACCAAAGCTGTATTTGATTATGAGGTAAAGCCAGAATATTCTTTCCTGCTTCGTGCTATTGATGCTGGAGGAAAATCATCTGTTGTTTCTGTGCAGGTCAATGTGGAAAGTCAAGATGAATTTGCTCCAGAGTTTTTGGACCGAAATTACTATTTTACGGTTCCAACAAATATGGAAGCAGGTATGGTGATTGGGCGAGTAGAAGCAACAGATAAGGATGGGGGTCCTGATGGCAGGGTATTCTATTCTCTTCGTACATCTTCCAGTATGTTCAAGATCAATCGGACCTCAGGAGAAATTACAGTCAGGCGTTCAGGTGTACAAGACGAGGGAATGATAGAACTAGAGGTGATGGCAACATCTGGTCTGGCAGGGTTACTGCAAGCTGTGGCTGTGGCAAAAGTCAATGTAGGTGGCAAGAATGGCACTTATGATGTACCTTCTATAACAGATCCAGGAAGTCATGATTCTGGGGGCTTAGCTACTTGGGCCATTGGCCTCCTTATTGCCCTCATCTTTTTGGTGCTCATCTTTGGTGGAGCATTTTTATTCCTTTATCGACGAAATCACCGTGCTCGGAAAACTGTAATGGCTGACCAATTTGACAACTCTTTTGACACAATAGATATCCGTCCTCCTCCTTCAGCTCCAGCAGACCTGTCTCAATACCCTCCACGTTACAATGACCTACCTCACTACGACCATCATGGAGAGCGGAGCCACCATCATGGAAACACTACGTCTGAGATGAGCGAGCAGAGCCAGAGTGCCAGTAGTGGACGAGGCAGTGCTGACGATAATGAAGATGTGGAGGATGAGGAGATACGCATGATCAATGAAGGTCCACTTATTCAGCAGCAAAAGCTCAGAGAAAGACTAGGGCTACCTGATTCTGGAATCCGTGATGATGACAATATGAGCGATGTGTCCGTTCATAATACCCAGGAATACCTTGCCAGATTAGGTATTGACACCACCAAAAGTGAATCAACAAAAGGTTCACAAGATCTTACACATTCTATGGAGAGTATGCATATGTTTGATGATGAGGGAGGAGGAGAAGCAGATGGTATGGACATCAGTAACTTGATCTATGCTAAACTTAATGAAGTCACTCCTGAGGAAGACTCATCCATTATGGATGGTACTCGAGCATTTGGGTTTGGGGATGAAAGCCAACCTTCTATGACGGGGTCTTTGAGCTCTATTGTACACAGTGAGGAGGAGTTACAAGGATCTTACAATTGGGATTACCTATTAGACTGGGGACCACAGTATCAGCCACTTGCACATGTATTCTCAGAAATTGCCCGACTGAAGGATGACTCTGCTCCAAACTATAGCCGAGAACCAACAAAAAAAATGCTGAATCCCCAGGTAAAGACGATCCCGCCACCACTGCTGACGAGCGTTGCACCACGCTCCATCGCCCCCGTGGCACTCAGCTCAGTGCGCACTAGTCAGCTGACCCTTCCATCTTTGCCACGTTCCCCTATCAGTCATGAGTCTTCCTTTACCTCCCCTGCCATGTCCCCATCCTTCAGTCCTTCTCTCTCTCCCCTAGCCACCCGCTCACCTTCCATCTCTCCGCTGATGACCCCAGGTAGTGTGAATGTGAGCCATGCCACCTCAACTGCTGCTGCCGCTGCTGCCCAAACCTCAGCCACGTCCACGCCACACCATGGGCGGCCAGTGGGTCAGCGGCCAGGACCGGCGGGTCTCATGGCAGGGGCTTCATCAGGCTCAGAAACTGAACTCAGGATATAGCCGTCATTATACCCTCTTCTTCAGCACCACCACCATCACCACCATTTCAACTACAGCCACAACCATGGTAGCCTTCCCTTACCTAGCCGCCCCCAGCTGCAAGATTTCCAGGGAAGCCTTGTCCTGAGCAAGGGCATCCCACACCCTCACTCTCTGTGTTAGTGGCCAAATTTCTATGTGATATATTTACTGGCCTAATGTTGCCAGTTGAACTAATTCACAAGATGCAACCTGTGTATCTGTGCTTATGTATATATGTGAATATTTAGAAGTTAGAATGAAAACTTTCAGGAAGCAACTGTGAGTGCTGCTTCCTCTACCACTTGAAAGAACTATGATGAGTGGAGTGTGGTGATGGAACTCAGTCGTGCTGGCCGGGTACCATACTGGCCAAGACATTAGAGTGCTTCACTGTTATCAGTACAAGTGGTGCCGCTTTGCAAGTGCTCGCTTGTTTCATGTTCATCTTGTTCATTAATTCATTCATTGTGTTGTTGACTAGTGTTTTTACATCATTTCTCTCATTAACCAATACTCGTTCATCATGTCATTAATGAGTTTGTATGTGTTAATCCAGTACCTCCATGATTCCTTTTGTTAATAGTGTGATCCTCAATAAACTTTAATGTGCTTGAGATACGTCAAGCATTCTCATTGAGGGTGGCAAAGTACAGCCTTGAACGAAGCCCTCCAATCTCATCCCTAAACATACCCCTTACCTCTGGAAAATATAACAAAAATATATTTGAATTAGTGAAAAACAGGATACCCAGGGCTTTACTCTATGACAAACTGAGAGTGAATGTGCAATGCAAAATACTGGAAAAAATATAAGTGTTGTGTCAGAACTGCTTGGGTACATTCAGGCAGATCGACTTCTGCAGTACCTCACATGTATAATTACCAAAATGTGCCACACCAGGAGTTTGTGTTTTATGTTTTTTGTTTGACAGTGCCAAGATTGCCTCATATGCTCACAATCCTTAACTGGCAGCACTTTCCTGATTCATTTCAAACTACCCCTATTATATACCTTTCCTGTGATTAAGATAAATTACTGTTTGATATTCATATACCGGTATTCTGTTAGCTTCCTTCAGTGTGTGCATGTATGTGTCCTCTTTCCTTTCACTTACCGTACTATACAAATAATATTGCAAATAGTTTGCATCACAAGCCATATTTACATTGATCACATATAATTTGTATCATCTTATGGATATCTATACTGTATCAGTTTTATTGATTTTTCATTTCTCCAGTATACCAGTATGTCTAGTAGAACTTTAAATTCCATGTTACTCTGTATTGGAGCTATTGTAAAAAAAAAAAAAAAATCTTCAATTGTATCTTTTCTTCCTCTGCATAGTTTCCTTCTATATTTTGTTCTTTCATTCCTTTGTATTGCCATATGTAACCATGTTTGTGCCAAGTTAATCGTCTACCTTTGCTGTCGTGGTACCAACAGGGAAATGTGCCGAGAGCCAGTATAACACGAGGGCTTTTTCCTTCAATATTTTTCGGTATTTCTTGTCTGGCAGTTTGTAAATTAAAATTGGGTAAGGATTCAGCCTCATATGATAATCTACCTTCAGTTTACTTTCCGATACCAATTCCAAAGATTCCAAATATGTTGCAGAAAAAATGATGCCAACAAAAATTGACAGTTAAAAGTTCTTATGTGATAATTTCTAAGCTCTCTTGCATCAGGGACTATAGTTGTGTCCTAATTGTCCAAAGTACAGTATAATAATAAATTCAAGACACCTTTAGCCTCTTTTTCTCAGATCATTTTTTTTTTTTTTAGCTATCTCTAGATGATTTGTATGCAATTTAGGAAGGACCTAAGATGCTTAACTGAAGTGGTGTTTTACCCTCTGACTCCTAGCTACAGGAGTTAATGTGTTGGTTCAATCTCAGTTAATAATTGTTGATGTCCTGAATTATCTGAGGACTTGAGGGAATATCATACCAAAACTTGTATTGTTAACTTTTGATCCACAATTTTTTCTAGCAAAAGTTTGTAAACTGTTTTGCTATTTATTGACAACAAGATTGGAGGTAGATTATTACAGGTGACAGTTCTCATAAAATTGTACAGTATTGTCAAACCTGACAGATAAAGTTGCAGAAAAAGATTAAGGGAAAAAGTGCTCATGTGATACTCCTTTATCCGTCACACTCAAATGTCGCGTCCTACTTTCACTACTCTATTTTCCCCTCTGTAGAAAATTAAAATACTCCTCAATGGAACTGAACAAAGCCTCAATATATTGACTATGTTCATGTGTAGCCTACTAAGGATTTTTCCTCTTTTCATTGAAGAATTAGAGTAACGTGAAATTCTGGAGTTAGGACAAGACTTTTGAGTGTGACTGTACATCTGTGAGTTGTAATTGTGCCAAGTATGGATTGTGTTGTCAGCTGATGGGATGTGTGAGCGTTGATTGTGCCAAGTGTTCCTCCTTTATTTCTTCACCCCATGTCAGATTCACATTACTGTACATTTATACTTTATACTTTACAGGTAAAGCAATACTTACAATATATGCTACACCATGACTTACTACACTTTCACATACTGTAGTTACATATTTGGTTTACCATTCCATCATAAATCATACTATTACCAAACATACTCCACTCACACAATAATCCCAAACCTACAGTATATATTATCATACAAAATAAAATGCATGCCAAAATAAACCAGCATTGACCACTGAAGCAATATAAGACATCATATCGTAATATATACCGGTACTGTATATACTACTGATACCATACAATTTACAATAAATATATGAAACTCGCTAACTTTACTGAAATGCAAGCTGAACACAGCAAACAAAACATTACGGTACGGTAACTAAAGTCTCAACACAAAAAGTAGCATAACAGAATTGCAATACCCAGAGAGCTTCCTTAACACATTTGAGTGACTATATTACACAAGGGTTATACGCAAGTATTTGGTTTATACTACATACATGAATACCGTTTATCAAAATAAACAATCAACTCCTGAACAGTTTTGACGCAATCCTTGCCACAAATGCAATCCCCAAATGGTCAAGTTTCAAGGCAAGAGACCACCCTTGAAGTCAACCAGGCAAGGAACATACTCCAGAAGAGGATCTGCTCAAAATCCAAAATAGGAAAAATCAATAATTTATCTTAAAAGGCTAGATACATGCACACATGACAGAAATTCATGCCATTGTGAGCCCTGGTCACCCAAAGGTGGCTGTGGAAACAGAAGGTTTATTCGCACTAGGTAACAGTTAACAAATTACCATACCCACAATTTAGACATGCGGTAGTAATATGCCAAAACTATTTTGCTCACAAACATGTTATACCACAAACAGTAAAGTACACACCCAAATGCACACTAACATCTAATCCAAGAAAAGTTTGACACTACTATGCATTTCTATAGTGTATTCATTATAATTAGGCCAGAAATCATGACCCCTAACCTTTGTAACTCTAAAAGAAGTAGGGTAAATTAATGGCCTGTAAATTTCCACACCTATTCCTTGGCTGATTCTTCTCAAATGGTAGATATATTTGCTAGATTACTTGTTTTTTTAGTTATACAGGTTAGTGGTCATCATTTCTAATCTAATTACAGTATAATGAATTGACTATTCATCGATAACCCCATTTACTAACACCCCAAACGTGTGCCAACCTTCCTCCCCACAAATATCCACCTCTTTTACTCCTGAACACCTTGGATTATTAAGTTATTACCACTAGCAAATATATATAATCTGTTGACATGAATTTCCTGTGTTTTAGGTGTGTTGTGTGTTGTTTTCAGTTTTCAAAGAGAATCAACCAACTTGTGCAATGTTTTTTTTTGTTTTTTTTAATTGAGTCACTAGCTCAGTGTATGTGTTTGTGATTCAGTGTACTACTTAATGTGTGTGTGTGGATATTTCAGTAAGTGTTGTTGACTTTGTGTGTGATGTTATTTCAGTAAGTATTATTGACTTTGTGTGTAGGCTATGTGGATACTTCAGTAAGTATTGTTGACTGTGTATGTGGATACTTCAGTAAATGTTGTTGACTATGTGTGTGTGTGGATACTTCAGTAAGTGTTGTTGACTTTGTGTGTGTGTGGATATGTCAGTAAGTGTTGTTGATTTTGTGTGTGTGTGGATACTTCAGTTAGTGTTGTTGTTGTTGTTGTTGTTGTTGTTCCCCAGGCTGCCTGGCCGAACAGCCCCAAGGTCCCGAGCACGGCCAAGGCCATAGAGCGCCCCCACAAAACCCTCCCTGCTTACCACTAACAAAACCCAGGTGACCGAAGCCACTCTAAGGCAGGGAGCTGAGGAGGGCGCGGAAACACCCGGGAAACCAAAGCACCACCCAAGGCCCTGTGCCCCTCAGCAATTAGAAGGGAAAGTTGAGGGGCAAGGGAAAAAGTTAGTGTTGTTGACTTTGTGTGTGGATACTTCAGTTAGTGTTGTTGACTTTGTGCGTGTGTGGATACTTCAGTAAGTGTTGTTGACTTTGTGTGTGTGGATATGTCAGTAAGTGTTGTTGACTTTGTGTGTGTGTGGATATTTCAGTTAGTGTTGTTGACTTTGTGTGTGGATACTAATTCAGTTAGGTTGTTTACTTTGTGTGTGTGTGGATACTTCAGTAAGCATTGTTGATTTAATGAGTGTGTTTGTGTGTGTATTTCAACAAGTTTTGTTGACTGAGTGTGTATGCTTCGTTGCGAATTTAATGCGTTGATAACGCAGTACGTGTTATTTACTCAGTGTAAGTGTTGCTGATTAATTGTGTGTTGCTGACTTATCAGCGGTGTTCCTGACTCAACATGTGATGTTCATTGATTGCACAGTAGCTTAACACTATTTGCTGTGACATCTTAGGGGTTATTATGATAGGTATATATCAATGAAACTGGCCATCTATTTTCCTGGAAATTTAAGTCATTTATGAAAAACACATGACCTATGTGGTGTAATGGTTAAGGTGGCAAAAATCTGTGTGTGATAACCCAGGTTCGAATCCCGGTGGATCACATATATACAGTACTTTTTATTGATTTCATTGGGGGTGTTTGGTGTTATATATATACTGTATGTATATGGGCACTATATAAAGCACTATTAAAACAAAAACTCTCCCTAAAACGCTCTCTATCAACGACGGTAAAACTCTAATTAGACCCCCTACTGGCAAAATAGATGCAGATTTCAGTAAGTCAATGGGGAGGGGAATAGTTTTGTTTTTTAGTCTGAAAAAACTATCCATCAGAGTGTTTCAAGATAGATGGATAATGGGGGGGAAATTCTGATGGTTGCTACTAATTAAAACCACTGTATATTGATGAAAACTAGCTAAGACAGCAAAAAAACATTCACAACAAAAAAGGTGGCCAGTTTCCTTGATATTTAACTTATGATATGAGGCGGTGCTAATCCAATGGGACCTAAGCGCCATTTTTGAACATCTGACCACATAACATTTTGGCACATTATTCATGTATAACCAAAAGGAAATCCAAGTGGCACTTAGGACCCTTTGGATTTGCGACCCCTCATATATTCTTGCATTATTATTGAGGGTTTTGATTGATCCAGCCATTTTCGAGCAATGCTTTCTAGACTAAGAAAGGTGCCTCTCCAACCCCCACTTCAAGCTAAACCTGTACATTTTCAAATAGACTAAAAGGTCCCGGATGAAGGCCGGTTTTCCTAAATTGCAGGCTCACTATCGCTCAGCCAAATATACTCAACACCTGAATAGGGTGTAGCATCCTATAATTGGCAAGCTAATGAGGTGAAACATCTTAAAATCTCCAAACTAATGGATTAAAATAGGGAGGGTCTTGGACTTGCCTCACACCAGATAGTGTTAAATGTATCCAATGGGTGTACATGTACTGTTGAGAACAAATGAACCTGGTACCAAATCTCACCAGCAGAATGAGCTCATACATAGTATTATTGTCAATGAATGGTCTGTAGCACTTCTAACAACATCATTACAAAGGTTAAACTAATACATTAACCTTCAAACTATTGAAACTGTTGGATCGTTAAAACCTTCACCACTTCACAGCACATGTACAGTTACCAACACATGAACCTGGTACAAATGCTGTGGAGAAATGGCTGCATTTACTGTACCTGCCATAATGGGTTATGCAAATCATTAATGAAAATAATGTTGGTCTTACCCATTTCAAGGAACATAATTACAAATGAGAATACATGAAAACTCACCAAATTATATTTAAATCTGTGAAAAACATATAATCGTATCGCTCATTGACAGCAGTCCCAGGTTCATTAATAGTGTCCAATTGTTCATTATGTGTTGTTGACTCAGTGTAACCCATATATTGTTGACTCAAGCGTTTGTATTGTCAGTATTCTGGAATGACTCCGTAAACATTAGTTGCCTACTATATATTTTGTCAACTCAGTATAGGTGTATGTGTTGCTTATTCTGAGTATATAATTCCAGTGTATATATTGTTAACTCAGCATTTTTTGCTGACTCAGTACCTGTATGTGTTATTGACTCATATCTGTTTGTATTGGTGATTCATCATGTGTGTTGTGACTAAATGTGTGTATTAATGACTGTATGTAGGCCTACTGATGATTCAGTGCATGTAATGATTGATGATTCAGTGGATGCTTCGATGACCTAGTGTATATATTAGGGACTTAGTGTATACACTGATGACTCAATGTATGTGTTGAATCAGTATATTGTACACTTGTTAAGTTGATGTGTGTGTTGGTGACTAAGAGTTTGTGTTATAGTCAGTGTTCAAGATGTGAATGAGTATGAGTTGAGCCAGAGTACAGAAAGTGGCTCAGTGTATCCTGGGGTGTCGTATATGTCACCCCATTAAACTTATCTCCTGTGTCACATGATGAGTGTTTTTTTTTATCATTATATTCATTATTGTCACTATTTTATTGTTAATGTGTCAAGCCGTGAATGTGACACTTTCCCTGCCAAATCAAAATGTAGCTACTACATAGCTTTGACCTGCCGCCTCATGGGCCAAAGGTTTCTTTTTCTGTAAATAGTTTGACCTGAAGTTTTCTTTTTTTGTACAGTTGAATTTGTGTAAACACAGAAAATTTGTATAATTTTGTAATGTGATAACGCCTTATGCCTTGATCATGGTATAAAATTTAATAAAGAAATAGTTTAAATTTTGTTTCATTATAGTTAGTTACCGGTACTTCCTGTCATTTTGCAAACCCCTTCACCACCAGTACGTAATTGTCATCATATTCTGGTTACCATTAGACGATTTCCTTTAGTTTGTAATCTACCGCTAGGACTCAAATGGGTAAATACGATCTCAATAAACCCTCTTAATAACATAGGTCCCTCTTCTATATATCTATCTATTGCCTGACGCCGTGATCCCCGAAGGGGTGGTCATGAACAAACTGCCCCCATGCACCTCTGTCCCCAGTCAGTCGACACCCCTCCTCCCAACCAGCACCGCCTTCATCCATATAGTTCCTCACTCCATCCTTCCACCTCACTCTCGTACACCCTCTTAGTCATGCTTTTGCTTTCCATACGTTCCATATGGCCGAACCATCTCAAGTTGTTCCTTTTCATACTTTCCAGCACATCTACCTCCACACCAAACCTCCTTCTTACTTTCTCATCCGTCTGTCTATCCCTCCATGTAACTCTGCACTTACTTCTCAATTAACTCATTTCCACCGCTCTCACTCTGGTCTGAGTCTCTTCCCGAACGTCCATGCTTTGCTTCCGTAAGTTAGTGTCGGGATTACCACACTGTCATGCAAGGACTTCTTCACTTCCATACTGACCACCCTATTTGTTATTACTGCTTTCAGCGTTCCTACAACCCTCTTCCCCTGTTGTACCCTCTACCGCACTTCTTCATCCATAGTCCCATCTTTACTTAACACACTGCCCAGATACTTAAAAGAGCTGACGATCTCCATAGCCTGATCGTTCAACTTCACCTCACACTCTGTGACTTCACCCCTTTCGAAGACCATAACCTTGCTCTTCCCTGCATTTACCTTCAAATTCCGTTTTTCACACACTGTTCCAAACTCATTTACCAGACCCTGCAACTCCCATTCATTATCGCAAATCAGAACTGTATCATCCGCAAACAGCAGTATAGGCAGCTTCCACTCATTTCCCTCCCTTTTCAGCGATACACCAACATCGGATCCACTTCTCTTCCTAGTATTTCTTTCATGACTCCATCCATATATACAGTAAACAAACACAGGGACATCACACACCCCTGTTTCAACCCAACATTCAGGTCAAAGAACTCGCTCTGCTCATTCTCCACACATACTGCCGCCTTTGCACCCTCATACATGCTCTTCACTACTTTCAGCAACTTGCCATCTACTCCGTATATTCTAAGTACTTTCCACATACCTTCTCTATCCACTCTGTCATAGGCCTTCTCCAAGTCCATAAAGGCAACATACACCTTTTGTTGATTCTCCAGATATTTCTCCACAACACAATTCAGGGTAAAAATCTGATCTACACATCCTCTTCCCTTCCTAAAACCTCCCTGCTCATCGCCTATCCATTTCTCCATTCACACTCTCACTCTCTCAATCACTACCCTACTGTACACCTTCCCTACTACGCTTAGAAGACATGTTCCTCGGTGGTTACCAAACACTCCTCTCTCCCCTTTGCCCTTATATAGGGGGACTATTATGCCAGTCTTCCAGTCATCGGGTGCACGCCCCTTCTCCCATGCTAGTTTGCACATTTTCCATACCCATTCGATTATAATACTATCTCACCACCATACCTCAACATTTCCCCACACACTTCATATGTTCCTGGTGCTTTCCTCAACTTCACTCTTTTCATGGCTTCCCACACTTCTGACTTCCTGATCCCCACCTCCTCCTCCACTACTTCTCTTCTTCTCCCTCCCATACCATATCCAACTATGTTTGCTGGCTCTTCATTCCTTACATTTAGCAACTCGTTGAAGTACTCCCTCCATCTTTCGACTCTCTCTTGCTTCTCGGCTAGCATTCTCCCATTCTTATCTTTCACACCCTTACTGTTTCCCTTGCTACCTTCCCTAACTTTCTTGACTTCTTTCTAGAACAGTTTCTTACACTCCCTCCATTTTACACTCAGATTCCTTCCAAATTCCTTATCTACTCTTCTCTTACTTTCCTTCACTACTCTCTTTCTCTCCACGTATGTCGCTCGTTTCTGCCTCTCCAAATCTTCATTCCCTCTACTACCCAACCACTCCCTATATGCTTTCTTCTTGTCTTCCACAGCTATTTTTTACCTTTTCTGTCCACCATGCTGTACCTTTCACTCCCCTCCCTCTTCTCCTCACTCCACACACCTCCTCACATGCTGCACAGATCTCTTCCTTAAACACCTTGCTCATCTCCTCCACATCTTCCAGGTCGAACCCACCTAGTCGTCTTTCTACTGCTCTTTTGTACTCTTCCCTGATTTCCTCCTCCTTTAGCCTCTCCACCCTCGATACCATTCCCCCTTCCTCTCGCCTCCCTCCAGCTCTCCTCACCCACTTCTTTTGTATCCTAATTTTAGCTACTACTACATAATGATCAGACAGACCCCCTCCATACCCCTATACACCCTAGCATCCAGCACAGATTTCTTCATTCGTTCATCCACACATATAGAATCAATCAGTGACTTTTGTTCCACCACTGTCTTATCCTTCATCGTCCACACCACTTTCCATGTGTAGCCTACCTGTGTATCATTCTGTGTCGGAAGAAGGTGTTGGCTATCCACAGCCGCCTCCCCACACATACGTCCACAAGTGCACTACCATTCCCATTCACTCTGACGGTACCCCCCACCCTCCCACCACTCCATCAACTTACCTATCACCCACCTTACCATTCATATCCCCAATCAGAAATATTCTTTCGTTCTTGTCAAACTTATCCAGGCACGCCTCCACATTCACCCAGAACTCCTCTTTCTCTCTCACAAGTTTATCCTCTGTCGGAGCATACACACACACAATCACCCACGTTTGTATTCCTACTTTCATTCTCACCCACACAATCCTTGAACCCACAGACCCATATTCTCTTACACGCTCCTTCCATTTGTTACTTACAAACAAACACGCACCTTCTCTCGCTGCTCCCTCACTCACTCCAGGACACACACCCATAACACACTCCCACATCTGTACCCCTCCATTTGGTCTCCGTCATTCCAAATACATCCAGCCTGGCATTCACTAACACTTCCAGGACCTCTCTCTCTCTTGTGTGCCATCATTCATGCCACTCACGTTCCATGTAGCTATTCTAAGATTGTCCGTAAGATTGTCCATAGCTGGTCGGGGTTCATCAACACAGGGTCCGTCCGCATCCGAGGCTGATAGTTTATTTTTCGTTGCTTCATATTTTTCACGGGTGGGGGTCGCAAGCCCACCGACCCAACCTCCTTAGTCGTCTCTTACGATACGGAAAAGGCACGTCCCTCTTAAGCTGCATAAAACTGTCTATTTTTAGCCAGAATCAAAGGTAAAAAGATGTCATGGTGGTGAAGGGGTTAACACATATTTGTCAACTACTTGGTAATAATTATCATATATTGATTACACAGATATTATTTATTAATATAAATAAATACCTTTTTGACAGTTTTAATATAATCCCAGCCATAATTGTAATCCTCACATTGTCAATTTTCAGGCAGTATTTTTTATAGAGAATTTCCATGGCACTAAGCCAAACAGCTGAAAGAGACGTAAAACTTACAATGAAGATAAATAAATAGGGAAGAAGCTGGTATACAAATTAAATAATATTAGGGAAAGGGCAACCCACAGGGCAATGACTCAACCTTACCGTGTCAATAATAAATGTTTAAAGGCATTATAGCTTACTGGAAACCTAAATAGAGGCTATCTATCTGTCTTATCTGTTGCCAGACATGATCGCCGAAGGGGTAGCCACGAATGAATCACTCCCATGCAACTCTGTCCTTTGTCAGTTTGTCAGTCGATGCCCATCCTCTCATCCAACAACGCTTTTAATCGTATACCTCTCACCTCCATCCTTCCATCTCACTCTCGGTCTGCTTCATCCTCTCGGTCCTTCCACCTCACTTTTGTACACGCTCTAAGTCATTCTCTTGCTTCCCATACATTCTATATGGCCGAACCATCTCAAGGTGTTCGTTATCACACCCTCAACTTTCCCTTCATAATTGCTGAGGGGCACAGGGCCTTGGGTGGGGCTTTGGTTTTCCGGGCGTTTCCGCACCCTCCTCAGCTCCCCGCCTTGGATTGGCTTCGGTCACCTTGGCTTTATTAGTGGTAAGCAGGGAGGGTTCTGTGGGGGTGCTCGGTTATGGCCTTGGCCTTGCTTGGGACCTTGGGGCTGCTCGGCCAGACAGTCTGGGGAACAGCAACAACAATAACACCACTCTCCTGCACATCCACACCACACTGCTCTCATACTTCCTCATTCATCTGTCTATCCATGCATGTAACTTCACATGTACTCCTCAAGTAACTCATTTCCATCCCTCTCACTATTGATTTGAGCCTCTCTAACTATGCCCATGCTTCACTGCCGTACGTCAATGTCGGGATTACCACACTATCCTGCAATGACTCCTTTACTTTTATGCTGAGCACCCTTTTCCTTGTCACTGCTCTCAGCATTCCTACAACCCTCTTCCCCTGTTGCATCCTATCCTGCTCTTCATCCTCCATACTCCCATCCTTACTCATCACACTGCCCAAATCATTAAATGATCTGACATTCTATATAACCTGACCATTCAACCTCACCTCTCACTCTTTGAATGCACTCCTTTCAAAGACCAAAACTTTACTCTTTCCCGCATTTACTTTCAGGTTCCGTTTCGGACACACAGTTCCAAGCATATTTACCAGACCATGCAACTCCCGCTCATTAGAACTGTATCATCAGCAAACATCAGTACAGGCAACTTCCACTCACTTCCTTCCCTTATCAGGGGTACACCAACATCCACTGCTCTTCCTTGTATTTCTTTCATGACTCCAGCCATATATATATATACATAACAACATTGGGGACACACACCCTTGCTTTAACCAAACATTCTGATCAAAGAACTTGCTCTGTTCATTCTCCACATGCACTGCCACCCTTGCACCCTCATACATGCTCTTCACTGCTTTCAACAACTTACCAGCTACTCTGTATATTATCAATGCTTTCTACACACCTTCTCTATGAACTCTGTCATAGGTATACTATCAATGAAAGTTAAATATTTCTATGCTATAACAATTCAAACAAAATCATTCTAAATTAAATTAATCCATATCTAAATTGAATTCAATCTGAAACAAGCTAATTTATATCCAAAGGTCTCACATAATAAATTATATATAAAGTAAGGTTATAAGGGTTAATATTATCCAGGAATTAACTCGCCAATAGTTCCATGTGGCAACGTGACAAAGGAGAACTTTTACCCAATATGGCGGACAATGGGGAAGCAAGACTTCGGCCCGAGTCAAATGAGAGAATCAAATGATTATATGGGAATGGACATGGATACTATGCTTATCTGTCAGTCAGTCATGGCGTCGATGAGAGCGTTGTGATGGTGTAGATGTATGTATTGCTGTCAGTGTATTGTGATTAGAGGCACAAAAGCTTGATTAACTGAGGGCGGAAATTAGATGTTAACTGGTCGGTGTTCGTGGAGGCTCTGCCGCTGGTCCAGACCTACATCTTGCTGCCTTGGCAAACGCCAGGAGCCCAAATTATCGTACCGTACTGCATCTAGGTTGCTCAATACGATAAATTATATTAATATATACGATAAATTCATATATACTACATAAGACCATGTCAATATATTTTTTAATGATGTAAATATTCCCACTTCCCCTAGTATTGACATTCTCGGTGTAACATTAACTACTAACTTGAGCTGGACACATTATGTTAGAAGCATTGCTAAGAATGCCTCTAAAAAACTGGGACTCCTGTACAGAGTTCGAGAATTCTTCACTGACGAGCAGTTGGCCGTAATATATAAAAGTCATGTGCGTTCTCAGATGGATTACTGTTCACCTCTGTGGGGTGGAAGTGGAGTGGTTGCATTGAGGCAGTTGGACAAAATTCAAAATAAAGCTATTAGATTAATCAATAACCCTGCAATCACACAGGACCTTCCTACATTATCCATAAGAAGAAACGTTGCATTGCATTATTCTACAGATATTTTCACAGCAATTGTTCCGAGGAACTTGCTTCAATTGTGCCGCCTCCACATCTTTCCCCGTAGAACTAGGGCAGCTGAGAGCGCCCATGAATTTACACTTTCTCCTCCACAATGCAGAACTTCTGCTTATCAGAATTCATTTATCCCCAGAGCTACAACTCTTTGGAATTCACTTCCCTCGAATTGCTTTCCACAAACTTACAATCTACAAATGTTTAAATCCAGTTGTTACAAACATTTTATGAATGGAGGATGCCTTTAGGCACATGGACCTTTTTGTTTTATCTGTGTTTTTCCTTCCTCCGTTCATTGTCTCTTAAAAAAAAAAAAAAAAAAAAAAACATCAGTAATAGGTGAGTCGTTACCTTGAGAATCCTCGGACCCAGCAATAACAGGTGGAGTCTCCGATTGTAAAGTGGAATCGAGCTCCAAAGCGTACAAACGTGCGATAGGACGAACAGTAGTACCAGTGGCTGTCTTCAATAGCGCCACCCGCTCTACAGAGTCTTCCCCCTTGTATAGCCTACCTCCAACACGCGGCCCAATTTCCAGTATAAACGAGGACTATCTTCTTTAATTAAAACGACTTCACCAACAGTAGGTACCAGAGGGTGTAACACTCCTTTCCCTCAATGCTAGCAGATATTCATTAATCCACCTTTTTCTAAAATCTTCGATTATCCTCGATATATACTGGTATTGCTTAGACACCGCTGCTTCAGAGTACAACAAGGGATCCTCTAACTCTACAATGGATTGGAAATCAGATGGAAACGCAGTCAATGGTTTACCATATAGCAAGTGAGCTGGCGTTAATGGTAGTGGCTCTTGCAGGTCGGTGTACACATATGTGAGCGGACGATCATTCACGACTGCCTCTATCTCTGTGAGGACTGTCGTCAACTCACTCTTCTTTAATAGAGCACGTCCTACTACCGCTCTGAGTCCTGACTTTACTATGCTGATACACCGTTCCCACATCCCACCAAACCAAGGTGCCTTAACTGGGATGAACCTCCATTCGCACTTTCTCTCCCATAAAAGTGATGATTGTAGGATCACTGCTCATATCCTTTAGATATTTAGATGCCTGGACATAAGTAGGAACATTGTCGCTAAGAATGAGTTGAGGGAATGAACGACGGGCACAAAACCGTCTAAACGCCAGCATAAATTCTTCGCTAGACATATTATCACATAGTTCTAGGTGTACCGCTCGAGACGTTGCACAGGTAAACAACAATATATAAACCTTCTGATGCTCTCTCGTCTTCAATGCCCCTGTGTAATCTAACCCTACAGCTTGGAAAGGTTCTATGTGCTTTACACGGCATTCAGGTAGAGGTGGAGCTGGTCCAGTTGCATATGGTTTACCCTTTAGTCTCTGGCATATTACACACTTTCTTACTATGCGTCGAGCTACTTGTCGAACTCTGGGTATCCACCATGTGAGACGCAAATTTGATATAATATGACATACCCCATAGTGTTTTACTTCCCTATGTTTTTTTTTGTTTTTGTTTTTTTTTTGACAATGAACGGAGGAAGGAAAAACACAGATAAAACAAAAAGGTCCATGTGCCTAAAGGCATCCTCCATTCATAAAATGTTTGTAACAACTGGATTTAAACATTTGTTGATTGTAAGTTTGTGGAAAGCAATTCGAGGGAAGTGAATTCCAAAGAGTAGTAGCTCTGGGGATAAATGAATTCTGATAAGCAGAAGTTCTGCATTGTGGAGGAGAAAGTGTAAATTCATGGGCGCTCTCAGCTGCCCTAGTTCTACGGGGAAAGATGTGGAGAGGCGGCACAATTGAAGCAAGTTCCTCGGAACAATTGCTGTGAAAATATCTGTAGAATAATGCAAGGGATGCAACGTTTCTTCGTATGGCACGTATGATCAATAGATCAGTAACGTGATGTCTTGTTGGCATAAGTATAGGACGGTTTGTGCCGTCCGTTACACCCGACCACTTCAGGCGACCCTCACACCTGATGAGGTCATTATCTAGGTGCAACCTCAATTGACGCACTAAATTAGGCATTATTGTCTTATTCGAGCTTTGCAAAGATTCTAATTCATTGGAAAAGGTTTCTGCTTGAACCCACTTGATCAAAGTTACTTCAGCGGCTTCATATTCACGAGCATCAATGTTGTGACCCTTGTTGCAAAGCTGTCCTGTTACTTTAAGCTTGATATTGGATATATATCTCAACACCCAAGCGACAACTCTGACTAGTTTATTATAGTCACCGAATTTTGCCCACTCTATTACTGGACCAGGTGGCTCATTTGGTTGGGCTGTAACTGCCACTGTTTCCAGTGGCAGAAGTCCCTCACCAACAGCATGCCAAATCGTCCATTCATTTTCATGGAGCAGCCACTTTGGACCATGCGACCACAATTCGGACTTCACTAACTGGCTAGCCGTTATACCCCTAGTTATGAGATCACTAGAGTTGTCTTTTGTATTTACGTAATGATATGCAACGTCTGGCAAAAGGGCTCTTATCTCATCTACCCTATTCCGCACATAAACTGGCAGAGACTTCTTGCTATGTATCCAGTTGAGTGCGACCTGACTATCGCACCAAACGTGAACGATTTCAATATTTAACTCGCTCTCATAAGCTGCGCGTACATGTTGCACCAGACGTGCTAATAGCAGCATGGCAGTCAATTCCATTTTAGGGATAGTTACCTTTTTGACCGGGGCTACTTTGGCCCGGGCTGTAACTAAATGCGCCCCAAATAAAGTAACGACATATATGGCTACCCCGTATGCCGTGGCGCAAGCATCGCAAAACGTATGTAATGTAACGTCGCCGTATGCTGCCACCTTACGAGGTAATGGTTTAGTACATAGGATGTCATACTCTTTCAACAACAATGTCCCTTGGTCATTCAAGTCCTCAGGCAAACTGTCATCCCATCCTATTTTGCATCTCCAAACTTCCTGCATCAGAATCCTAGCACTTATGGTAACGGGTACCCAAAGGATAAAAAAATTGCGCAACTTTGCTCAACAGACTTCTTTTTGAGTGCGCTCCCGTCTGCTGAGCAAAAGACCTTGTTTGAAAAGTTAGTATGTCTTGTTTAGGTTGCCAGATCATCCCCAAATTTCTGGACTTTTCCTGGTTATGAGGTGCCGTACCGTCCACCTGTATCAAACTCTGAAGATCTTCACTATTAGTAACCCACTCACGGAGAAATAAATGTGCTTCTGTAAACAATCTACGTGCTTGCCAGTAGGTATGTAACAATTCATCCTGACTATCGCTAGAACCCTGCAAATTGTCTATATACAACCCGCGAGATAGTTTACTTGTGTCCTCAAGAGTATCTGATAGATTTTTTTTTATTGTGGCATTCAACAAAAACTGTGAACATGTAGCACCAAAGAGTACGACCCGAAAATGGTAGATTACGACCCGACTTTCAGAGTCGCTAATGTCTTCGAACCAAAGAAAGCGGGTAACATCTCTATCTTCCTCTTTTAGTTTGACCATCAAGAATGCTTTCTCGATGTCACTAGTAAATGCATACTGCCCCAGCCTAAACCGCAATAGATGTTGGGACAGATCCGACACCAAGGACGGACCTGTCAGCAGGCAGTCATTTAGACTGGGTTGTTGATCTTGGTGGGCAGAGCAGTCATACACCACCCGTATTGGTGTGGTGACGCTGTCTTTCCTCACCCCATGATGAGCCAGATAGTGAACCCTTCCCTTCCTACTCGGTTCCTTTACATCGACTTTTTCAATGAAGCCCCTATCTTCATATCTCCGAAATACATCGTCATATGCCTGGCGCGTGCTCGGTTCATTTGTTAATTTACGCTGTAATGCGCGCAAGCGACCTAATGCCAAACCATAGTTGGATGGCAGGCTCATCTCACTGTTCTTCCAGGGTAAACTAACTTTATATTGCTTGTCTGAGGCACAGTAGCTCACAGACTCTTCAAACCCTTTCAGCGCAATTTCCGAGTCATAATCGGTCTCCATAGGACTAATGCCTATGTGATCCAATCTCCACAGTCGTTCCAGGTCGAACTCGGCAGTCATTTTTGGGTCACTAGGTTGGAAATCCTCCCTTCCCAACTCCTCTGCCGCGGTTACATTCACTCTTAATATCGAGACCGTGTCGACCAGGACATTTGACTGTGTAGTATGCACCTTTCTGCTCATGCAATAACCAAATTTAGTGGGGATTAAAATTACACTACACATTCTTTTAAATCCAGGGTATACTACATCATAATAATGATCCACACCAAGTAGAACATGCACCTCATTCTGATCTCCCATGGGATCTGACAAGTTAACCCCTTTGCTACGTAATGCGTGTTCCACCTTCTTCACTCCTACAGATACATATTCTGGTAGGGTGTCTACTACGATACATGTCATAGAGTACCTGTTTTTACGGTAGAAATATGAAATCTCCGCTATCTCGTAGACTTGTTTGTCAGTAACCCCTGTGAAGCCCTGCAATCGAAGAGTCTCAGCTCCTACGATTCGGTGCTTAAGTCCCATTAATACAGACCTTTTTATAAAGGATCGTTGAGACCCTTGATCAAGATTCAAGAAGTACCCGACAAACCTTGTTACTGTCATTACCTTCCATGGGAATCTGTATTGTGGGCAATATAGTGGTGTCTTTCGTGCTACCTAGTGTCAAAGTTGTAGTACCCTCTGGTTTGACGTCTTTGACTTTGTCTGCTGTAGGACACAACTTGTCAAAGTGATGTCCTTTACAGTGGCGACAGGGCCTTAAGTATGTAGCAGTACATTGTCCCTGCTTACCATGTTCCTTACTCAGACAACCTACACATAGCTTCAATCTCTTTGCCTGCGCTAGTTTTGTCTCATTTGTTGGGTATTTTACACAGAAACTCCATTTATGTTTGTTATTGTTACATAGCTTACATAGAATCTGAGCAGGTTTCTTATATGTACCCTCTTTCTTTCCTTTAGTCCCCACCGTCATGCTTACAGTTCCCCTCATCTCCACATTCCCACTCCCTCCCGACACATACATTCTCCCATTGTTCAACTGTAGATTACTAATTTCTTTACTGAACTGAGTTTTGAACTCCTCCAGATCAAACGATCTAACCTTGTCAAGTATTGCCATAGGAAGCTTCTGACGTAAGATAATGACTATAATTTCCTGTGTGGTGAGCCCTAGGGTGTCTAGCGATCGAGTATGGCACTCCATATTTGCCCTAAAATTTGCTAACTCCTCAACCTTATACTGTGGTTCTGCGAGCTTTAACAAGGCAACGACATGGGCCATCTTCAACTGCTCTTGATCCCCATATGTGGACTGTAATAGTTGTACTGCCTCAAGATAGCTATCACCTACTACCGCAAAACCCTCTATCAAATGTAAGGCCTCTCCTTCCATTTGTCCTTTCAGATAGTGAAACTTACGGACATTATCCAAAGAGGATTCATGAACTGTAGACCGAAATACATCCCAAAAAGCTAACCACTCAGTCAATTTGCCCCCAAATGTAGGAAGATTGAGCGTTGGGAGGTGCACAGTGTGTTTCGGGTCAACCCTTCTATGGGCATCGTTCTCGCCTCCCTTCTTATTTGCGACAGCGCGCTGTAAGTGCTTCGGTTTAAAGACAGGTTCATCATAGAAGGCGCGATTATCACACTCTGCAATTATCTCTTCCTCCTCTGTCATGCCTGCCACAATCACCTCTCTCAGAGCAACAATACGACCGTGGGTAGCCTGGACATTGTCTATCCTAGCCTCTAATTCCTCGAGGTCAGCAGTAGTGATGAAAGTGTTGACATCAATAATTAACCTATTTAATACTCCCCGAAGTCCCGCCCTCTGATTTTTAGGGGCTTTGCTCTGCACCCCAGTAGACCGTGTCCCTTCCTGTTTACTCATTTTGTATGTAAGCCTGTAGGCTATTTACCTAAAATGTTATAATTCCAACGGAAAAAATAGTAGCCTAGGTAAGAGACGCCGACCGGCAGACTTCTATGTTATGGAGAAAAAATAGCACACCAAATAGCAATACCTACACTAAAGGGTCATATTGAACAAGATTTTTTTTTAGGTCAGGTCATATGTCACAGGAAGTCTGAAATGAAAGAGAAAATTATTGGGGGAAGATGATGGGTGGGATGCAGGACTTAGGCAGGCGCAACGATATCACCCTGCATTCCGGCTCTAACAATCGCTTGGCTAGCTTTACCAGTTTATCATAGAGTTGTTCCTGCATCCTGTTATATGTTGCCTTGCTCATTGCCTTAAAAAATCCCTTACTGGTAGCTAATTCCCGAGGTCTGGGCACCAATGTGGTATACTATCAATGGAAGTAAAATATTTCTAAGCTATAACAATTCAAACAAAATCAATCTAAATTAAATTACTCCATATCTAAATTGAATTCAATCTGAAACAAGCTAATTTATATCCAAAGGTCTCACATAATAAATTATATATAAAGTAAGGTTATAAGGGTTAATATTATCCAGGAATTAACTCACCAATAGTTCCACTTGGCAACGGGACAAAGGAGAACTTTTACCCAATATGGCGGACAATGGGGAAGCAAGACTTCGGCCCTGAGGCTCGAGTCAAGTGAAAGAAAGAATCAAATGATTACATGGGAATGGACATGGATACTATGCTTATCTGTCAGTCAGTCATGGCGTCGATGAGAGCGTCGTGATGGTGTAGATGTAGGCCTATGTATAGCTGTCAGTGTATTGTGATTAGAGGCACAAAAGCTCGATCAACTGAGGGCGGAAATTAGATGTTAACTGGTCGGTGTTCGTGGAGGCTCTGCCCCTTGTCCAGACCATAGACTACATATAACCTAGACACGAAAGTGTGACGTCACACGGTTATATAGTTTGCCGCGCGTCCTAGGGATTTGGTGGCAGCACTTTTGTACTGTACAACAACCAAAGCACCTCAGTGGCTTGTCCCTATTATAGATAGTCTGTGCGCCGCGTGCACCTGCCAGCTAGCTTGCTGCAGTGTTTCCAAAGTTAACCCGGCAAGCGCGATAGGCCTCATGGAAGGCTTCCTATAGGGAACGCGATAGGCCTCACGGAAGCAAGACCATAAAAAAAGCCTTCCAAAAAAAAAAGGGCCTATCAAAACAAAGGATTTTGTCTCTAGGTGAGATAATTCCCCTCTAGTACTCATCCATGTGTTTCTCACCCCTCCCCCTCCCCTCCTTCCCCACCTTATTCCCCCCTCCCCCCCTCCTCAATTATCACCAATTTATCCTCTTATTATCATCATTTATCGGTTATTTTTCTCTCCCGCGATAATGTAGCACAAGTGGGTTGCATAAAAGATCGTTATGCAACACCCAGACACCGGCACACACCGCCCCGCTCGTCTCAGTTGACTCCCAGACAGCGAGAGGGGAGGGCTGCCTGTGGCTCTCTCTCGCCTGAGATTATGACCGGGTGGCCAATATCTTCGTTTTTCACCACCCAAATGCTTTTCCCACTTATTTTAGCACTCTTGAAGGTTCATATATACATCATATATGTAAAATAAAAGCATACCGAAAACAAATAATGCTTTATATTGTAAATATAACGAATTCTGTCAGAATCCAGGGCTAGAAATGCACAAATAACTACCCTAGCACCTAGGTCTATATCGCGCTTGTCAGGTTAAGGGAATATCCGCAAAACGAGGGAGCAATAGATTAAAGAGGGAACGTATTTAAGAGTTAATTAATGTTGGTAAAAACACTTGTAAATTATTTAGTATAAATTAGATATATATATATAAGCAAGATAAAAACATTAAGTATACATATACACTATAAAACATAGGCTACTCATATATGATGCAAGCTGTATACCTTCAAGCAACACAACAAGAATTAAATTGTCATTTTGAATATATATTAGTAAGTTACATGTTATGTAGATGTTAATTTGTCAAGTAGCACTAAAACTGGACATTTATACTTATGACATCTTGGGATATTTTGTCCCACCATTGACGTTGGCAACTCCCGAATCTCACATCAACAATGGCGGGTGTTGGAGGAGTTTTGCTTGTGTACCTCCTCATAATGACGACAATTACACGATGACTGGCCTTTACAGTAGCCTCTACTTATGTCTATTTAACTATGTCATGTCTACAGAGTCTCTGGATAATGTTTAATTGCTTATTAATAGCGTTATTAGTACAAGGTAGGGATTATTACGAATTAATGAGGACCAAGGACAAGGATAGTCAATATAATGTCTTTGTGGGGACCCTCCCCTCTCATTGTCCTTTGCGATTGTGCTGCCATCTCTCGAACGCGCGGATCCCTATTTACAGATTTGTGGCGTCTTCTTTCGTCTCTAGGTCATATGTACTCTATGGTCCACGGCACATGCCAATATGCGTCCTGGAGACCCAGGGATATCACCCAGCAGCCGGGACGGAGCGCCAACCGCACCTGACTGATGGTGAGCATCCGAAAGCGGTCGTTCACGATATGCAAATAGATGCACGACAGGTCGACCACCGGTCCCATCGCATCGCAGTCCTTCTGTGGGACCAGAAACACATGTGAGAGGAAGACCCGCTTGAGTGGCGAGAGTACCCGAACAATCCCATGCTCGAGCATTGACATGATAACCGTGGCCACGTCTGGAGAGACGTGCCGATGTCGGGGAGGACATCTGAGAGGGGGCCTAGACCGCCCCCTCCAGGACAGATCCCGCACCACAACCCGACGCGCCCACGACCGGCGAGGCCATTGCCGATAGTGGGGGTAAAAGAAGTCGGGAGGGGCCACTTGTGTGAGCCTCAACACTCGTGCGGGGAGGCGGTCGGGAGAGAAGGGGGAAAAAACCCAGGAGGAACTAGCGGTGTGCTGAGCCAGCATAGTCGGCAGTCTTGCCGCGGTGAGACTGACCACCACGGGCACCCCCTCCCCCGTAGCGACCGCGTCCCTAAAACCTGCGCGGAGGATCCTGCGCAGGGCGGCGATGCACCTGCCTCTGGTCGGTACGCCGCGAGGACGCCTCAATGGCGAGCGGACGAGATGAGCGAAGAGACGAGCGGCGGACAGAAGGGTGCATTGCCCGTCCCCTACCCCCTTGGTATCGCCCATCGATGGCACCTCGCCAAGGCTGGCGTCCCCTCGGCGGACCGGCCTTCCTCCCACGACCCTGGGAGGAAGCGGCTGCGGGAGGCCGCGACGCCCCAGAAACACGGGGTGCGAAGTGTCCCGCAGTCGCAAAGAGGTAAGTCTCTTGCCACGCACCATCCGAGAAGAGACCCTCAGTTGCGAGCTCAGAGAGGAGCAGCTTCGTCCTGATCTCCGCGGGCGCCTTCTTACAGAAGGCCACCCTCAGCGACGGTCTACACTTAGCATGGACGGACGGCACCCTGAAGGTCACCCACTGAGGTCAGGGCGAGCTGCAGCTGCACGCGCCGCAAGGTCTCCCAACCCTTCTTGAGGTCACCAGCAGGCTCGGCTTCAAGAAGCCGGAGGTGAATCCTCGCCATTTGGAACAGCAGGAGGGTGGAGAGCAAGCGAGCGGCGCGTTGCCGGAGCCGGTGATCCCGATCGAGGGCACTCTTCTCCGATAGCACGAAGAAAGACGTGGGCAACTGGTCAAACACAATGTTAGGGGCATTCAGCCATGACCAATATGTGGGAGAGACCCCAGATGATGACAGGACTAGCCCAGACATAAAAGTGTTGTCAGGGGGCGGGAGAGAAACAAAGCCCTCAGCAGACCTGACGCCAAAACCAACCCCCTCCGCCAGTCACCGATCCCAAGGCCCGTCCTCAAGATTAGTGAGCCCGAGCATGACGTTGCCTGCAGCATCGCGAGCACTTTTCACCAGAGGAAGACCGGCAATGGCTGACAGAGCGGGAGCATCAGCTAAGATGTCTCGGCGGGTGTAGTCCGACCAGAAACGTGTAGACCCAGAGGGAGATACCCTAGGACGGTATGTAAAAAACTGCAAATCCACCTCTGGGACTAGGCCGTCCGGAGTCAGTGCCCGGAAGATACCCGGAGCACTAATCTGCATATTCCAATTCTCAGCAACTGGCCGTTCCCCCCGTGCATGAGTGGCGGCACGTTCCGGGTGAGTAGCCACCACATTCTGCCAAGACGCAGGCTCGCCATACAAAGAAGGGACGACACGTTTGGGAATCTTAAACTTAGACAATGGGGGAACACTAACGGGCTGGCCAACCATCCCCAGCCCGCACCCAGGCAGCACGACGAAAGACGGTGAAGGAGCCGGAGAGGGGGCTGGCGCAGGCAGAGCCGCGGCCGCCACCACAGGGGTTGCTGGGCCAGTAGGCAGTTGACCTTAGTAAAGGGGAAAGGCCAGTAAAATCATCAGATATCTACATCCAAGCGTCCCAACCGAATTGTCTAGCATCACAGCTGACGTGGGAGCGTCCGGGGGAAAAGAGAAGAGAGGCAAAGCATAGGCCCGACCTAGAGTAGGATAGAACCCACCCGAGGGCGGAACGGGCCCCGGGAGGCCCTAACCCAGATGCCAGAGGCTCGTAATAGAGCGGTCCTGTAAGAGAAGGTGTCGAGTCAGAGACCTGGAGCGGGAGTCATCCACGCACTAGGGCGGAGCGAGCCGATTGCAGCCCGTCCTAGAGACCCGCGGCACCGGTGAGGGTGGAAGGAAAAAAACACTCAAGATACCGGTGAGCACAATGTAGGTTAAGACCGTGGCTCAGGAGCTGGAATCAGACGAAAACTGGTGCCCCCAAGATGGGTTAGAAAAACCGTAGACAGGCAAGCAAGAGCAAGCCTAGGAGGCAACAGTGTCTGACATCCAAAACGCCCCCCCCCCCAAACAAAAAAAAAGTTAGGCTAAGCGAAAAGTCGGCCTAGCCTAAAGAGGGGCAGGGAAAAAAGAAGCCCGACGTCGGAACGTAGAGCCCACTGCAAAACCGCGGTCGTGCAGGAATGTTAGCACGACCAGTATGTCGGACGGCAGAGAGCGGCCAAACAATCAGAGGATCACCGAAGACCGCATGTGCGGGGATCCTGGGGTATGCGGCAGACGAACCAGAGAAGGAACTCGGACACTGTTGCCAACCCAAAAAATACCAAGAAGAGGGTTTCACATTTCTGAGTTTTGCAGGAGCCGTGCATTGTTGTTGTTGTTGTTGTTTTTGGCGCACTCTCCCATCCAGGAGTTCGGTCTATGAACGATGGCTGTTTCCTTATTGTTATTTGTATTTGTTAAACATTTTCATATTACTTATATATTTCTTTTCTCAAATTAACGATAGTCTCCCTCCTTTTTAGAACTGTTCTTATAATCTCTGCTACCCTTTTTAATTCATTTTGTTCAAATATTTCCCTCAAGTTGTCCCTGCCTCTCTGATCTTTGTATAGGTCTTCGTATGATTCACAGTTGAACAGGTGCATTTGATTTTCATTTTCATTTTGACAAATATCGCACAATAGGTTAGGTTCATATTTGTTTTTGAAGTTTTCTTTTACTTCTATCATTCTTGTCCTTGTCATAAAAATTGTTCTGGCATTTTCAAAGCTTAAGTCCTCAATATAATTACTTGATATGTCTTGTTCAACAGCTTCTCTAGTTTTACTTCCACTTCTCATACCTTCTATTATCTCTTCCCTATTTTTGATTTGCACTTTATCTTTAATCAAGAAGATCTGAATCGCCTACTGGACTGGGCAGATTCCAACAACATGAGGATGAACGGCGAGAAATTCGAATTGCTAAGGTACGGCCCTCTGCAAACCATCAAAGAGAGCACCAGCTACCAGGCAAATCAAGAAACCATCACTCCAAAAGAACATGTGCGGGATCTGGGAGTAACAATGAGTACAGATGGAACTTTTTCTCGCCACATCAACCAAACCACCGAGACAGCTAGGAGATTCGCAGGATGGATACTCAGGACCTTCCAAACTAGAGAGAGGGCCTGTATGCTGACACTCTGGAAGGCTCTGGTCCTCCCAAAGGTGGAATACTGCTGCCAGCTATGGACTCCCCACAAGATAGGTGACATCGGCAAACTGGAGTCTCTACAGAGGACCTTCACCAGCAGGATCTGGGGACTCCAACACATGAACTACTGGGAACGCCTGAAGGAGTTGCGGCTCTACTCCCTTCAGAGACGACGAGAACGTTACCTAGTGATTTATGTGTGGAAGACCCTAGAAGGGCTGGTACCTGACGTGGGACTAGTCATCAACAATCACGTTAGAAAAGGGCGACTGTGCTACATCAAGAGGACTGAGGCTACCTCTCAGAAAATAGCAACAGTCGCCCACAACAACTTCAGCAAAAATGGGGCTCCCCTCTTCAATACTGTACCAAAGGCCGTCCGGGAACTGACGGGAGTCACGACAGACTCCTTCAAGCGTCAGCTGGACCTATGGCTGGCTACAGTACCAGACGAACCCCCAATACTAGGATATACCAGCACCGCATCCGACTCGTTAGTAAATAGACGGAACGAGGGAGTTGCGGAGCTGCCTGGCTGCAGCGGAAGTCCACTTTAGCTACGTCCACAGAGGACGGAATTCTACCAAGTATGACCAAGTAAGTAATTGCTTAGCTTCGATTTCACTCATTCTTTCAAGATTTTCAGTTATATTGTATTTTTCTTTAAGAATACTGTTATGCCCTGTTTTTCTACAGGATTAACTTGGGTGATGTGGGCTCTATCTGACTGGGTATATAAGGCTGCATGCACAATACAAGGTATGAGGAATAGAGAACACAAAATAAACACACGGTCACACGACACACGATCACGTTTATTTAAGTAGATGAATAAAAAGCATAGAAAGATAGTAATACTCTTACAAAACAAATAATAGAAGGGAACTGCTAGCATTAGCGGATCTGGATGGAGCCTAGTCTCCCACTTCCAACGTTCAGGTATACTCTTCTGATCACTGGTTTAGTTAGCAAGTTTTATAATACTGGAAGACCTCAATGTACTTATGTATTCACTTTCACTAATTAGATTTCTTACTGGTAGGTCGGGTGCCCAAGTAGCGGCTCACAGTTAGAATTAGACACGCGTATATTTTAGAACACGGAAATTCTAGTAACCTCAAGGGGGTACTGATCTAAGATTTATATTCTTATGGCAGAAATACGTAGAACACAAATCAGTGGGCGAACGTTAGATATTATTAGGGTTTTAATATCTGAATAAGGTAATTACGAGAGTCGATGTCGCCTGTTAATTAATGAACACTGATACGCTTAGTACGTCCCAAATGGAATGGTTAAATATGAGTTACACTGGGCAAAGTTATAGCCACTTCATAGAAAAGTTAATAAGTCAATGTCGAACTAGTACTATAACACGTTAGTACTAATAAAGTGAATCTTGAATAGTATTTGTTGGTCTGGTCCTGGTTATCTTGCTTCCGGTGATGTTGGGGGCTAACGACTGGTTCCTCGGCCGTCCAGGTGGTCCAAATGTAGGAAGTTCTCAAGTCGGATCTCTTGGCGATCGGTGCTGGCTACACACTTATATACCCACTAATTTGTGTGAAGGTTATAAGGTGCACGTTGGTACTTGTACGTGGACAGATCTTCCATTTAACTTCTGCCACGGAGTCTGCCGGCTCGGGAATCTCTCAACTCAGGAACAACACAAGGGCAGAGCTAGAGGTCAACTTCAGGATGGGTACCACTAGTTGGTGTCTATCTTTCAACTGATTTTACTGGGGGCGGGAGCTGGGTTTATAGGCTCGGTTCTGGACCCTGTAGGCCATAGGGATCTTGAGTCTTATGGACTTATTGGAGCTCTCAATAGATATGGGGACTAGGTAAGATGGTGATTACTGTTGTGACACATGGCTATAGGAAGCCTTCATCTTGTGATATAACTGAGCCTTAGTAAGAGGTACTATTTTGGCTATACTGGAAGTATTTATGGGAGGGAGACTGGATCTACTTTGCGGGGAGGGCTGGGACAGCTGTGATAGGGGCGTCTCTCTTATATTGCTCAGTCTTCATTCTATGGCATAGCTGAGGTGCTAATTTGCTTATCCGAGTATGCAAGAAAGGTGAATGGATGATTGTGGGTAAAAAGAGGTGAGTAAGGGGGTTAGACATGCATGGTTAGTTCATTGATAGGAAGAATTCCTGGGCTACCTGGCAATGACCCGGAAGTCAAAACAGGGGTCAGGTATACCTCCGCGGGGTGGGGGTCTCCCTCCTCGGGTGGGTAAAAAAGGGGTAGCCGGGCGCTCTCTCTCTGGGATGGTCGTCCGGCGGCTGTGGCTAGGGGCTTGCCATATCACCAGTTTTTGTAATAACCCTCTGTTTATGAGACAGATGTGGGTCTTCTTAATATCCAAACCGAAGGTGCCTTGGCTAGCTGGTTTTAATCGGTTGGTTGTTAATCGTATGGTTTGCTGGATGTGGTGGAGACTGGTTGCTAACTCTGCCACATTTATCTGGAAGTATGGCAATAGAAGTTAGTTACTGGTGAGGCGGCTAGCCTCGCACCGACGACCATTGGGTGCAGGGATGTGAATAGGTTGTAAGAGAATAGATGGCATGCAAGGGGTTAGTAAAGTTCTAATGTTGTTCTGGCCTAATAAGGGATAGGCAGGCTGGATAGGAGTATATATATAAAAGGTTGGAGAGCGTTAGCAACGGAAAAATCAAGGATCTTCAAGAGGTATGAGAGAGAGGCTAGGTCGGACAAGAGTTGAGAAGCGCAGGGTATTTTAATGAGAGGGGAGGAGTTCAGGGGGGCTATAGGGAAATTTGACCCTAAGGTCTCTGGGCGTGGGGGTGGCATTAGGCTGCAGTTGATATTGGAGTTTGAAAAGGCAGTGAAAGTACGTTAGCCAAATGCTACCGGGGAATGCAACTATGGGGTGGTATATGAGTCTGGAAAAGATAGAATTATGTGGACTGTGGGGTTGGGGGGGGGGGGGGGGGGGAGAAGGAGGTGAACTGTAGGTGTGTGCTTGACTGTGGGTAAAATGGGGAAAAACATGGTGTATTATTCTTCGTCAGTACGAGGGGTTATGGATACTATTAGTTGGCACAAGCTTTTGCACGTCTAGTTGTCCCTGGGAACTGTGTTTTCTATGAAATGTATACCAAGAAAAGCGGCAGTTCGTAGGGGTACTTCGTTATTGTTTCGAGGTACTTATGACAGATACTGGTAACAAGATTATCTATACAATCTCTGGTTGGAGTAAGAGGTGTAGGACACGAAGCAAATTGGCGTAGTGTGGACTGTGGATACGAAGGAGGTAAGTGGAAGACGTATGACAATTGTGGAAAAGTAAATGGAAAAAGGTGAACACAATGGCGGATAAAGATACTTAACCTAAGGATTGAATACATAGATTTATGGGGCGATGGGTCTCCAGAAACTTAGTCTGGCAAGACAAGATGTTAGGGAATGTTAATATTAATACTTAACCTAAGGATTGAATACATAGATTTTATGGGGGCGATGGGTCTTCAGAAACTTAGTCTGGCAAGACAAGGTATGTTAGGGTATGTTAATATTAATATCTTAAACCTAGGGACAGAGCATGGGTGTTTTTAATATGAATGTATATTCCTGTTCATCATCATGTAGGACACGAGGGGGTAGTGTACGTGAGGTGTGGAAAAATGGTCAGTTTAGAAGGGGTAGGTAGGTGCGGGTTGGAGCTGCTTAGCCCTGCGGCCTTGGGCCTGTCTGAATTGGCTGGCTCGGTCAGCTGGTCCTTTCGTTCTGTGGACCTTTCTTTCGGGTGTTTCTGTGTGGTGTTCGCTCGTGGCTTCTGTGGTGGGCTTCTCGTTCTGGGGCATTTTACTTCCCTCTCCTTCATTATAGGCTCGTCCCCGAGCCTCAAGGGTGAAGTAAAAAGAAGCATCGTCATGGTGGGTAATTTTGAGGGTATTTAGAAGGTTCCACCAAGCAAGAGAGGGACGGTCAGGTTTCTTTTGCAGGTCAATGTATACCTGTAAGAATGTGTCCTCTGTGTTGTGGCGGGCGGTTGCCCGGGCTTGATGTGGGCGTTGTATACGGGCTAAGCGTCCAGTGTTTTTTTTTACTTTAACCTTCCGTATGAATGGTTTGTAGCTTTCCCCCGTGGGGGTCGGAGTGAGGTGTGTGGGACTGACAGGAGGTCTGTTTAGTGTGGTGAATGGGTTACTAACCGAAGGGGGATTCACGCGTGACAACAGAGCTGGGGATGAAGGGGGAATATGAGTCTGGGTTTTTGGGGTTTTCTTGGGCGGTGTTGTAGGCTGGGAAAATATAGTGAGGCAATGCGCAAGATCGGTTTAGGTAAGGTGGGTGAAGGAGGTGTGTGGGAAGGAGGGGGTGTGTGTGTTGTGTGGCTTGGGTCCTTAGTGTCAGAACGGGGTGCTATTTTTGTATCGCTGTCTTTAAATCTGATGGGTCTGTTGATTATTCTACCTCTGGCGGTCCTGGTGGGAAGGTAGATGTTTGTCGTGGGACTTGAGTCGCTCGACGATGTTTTATATTGAGGGGAAGAACGTTTTACAGGTGAAGGGCATTTACTGGGGGTGAGGTCGGGGTTTATTTGAGAGGTAGATGCGTGTGGGGGATTATGTTGGGTGAGGGTGGTAGGCAAAATGGAAGAGGGTTTGGTGGGGGTATTTGTGGGGGTTCTCTCAGGGGTGACCTGGTGGGGGGATTTTTTAGGGGTTGGTTGGTTGGAGGTTCGATGAGATGAGGAGATTGGTTGATGTGTGGGGGGGGGGGTTGCGGGGATAGTGGAGGGGAAAGGGGCGGATGCGGGGGGGGCTAGACGGGTGGGTAGGGAGTGGGGATTTAAGTTGGAGGGTTGGGGGTAGGGACGTGTGTGGGATGTGTCCTTTGGTGAGATCGGTGATTTGCTGGTGGTGGAAGTAGGCGGTTTTATGGGTGTTTGGTGGAGGGGTAGATCTAGCAGGTCATTCGGGGTAATGAGGTGGGGGTTGAGAGGGGATGAGGTTGAAGAGGAAGGTATGTGTTTTTGTGGGTGGGTGGGGGTTGTTACTTCTGGAATATAGTTAGAGGGTTTATGGTGTTTATTGGTGATTATTCGTCTTCTTTCCCTTTGTGGAGGAGAAGTCGACGAAGAAGAAGAGGAGGAGGTTAGTGGTCTGGCAGCCCTACGGAACTTGGTTAGCAGGGTGTGTTTCCTGGAGGTTTTAAAAAGTTTTTGTCGTGGGTGTAGGTTGTAGCGTGAGGTTACTGAGGTAGATTGTGTGGTGTGTTTGGGTGTGTACTTGGTTTTGGGTGGGGGTGTGGTTTTCTTAGTGTGGTGCCTGGGGAAGGTATGTCAGGGCTAGATGGAAGAGTTTCTGTTGTGGGGGGAGGCTTTCGTACTTGGATAAGCGGGGGAGGTACTTGATTATCAGAAGTGAAAGAAGGTGTCATGGTGGAGGAGGGTGTGATAGTGGGGGCTTGGGGTTTGTGGAGGTTAGTTTGGGGGGTATGTTGAGGAATGATCTGTCTGTTCGGTGTCGGAGGGTTTAGGTCCTTAGGGGTTTGTGTGGGGATATTTATAGCTGGAGTGGACGGTTTAGTAGGGGTGTTTAATTCTGGTTCAGACGTGTGGGGTGGGGTATTGTCTTGTGGTTGGAGTGGTTTAAACGCTCGGACGAATCTAGTTCGGAACGTGCGAGTCACGCCGTGATAATCGATGGTGACTTGATAGGCGTTTGGGACTTGTGTGATGGTGTAGGGCCCGACATAGCGAGGGCCTAACTTGTTGGTGATAGGGAGGTTGGCTACCATTACGGTGTCATGAATGGCGAAAGGGTTTTTGTCATTGGTGTTATCAGTTTTGGTGTCCTGACAGGTTTGGGCGGTATGGAGGGTGTTTTGCAGATGTTGCAATGGGTCAATTGTGGAGGTGGTGGAGGGGAGGTGAGCGTGGTGGTGGAACGGCAGTAACAGGGGGGGTACGCCGTAAACACGTTCATGAGGGGAAATACCGTCTTCTCGGGGACAGGTGTTCATGCCCCATTGTATCATCTTTAGTTGTGATGGCCAGTCTGAGGTGTTAAGCGCAATCATTTTTGTCCATAACTGATTGTTGATGGTGCGATGGCTGCGTTTGCATATAGCATTTCCTTGAGGCCAGTATGGGGATGAGTGTTTAATCTTAATACCACATTGTTGGGTGAACTGTTGCCAAACGTGTCCACTAAACTCGGGGGCATTGTCGGATGGAAGAGCAAGGGGCAGACCGAATATAGGGAATACTTCTGTGGCAAGCAGTGTGGCGACTGTGGTGGCTGTGTGGTCTTTAGCTGGGCAGGCTATTAAAAATTTGGAATAGACGTCAACAAATGTGACGATATAGCGTTTGCCAGCGTAAGGAGGAAATGGGCCCATGATGTCGAGGGATAGGACTTGGAACGGTTTGGTAGCCGACAAGGTACCAGCTGGGCCTGGGGTGCGTGATCTATCCTTTCCCAATAAACACGGTTTGCAGGATTCTGTCACTCGTTGTGCAATTTTGGAGGGGTTGGGGGTCCAGTATTGGTCTGTGAAGATCTTCAACATCTTCTTTTGTCCAAGGTGTATGCCGTTTCCCTCGTGGATGGCAATCATGTAGTCGTGGCAATGGTGGGGTCTAAGATTATGTGACCAGAGTCTGTGGCAAGTTGATCTCCCCAGCGAGTCAGTTTCCTGAAGACATTTAACGGTATCCAGGGGGGTCTGATTCTTGCTTCCCAAGATTGAATTAGGGAGGGGGCTGAGGGGGCATTATGTTGGAGGATGGGGGTAGGTAACAACTCGTTTTGTAAGGCGGCTAGGTTGGTGGGGGGTCTTTTGGTACTGGCAAACGTGACAGGGCGTCTGCATTGGTGTGGAGTTTGCCTGGACGATACTGTATTGTAAAGTCGTAGTCCTCTAGTGTCTCCCTCCAACGTACCAAAATGGCTGAGTTGGTTTCGCACTTACGCAGCCATTGTAAACATTGATGGTCGGTTATTATATCGAGTTTTGCGCCCAACACAAATGACCGGAAGTGGCTGAGTGCCCAAATGATCCCTAAACACTCTCTCTTGGTGGCTGCATAATTCTGTTGTGCTTGGTTGAGTGTGGAGCTGGCATACGCTATAACATATTCCTCTCCGTCTCTGACTTGAGCTAAAACTGCACCAATGGCGTACAGAGATACGTCGGTATAAAGACGAACGGTTTATGGTAATCAGGGAAAGCGACAATAGGGGCTTGGATTAGCTTTTGTTTCAAAGTGTTAAACGCGAGGTCTCTTTCAGGTGTCCAGGTGAACGGGGTGTCTTTGTGGGTGAGTTGGTGGAGGGGTCTGGCTATGGTGGCGAAGTGGGGGACGAAACGTCTGTAGTATGTGGCTAAACCTAGAAACGAACGTACTCCTTTAACGGTGGTGGGTGGGGGTTGGTTTTGTATGGCTTGCAGTTTCTTTGGGTCTGGTGCAATACCATGTTCAGATATTACGTGGCCTAGGAAGTCTACCTTATTTCGGGCAATCTCGCACTTTGAGGGTTTTAATTTCAACCCGGCGGCTCGGATTCTTTGTAGGACTTGTCTCAACCTGAGGAGGTGTTCTTCCCAGGTTGGTGAGTACACAATAATATCGTCCAGATAGGCTAGGCAGGTTTCCCAGGTGAGGCCATGTAGTACCGCTTCCATCAAACGGGAGAAAGTGGCGGGTCCGTTACAGAGGCCAAAAGGTAGGACGTTAAATTCATAGTGGTGGCCACCACTAGTGGAAAATGCTGTTTTCTCTTGGTCCTCGGCCTTGATAGGCACTTGCCAATACCCTGCTTGCAAGTCGAGGGTAGTGAACCATTTGGATCCGTGTAGAGAGTCAAGGGAATCGTCTATTCGGGGTAAGGGCGTAGCGTCTTTAATGGTTACGTCATTCAACCTCCTGTAATCGACGCAAAAACGGGTTGTCCCAACTTTCTTTTTGACTAGGACAACAGGGGAAGACCAGGGACTAATGGACGGGGTGGCAATACCGGCCTCTAACATTTCCTGGACTTGGCGTTCCTCTTCCTGACGTTGTATGGGATTCTTTCTACGGGATGGTTGTTGTATGGGGGCCCTGTGGTGTTAATGATGTGTTGTTCTACATCTGTCTGTCCGATTTCGGTGGGTTGTTGGGCAAACACGTCACTGAATTCTAGCAATAGGTCGTACATGCCGTTCTTTTGGTGGTCGGATAATGTGTCAGGGAGAGGGGGCAATTGAAGGCTGGTAGGGGTGTCATTAAAATCTATGGGGAGGTCATCGAAAGTTTCGAGGTCTCCTATAATGAGACCTTTTGGTAATGTCAGTAAAATGCCCCAGAACGAGAAGCCCACCACAGAAGCCACGAACGAACACCACACAGAAACACCCAAAGGAAAGGTCCACAGAACGAAAGGACCAGCTGACCGAGCCAGCCAATTCAGACAGGCCCAAGCCCGCAGGGCATAAGCAGCTCCAGGCCGCACCTAGATACCCCTTCTAAACTGACCATTTTTCCACACCTCATGTACACTACCCCCTCGTGTCCTACACTCCTAACTACAAAGATGATGAACAGGAATATACATTCATATTAAAAACACCCATGCCCTGTCCCGACGTTGAGCCAATGCCAACACATCAGACAGCCATAATTATATCTATGTATGTTCTTACATCCGATAAGTAGATGTTATATATCTTAGAAGTTAAAACACCCACGCCTGTCCCTAGACCTTGTATATCATTTCCCATGACGAGTATAGATATATGTAACCCGTGCTCAGTCGCCCCCTTGCATTGTTCCTCTAGTAACTAAGTGTCTCTATAATATTAACTGCCACCAGTATGGATACGACATAGCGGCACTGTCCTTGTGTCGTATTGTGCCAAGTACAGATCAACCAGGTTTCATCACCTTATTAGGACGACGACTATAATGTCGTCGTTCATCGATGTATGCAATCCTTAGTTTAAGTATTAATATTAACATTCCCTAACATCTTGTCTTGCCAGACTAAGCTTCTGAAGACCCATCGCCCCATAAATCTATGTATTCAATCCTTAGGTTAAGTATTTTTATTCACCATTGTGTTCACCTTTTTCCATTTACTTTTCCACAATTGTCATACGTCTTCCCCTTGCCTCCTTCGTATCCACAGTCCACACTACGCCAATTTACTTCGTGTCATACACCTCTTACCCCAACCAGAGATTGTATAAGATAACCTTGTTACCAGTATCTGTCATAAGTACCCCGAAACAATAACTAAGTACCCCTACGAACTGCCGCTGTTGTTGGTATATATATATTTCATAGAAAACGCAGTTCCCAGGGCCAACTAATAGTATCCATAACCCCTCGGACTGATCACATAACTCTATCTTTTCCAGACTCATATACCACCCCATAGTTGCATTTCCCGGTAGCATTTGGCTAACGTATTCTACTGCCTTTTCAAACTTCCATATCAATTGCAGCCTAATGCCACCCCCACGCCCAGAGACCTTAGGGTGAAATTCCCCTATAGCCCCCCTGCACTCCTCCCCTCTCATTATAAGACCCCGCGCTTCTCTACTCTTGTCCGACCTAGCCTCTCTCTCATACCTCTTGAAGATCCTTGAATTGCCCGTTGCTAACGCTCTCCAACCTTTTATATATATACTCCTATCCAGCCTACCTTCACTTAGTAGGCCAGAACAACATTAGAACTTTACTAGCCCCTTGCATGCCATCTATTCTCTTACAACCCATTCACAACCCTGCACCCAATGGTCGTCGGTGCGAGGCTAGCTGCCTCGCCAGTAACTAACTTCTATTGCCATACTTCCAGATAAATGTGGCAGAGTTAGCAACCCAGTCTCCACCACATCCAGCAAACCCTACAATTAACAACCAGCCGAGTAAAACCAGCTAGCCAAGGCACCTTCGGTTTTGGTATTAAGGACACCCACATCTGTCTCATACACAGAGGGTTATTACGAACACTGGTGATATGGCAAGCCCCTACCCACAGCCGCCGGACGACTATCACAGAGAGAGGGCCCCCAGCTCCCCCTTTTTGCCCACCGTAGGAGGGAGACCCCCACCCCCGCGGAGGTATACCTGGCCCCTGTTTTGACTTCTGAGTCATTGCCAGGTAGCACAGGAATTCTTCCTATCAATGAACTAACCATGCATGACTAACACCTTTACTAACCTCTATTAACTCACAATAAACCATTTACCTTTCTTGCATACTCTGATCACTTAATTAGCACCTCAGCTATACCATAGAATGAAGATTGAACAATCTAAGAGAGACGCTCCTATCACAGCTGTCCCCATCCTCCTCGCAAAGTAGATCCAGTCTCTCTCCCCTAAATACTTCCAGTATAGCCAAAATAGTACCTCTTACTAAGGCTCAGTTATATGAAAATATGAAGGCTTCCTATAGCCATGTGCCACAACAGTAAATACCATCTTACCTAGTCCCCATATCTATTGAGAGCTCAAATAAGTCCATAAGACTCGAGATCCCTACTGTCTACAGGGTCCAGAACCGAGCCTATAAATCTAGCTCCCGCCCCCAGTCAAATCAGTTGAAAGCTAGACACCAACCAGTGGTCACTACCCTGCAGTTAACCTCTAGCTCTGCCCTTGTCACCTTGTGTTGTTCCGGAGTTGAAAGATTCCAGAGCCGGCAGACTCCGTGGCAGATTTGGATAGAAGGACCTGCCCACGTATTTGAGAACTTCACACATATGGGCCCCCTAGACGGCCGCGGAACCAGTCGTTAGCCCCCAACATCACCGGAAGCAAGATAACTAGGACCAGATCTACAAATACTATTCAAGATTCATGTTGCTAGTACTAAGTGTTATAGTACTAGTTTGACACTCACTTATTAACTTTCTATAAAGTGGCTAAAACCTTGCCCAGTTTAACTCATATTTAACCATTCCATTTGGGACGTACTAAGCGAGCAGTGCTCATTAATTAACAGGCGACATTGACTCTCGTAATTACCTTATTCAGATATTAAAACTCTAGTGATATCTAACGTTCGCCCACTGATTTGTATTCTACGTATTTCTGCCATAAGAATATAAAACTTAGATCAGTACCCCCATGAGGTTACTAGAGATTTCCGTGTTCTACAATATACGAGCGTCTAATCCTAACTGTGAGCTGCTACTTGGGCACGCGACCAGCCAGTAAGAGATCAAATCAGTGAAATTGAATTACATGAATATATTGAGGTCTTTCAGAAGATAAAACTTGCTAATTAAGCCAGTGATCAGAAGATTAATACCTGAACGTTGGAAGTGGGAGACTAGGCTCCATCCAGATCCACTTATGCTAGTGTTGTTCGATTCTATTATATTGTCTTGCACGAGTATTCTGCAGTGGTATATAAATAAACGTGATCATGTAACTTGCTACCATGTGTTTCTTTGCGTTCTCTATTCCTCATATCTTGTATTGTGCATGCAGCCTTATATACCCAGTCATTTAGAACTCACATTACCCAAGTTAAACCTGTAGAAAAACAGGGCATAACATTGGCGGCAGCGGTGGTTCTTGATTCGGATAAAAGGTTGCATTACACTGCAAGTTTGGAACAGTAGAAGCATGGCAACATCGCGAAATTTTCAGCCACTCACACACATTCCCAAGTATGATGTAAACACGTATGATATCACCACTTACTTAGACATAATAAAGCCAGTGTACGATGTGGTACTTCAAAATGACCGCGAAAAAATCGCCGTTGCAATTTCGGACATTATACAGTTGAGAGAAGCCGTTTCCCAACTTGTTGATCAGACTACCTGGAAAGAATTTATTTGCCAAACTGTGAAACAGTGTACACCAGAGTTTACCTGGAACCAGTTTCGATCCTTCGTGATCCGGACCTTTGATCCACTTTTGGGTTCCCCCGTCGCCCCAAAAATAATAAAAGTCGACGAGATCAAGTATGAAGGGGATATAAATGTGACCCTCATACAACTCTACAGATACGTGAGGACCACGTATAGCTATGAAGATTACGACCAACAAAATGAACTCTTATTCACCGCATTATTAAACATCCTCCCACCCCACATCACCGCCCATCTCGACCCGTATGGCTTATTCGAAGAACATATGCTCTCCATCAGAGAAGAATGCCTACTCAGTTCGATGAATCCCCTATCCAACCCTTCAGCCCCTATCCAAGACTCCGTGCACCCTTCCAAAATGACTTCCGGTGAAAGTCCAACCCCAGTGCACTCTTCCTTGCCTCTATCCTCTCTGACCATCCCTAAATTTTCCCCTGCCCAGCCATCCACCAACGGTCATCTTCCATCAATTGTGTTACCCCATAAACCCCATCCTTTTTCTATGCATGTCAAACAAACCCACCAACCCCAGATAACCTCTAACCAGACCGTGACTGCCACCAAGAAAATTCCCAAAATTCGTCCTGTTAACAACCCCAAATCAATACATCAGTCCTCTACCAATAACCCCTGTTCTACACCTAACTCTTCCCCCACCAACCCTCCGCAGCCCCCCCAACAAGCCCCGTATTCTAGCTATGCCTACCTATGTAGGCTTACCAAAACATGTTTTCCCCATGCCCCCAGAAATGTTCAGCTATTCCCCCACCAACAAAATTTCCCTTGTGACAGTTTTCCGTCAGTAGCTTGTGACAGTTTTCAGTCAGTAGCTCCCTTCCACCCCCACACAATTCACACCCCTAGAAAACTTCGAAACCCCACACTTGACTCGCCCTCTCATGTCAAACAAACTCACCAGTCCCAGATAACCTCTAACCAGACCGAGACTGCCACCAAGAAAATTCCCCAAACTCGTCCTGTTAACAACCCCAAATCAGTACATCACTCCTCCCTCAATAACCCATGTCCTATGCCTAACTCTGCCCCCACTAATCCTCCCCAGTCCCACATAACCTTTTAAAATGCCCCAGAACGAGAAGCCCACCACAGAAGCCATGAACGAACACCACACAGAAACACCAAAGGAAAGGTCCACAGAATGAAAGGACCAGCTGACCGAGCCAGCCATTTCAGACAGGCCCAAGCCCGCAGGGCTAAGCAGCTCCTGGCTGCACCCATTTACCTTTTCTAAACTGACCATTTTCCACACCTCACGTACACTAACCCCCTCGTGTCCTACACTCCTAACTACAAAGATGATGAACAGGAATATACATTCATATTAAAAACACCCATGCCCTGTCCCGACGTTGAGCCAATGCCAACACATCAGACAGCCATAATTATATCTATGTATGTTCTTACATCCGAGAAGTAGATGTTATATATCTTAGAAGTTAAAACACCCACGCTTGTCCCTAGACCTAGTATATCATTTCCCATGACGAGTATAGATATATATAACCCGTGCTCCGTCGCCCCTTGCATTGTTCCTCTAGTAACTAAGTATTAATATTAACATTCCCTAACATCTTGTCTTGCCAGACTAAGCTTCTGAAGACCCATCGCCCCATAAATCTATGTATTCAATCCTTAGGTTAAGTATTTTTATCCGCCATTGTGTTCACCTTTTTCCATTTACTTTCCCACAATTGTCATACTTTTTTTTTTTTTTTTTTTTAAGAGGCAATGAACGGAGGAAGGAAAAACACAGATAAAACACAAAGGTCCATGTGCCTAAAGGCATCCTCCATTCATAAAATGTTTGTAACAACTGGATTTAAACATTTGTTGATTGTAAGTTTGTGGAAAGCAATTCGAGGGAAGTGAATTCCAAAGAGTAGTAGCTCTGGGGATAAATGAATTCTGATAAGCAGAAGTTCTGCATTGTGGAGGAGAAAGTGTAAATTCAGGGGCGCTCTCAGCTGCCCTAGTTCTACGGGGAAAGATGTGGAGAGGCGGCACAATTGAAGCAAGTTCCTCGGAACAATTGCTGTGAAATATCTGTAGAATAATGCAAGGGATGCAACGTTTCTTCGTATGGCTAATGTAGGAAGGTCCTGTGTGATTGCAGGGTTATTGATTAATCTAATAGCTTTATTTTGAAATTTGTCCAACTGCCTCAATGCAACCACTCCACTTCCACCCCACAGAGGTGAACAGTAATCCATCTGAGAGCGCACATGACTTTTATATATTACGGCCAACTGCTCGTCAGTGAAGAATTCTCGAACTCTGTACAGGAGTCCCAGTTTTTTAGAGGCATTCTTAGCAATGCTTCTAACATAATGTGTCCAGCTCAAGTTAGTAGTTAATGTTACACCGAGAATGTCAATGCTAGGGAAGTGGGAATATTTACATCATTAAAAAATATGGGAGTCAGTGAGATTCTGTCGGTTAGAAAATTGAATGTACTTGGTTTTCTGTGCATTAAAGGAAACTAGATTCTCTTGTCCCCATTCATTAATTCTAGAAAGGTCCTGGTTCAGAGAAATTGCAGTGTTTATTTTTGAATTTATAAGATCGGGTTGGGTGAAAGAATTGGTATATGTGAAGGAACTGTGGAGTGTTGAGTCATCTGCGTAGGAATGTATTGGATTATGAGTGGTAGATATGAGATCATTGATATGAATGAGGAACAGAGTTGGGGCCAAAACTGATCCCTGGGGAACACCAGTATTTATTGAGTGAAATTGAGAATAAAGGCCATCTACCATTACACGTATTTTTCTGTTATGAAGATAAGAAGAAATTAGTGGAACTAATGATGCAAGGCCGTAGTGTGACATCTTCGACAATAAGGATTGATGCCAGACTCTATCAAATGCCTTTGATATATCCAGTGCTATTGTATGTGTTTCACCATGTTGGTCTGTAGCTTGGTTGATTTGATGCGTAAGAAGGCAAAGAATGTCTGCAGTTGATCGACATCGTCTAAAACCATATTGCCTATCACTGATTAATTTATTATTCTCCAGATGCTTAATTATGTGATTATTTAATATAATTTCAAAAACTTTGCCAAGAGTAAAAGTTATAGCTATTGGTCTGTAGTTTGATGGATCTGAAGAGGCACCTTTTTTAGGAACTGGATGGATGTTTGCTTCTTTCCAGGGTACTGGGAAGCATGAGGTATGAGTACACAGACGGAAAAATTTTGCCAATACAGGAGCGAGCACCAAGGAGCAATTCTTAAGTACTATTGGAGGAATTTCATCAGGACCAGGAGCCTTATCTACTGAGAGATTCTGCAAAATAGTTTTCACATGTCTGGTGTGGATCTTAAGTGAGGGAATTTCAGGTGAATTAAAATTAAGTACAGGGACATCTTGATTTATTTCATCTAAGGTTGAGTTGGTGGAGAAAATATCTGCAAGAAGGTTAGCTTTACCTCGTGGGTCACTTACAAGATTGCCAGTCGGAGATTTTAATGGTGGAATGGATGAAGCAGTAGTGAAGTTGGATTTGAATGAGTTAAGAGTAGACCAAAATATTTTGTTATCATTTGGATTATTTAGAAGTTTATTTGCCTGCTTATGGAGAAAGTTTGATTTAGTTAGGTTTAATACAGTTTTGGCATGATTTCTGATGTTTCTAAAGTAATTAACTCATGTGTTTTTGATCTTGTGTTTGCATTGTAGGCTATTGCTTTTTGTTCAGTTACTCTAGCACAATTATGGTCAAACCATTTAGGTGAATTAGATCTTTTACTGTACTTTTGATAAGGAATAAAAGTTTCCATTCCAATTTTTACAAAATCTTGTATGTGCTCAAGGTGGAGTGTGCATCATTAGAAAAGAAAGAGGTCCAGGGAATATCAATAAAGAAACCTTGAAGACCCTCCCAGTCTGCCCTATCGTAATGCCATTTAGTCACCAAAACAGGTTCAGAGTGGGAAGGTGTGGTAGGTGATAGACAGGTGGCCTGTATCAGACAGTGATCAGAAGATCCAAGTGGGGACCTCACTGTAACATCATAATTTTCTGAATTGGTTGTTAAAAATAAGTCCAGTAGGTGGGAATTATGATTAGGATTATCTGGTACACGGGTGGGTTGGTTGACTAGTTGAATGAGATTAAATGAGTCTGCAAATAGCTCACATTCAAGACCAGCATCAGTCCTGGCTGAATGAGTGAGCCATTCAACATTATGGACATTAAAATCACCCAACACAGTGATTTCAGAAGAAGCATTTAAGTTGAGGACACTGAGTTGTGAGGACAGAGAATCAAAAAGACTTTGCTCTGGAGGAGTATTTGGGGAACGGTAGATGCAACATATGTATTTAAATTTACCAGCAGAAATTAATTTGTATATAGAATAATCAAAATAGGGACAATTGAAACTAGTAACCTCCTCCAGGGCAATTTCAGATTTTGCGAAGCAAACATACCACCTTTAGGTCTGAAATTTTGGAGCAGTTGATAACCTGGAAAATTAAATCTAGATGTGTCAGATGTGGATGTTACTTGAGTCTCTGTCAAAAAAAGGAGAGTAGGGATTCTGCTTGAAGAAATTGGTGTACAGAATTGATGTTAGAGTGAAGTCCCCTTATATTACTAAAGAAATAGCTGTACTGACAAGCAGCTTTGGGACGTTGCAATGCTCTTGACACAGTCGCATGATGACCGGGAGGGCCCTGTGTCAATAACCCAACCCTGCCGGGGGTGGATATCCGAGGGACCACCAGGTTTGCTCTTAACAATTGTACTGCCATATTTATAAGGTAAGTGTATGGTGTTACATGTATGATATGTAGTGGGAAGAGTAGTATTTTATGGATAGAGGATAGCGATGTAGGGCAATGTCGTGAAGTTGGATGTGTATGTTATATAAAGAGGGTTTTCCTGATACCCCTGATGTGTGAGGCAGAAAGATATGTATCCAGCTACCAAGGCCTGGGAGAGAAAATGGAATTCAGGCTATTCCCTGAGTCTCCCGAAACCTTGGCGGTAGTACTTCCCTGGGCGGGGCTGCCTACCCCTACTACCTACGTCTTCCCCTTGCCTCTTTCGTATCCACAGTCCACACTACGCCAATTTACTTCGTGTCTTACACCTCTTACCCCAACCAGAGATTGTATAAGATAACCTGGTTACCAGTATCTGTCATAAGTACCCCGAAAACAATAAATAAGTACCCCTACGAACTGCCGCTGTGGTTGGTATTTTATATTTAATAGAAAACGCAGTTCCCAGGGCCAACTAATAGTATCCATAACCCTCTGACTGATCACATAACTCTATCTTTTCCAGACTCATATACCACCCCATAGTTGCATTCCCCGGTAGCATTTGGCTAACGTATTCTACTGCCTTTTCAAACGTCCATATCAATTGTAGCCTAATGCCACCCCCACGCCCAGGGACCTTAGGGGCAAAATTTCCCTGTAGCCCTTGAACTCTCCCCCCCCTCTCATTAAGACACCCGCGCTTCTCGACTCTTGTCCGACCTAGCCTCTCTCTCATACCTCTTGAAGATCCTTGAATTGTCCGTTGCTAACGCTCTCCAACCTTTTATATATATACTCCTATCCAGCCTACCTTCACTTAGTAGGCCAGAACAACATTAGAACTTTACTAGCCCCTTGCATGCCATCTATTCTCTTACAACACATTCACAACCCTGCACCCAATGGTCGTCGGTGCGAGGCTAGCCGCCCCGCCAGTAACTAATTTCTATTGCCATACTTCCAGATAAATGTGGCAGAGTTAGCAACCCAGTCTCCACCACATCCAGCAAACCCTACAATTAACAACCAGCCGAGTAAAACCAGCTAGCTAAGGCACCTTCGGTTTTGGTATTAAAGACACCCACATCTGTCTCATACACAGAGGGTTATTACAAACACTGGTGATATGGCAAGCCCCTAGCCACAGCCGCCGGACGACTATCACAGAGAGAGGGCGCCCAGCTCCCCCTTTTTTGCCCACCCGAGGAGGGAGACCCCCACCCCCGCGGAGGTATACCTGGCCCCTGTTTTGACTTTCGAGTCATTGCCAGGTAGCACAGGAATTCTTCCTATCAATGAACTAACCATGAATGACTAACACCTTTACTAACCTCTATTAACTCACAATAAACCATTTACCTTTCTTGCATGCTCTGATCACTAAATTAGCACCTCAGCTATACCATAGAATGAAGATTGAACAATCTAGAGAGACGCTCCTATCACAGCTGTCCCCATCCTCCTCGCAAAGTAGATCCAGTCTCTCTCCCCTAAATACGTCCAGTATAGCCAAAATAGTACCTCTTACTAAGGCTCAGTTATATGAAAATATAAAGGCTTCCTATCGCCCTGTGCCACAACAGTAAATACCATCTTACCTAGTCTCCATATCTATTGAGAGCTCAATTAAGTCCATAAGACTCGAGATCCCTACTGTCTACAGGGTCCAGAACCGAGCCTATAAATCTAACTCCCGCCCCCAGTCAAATCAGTTGAAAGCTAGACACCAACCAGGGGTCACTACCCTGCAGTTAACTTCTAGCTCTGCCCTTGTGTTGTTCCGGAGTGAGATCCCAGAGCCGGCAGACTCCGTGGCAGATTTGGATAGAAGGACCTGCCCACGTATTGAAGAACTTCACACATATGGCCCCCCTGGACGGCCGCGGAACCAGTCGTTAGCCCCCAACATCATGGACGCAAGATAACCAGGACCAGACCCATCAGATACTACCCAAGATTCCCTTTAGCAGTACTACATATTACTGTGCTGTTTAGAGATTCACTAATTAATATTTCTACCAAGTGGTTAAGACCTTGCCCAGTGTAATTCATACTTAACCATTCCATTTGGGACGTACTAAGCGATCAGTGCTCTTTAATTAACAGGCGACCTTGACTCGTAATTACCTTATTCAGATATTAAAACTCTAGTGATATCTAACGTTCGCCCACTGATTTGCGTTCTATGTATTTCTGAAACAAGGATATAAAGCTTAGATCAGTACCCCCTGAGGTTACTAGAATTCCCGTGCTCTAAAATACGCGTGTCTAATCTAGTCTGTGAACTACTACTTGTGCACCAGAGCTACCAGTAATAAATCTAACAGTGAATATGAATCTATAAGTAACATTGATGGTCTTCGGTATATAAACCTGTGAAATCAAAGCCAGTGATCAGAAGATTAATACCTGAACGTTGGAAGTGGGAGACTAGGCTCCATCCAGATCCACTTATGCTAGTGTTGTTCAATTCTATTATATTGTCTTACACAAGTATTCTGCAGTGGTATATCAATAAACGTGATCATGTAACTTGCTACCATGTGTTTCTTTGTGTTCTCTATTCCTCATATCTTGTATTGTGCATGCAGCCTTATATACCCAGTCAATTTAGAACTCACATTACCCAAGTTAAACCTGTAGAAAAACAGGGCATAACATTGGCGGCAGCGGTGGTTCTTGATTCGGATAAAAGGTTGCATTACACTGCAAGTTTGGAACAGTAGAAGCATGGCAACATCGCGAAATCTTCAGCCACTCGCACACATTCCCAAGTATGATGTAAACACGTATGATATCACCAGTTACTTAGACATAATAAAGCCAGTGTACGATGTGGTACTTCATAATGATCGCGAAAAAATCGCCTGGGCAATTTTGCATATGTTACAGTTGGGAGAAGCCGTTTCCCAACTTGTTGATAAGCCTACCTTTAAAGAATTTATTCACCAAATGGTGACACAGAATACGCCAGAGAGTACTTGGAACCAGTTTCGATCCTTCATGACCCGGAACTTAGATCCACTTTTGGGTTCCCCCGTCGCCCCCAAAATAATAAAAGTCGACGAGATCAAGTATGAAGGGGATATAAATGTGACCCTCATACAACTCTACAGATACGTGAGGACCACGTATAGCTATGAAGATTACGACCAACAAAATGAACTCTTATTCACCGCTTTGTTAAACATCCTCCCACCCCACATCACCGCCCATCTCGACCCGTATGGCTTATTCGAAGAACATATGCTCTCCATCAGAGAAGAATGCCTACGCAGTTCGATGAATCCCCTATCCAACCCTTCAGCCCCTATCCAAGACTCCGTGCACCCTTCCAAAATGACTTCCGGTGAAAGTCCAACCCCAGTGCACTCTTCCTTGCCTCTATCCTCTCTGACCATCCCTAACTCTTTCCCCACCAACCCTCCGCAGCCCCCCCAACAAGCCCCGTATTCTAGCTATGCCTACCTATGTAGGCCTACCACAACATATTTTCCCCATGACCCCAGAAATGTTCAGCTATCCCCTCACCAACAAAATTTCCCTTGTGACAGTTTTCCGTCGGTAGCTTGTGACAGTTTTCAGCCAGTAGCTCCCTTCCACCCCCCCACAATTCACACCCCTAATAAACTTCAAAACCCCACACTTGACTCACCCCCTCATGACAGACAAACCCACCAATCCCATATAACCTCTAAACAAACCGTCACTGCCACCGACACACCCCACCACTCTGATCCTCCCACACGCGCCGTTAATCCTCCCCTCACGCGTGACGACCTAGGGACCCAACCATGTTCCCCCCCTTCCCCCAGAAATACTCAGCTATTCCCCCACCAACAAAATCTCCCTTGTGACAGTTTTCCGTCAGTAGCTCCCTTCCACCCCCCCACAATTCACACCCCTAATAAACTTCAAAACCCCACACTTGACTCACCCCCTCATGACAGACAAACCCACCAACCCCAGCTAACCTCTAAGCAAACCGTCACTGCCACCGACACACCCCACCACTCTGATCCTCCCACACGCGCCGTTAATCCCCCCCTCACGCGTGACCCCCACCAAAGTGATTTCCCCCCCCTCATGCGTACCGAACACCTGCTCACCAGTCTGTCCCCCACCATCATGAGCCCAGCTAAACTTTCAACCTCCCCCTCTTCACCGTTACCCCACCCGCCCCAAATTCCACCCCCAAAGATCCCGCTCGACAAAATACCACTCCCATCCCAATCCAACCACAAAACTTTTTCTACCTTGGCTAAACCCCAAAATACTCTCTCTCTCGCCCCAAACAACATAATCAACCTCTCAACTTCAACCACTCCTCGAAATCCCATCCATGTCTCTCCCGAAAATAAAATCAGTCCAAATTCAACCCCTCTCAAACCACAACCCTGCCTGCCCAGACCCCCCCCACCATCTCCCTATCAAATCCCCACACCCCAAACCTCCAAACCACCCGATCATAGTAAACTCTCAACCTTCAGCCTTACTCACCCTTCCCCAAACCCCACTCACGACCACAACTCTCTACACAATTCAACCCCCTCCCCAGCACCAACCTCTTCCGCAACAACAACCCCGACTCGACCTGCCCATTTCATCTTTAAAACCCCCCTATCACTACCCCCGACCGAAACCACTTAGACCCCCCCTCCAAAACTGGCCCCGGGCCAGCTCGCCCCCAGACCCACATTCCTAACGACAAGAACTAACGGTATATCCACCCCGCCCTTCCAAAGTGAAAGTGAACCACCACCCCCTATTACCAGACCGTCACCCAGACTAACGGCGACCCTCCCCCCCCCCATGATGATGAGGATATTATTGTACTAAAATGTGTTGAATGTTTCCAATTCCTAAGCGATTGGGCATGATTCTATAAATTTACATGTTTTCCATATACTGTATATATTATTTTTTTTCCTTAGTCATACTACTTTTCTTGTTACCTACACTTTTCTGACTATCTTTTAAATTTGCTTTATACATTGTTAAACACTTTACCTCTTCTAAATTTCCTGTGTTCTTAATTATCTGTCATTTCTTAAATTTACATGTTTTCCATATACTGTATATATTATTTTTTTCCCTTAGTCATACTACTTTTCTTGTTAACCTACACTTTTCTGACTATGCTTCTTTTTACTTCACCCTTGAGGCTCGAGGACGAGCCTATAATGAAGGAGAGGGAAGTAAAATGCCCCAGAACGAGAAGCCCACCACAGAAGCCATGAACGAACACCACACAGAAACACCAAAGGAAAGGTCCACAGAACGAAAGGACCAGCTGACCGAGCCAGCCATTTCAGACAGGCCCAAGCCCGCAGGGCTAAGCAGCTCCTGGCTGCACCCATTTACCTTTTCTAAACTGACCATTTTCCACACCTCACGTACACTAACCCCCTCGTGTTCTACACTCCTAACTACAAAGATGATGAACAGGAATATACATTCATATTAAAAACACCCATGCCCTGTCCCGACGTTGAGCCAATGCCAACACATCAGACAGCCATAATTATATCTATGTATGTTCTTACATCCGAGAAGTAGATGTTATATATCTTAGAAGTTAAAACACCCACGCTTGTCCCTAGACCTAGTATATCATTTCCCATGACGAGTATAGATATATATAACCCGTGCTCAGTCGCCCCTTGCATTGTTCCTCTAGTAACTAAGTATTAATATTAACATTCCCTAACATCTTGTCTTGCCAGACTAAGCTTCTGAAGACCCATCGCCCCATAAATCTATGTATTCAATCCTTAGGTTAAGTATTTTTATCCGCCATTGTGTTCACCTTTTTCCATTCACTTTCCCACAATTGTCATACGTTTTCCCCTTGCCTCTTTCGTATCCACAGTCCACACTACGCCAATTTACTTCGTGTCTTACACCTCTTACCCCAACCAGAGATTGTATAAGATAACCTGGTTACCAGTATCTGTCATAAGTACCCCGAAAACAATAAATAAGTACCCCTACGAACTGCCGCTGTGGTTGGTATTTTATATTTAATAGAAAACGCAGTTCCCAGGGCCAACTAATAGTATCCATAACCCTCTGACTGATCACATAACTCTATCTTTTCCAGACTCATATACCACCCCATAGTTGCATTCCCCGGTAGCATTTGGCTAACGTATTCTACTGCCTTTTCAAACGTCCATATCAATTGTAGCCTAATGCCACCCCCACGCCCAGGGACCTTAGGGGCAAAATTTCCCTGTAGCCCTTGAACTCTCCCCCCCCCCCCTCTCATTAAGACACCCGCGCTTCTCGACTCTTGTCCGACCTAGCCTCTCTCTCATACCTCTTGAAGATCCTTGAATTGTCGGTTGCTAACGCTCTCCAACCTTTTATATATATACTCCTATCCAATCTACCTTCACTTAGTAGGCCAGAACAACATTAGAACTTTACTAGCCCCTTGCATGCCATCTATTCTCTTACAACACATTCACAACCCTGCACCCAATGGTCGTCGGTGCGAGGCTAGCCGCCCCACCAGTATCTAATTTCTATTGGCATACTTCCAGATAAATGTGGCAGAGTTAGCAACCCAGTCTCCACCACATCCAGCAAACCCTACAATTAACAACCAGCCGAGTAAAACCAGCTAGCTAAGGCACCTTCGGTTTTGGTATTAAAGACACCCACATCTGTCTCATACACAGAGGGTTATTACAAACACTGGTGATATGGCAAGCCCCTAGCCACAGCCGCCGGACGACTATCACAGAGAGAGGGCGCCCAGCTCCCCCTTTTTGCCCACCCGAGGAGGGAGACCCCCACCCCCGCGGAGGTATACCTGGCCCCTGTTTTGACTTTCGAGTCATTGCCAGGTAGCACAGGAATTCTTCCTATCAATGAACTAACCATGAATGACTAACACCTTTACTAACCTCTATTAACTCACAATAAACCATTTACCTTTCTTGCATGCTCTGATCACTAAATTAGCACCTCAGCTATACCATAGAATGAAGATTGAACAATCTAGAGAGACGCTCCTATCACAGCTGTCCCCATCCTCCTCGCAAAGTAGATCCAGTCTCTCTCCCCTAAATACGTCCAGTATAGCCAAAATAGTACCTCTTACTAAGGCTCAGTTATATGAAAATATAAAGGCTTCCTATCGCCCTGTGCCACAACAGTAAATACCATCTTACCTAGTCTCCATATCTATTGAGAGCTCAATTAAGTCCATAAGACTCGAGATCCCTACTGTCTACAGGGTCCAGAACCGAGCCTATAAATCTAACTCCCGCCCCCAGTCAAATCAGTTGAAAGCTAGACACCAACCAGGGGTCACTACCCTGCAGTTAAGTTCTAGCTCTGCCCTTGTGTTGTTCCGGAGTGAGATCCCAGAGCCGGCAGACTCCGTGGCAGATTTGGATAGAAGGACCTGCCCACGTATTGAAGAACTTCACACATATGGCCCCCCTGGACGGCCGCGGAACCAGTCGTTAGCCCCCAACATCATGGACGCAAGATAACCAGGACCAGACCCATCAGATACTACCCAAGATTCCCTTTAGCAGTAATACATATTACTGTGCTGTTTAGAGATTCACTAATTAATATTTCTACCAAGTGGCTAAGACCTTGCCCAGTGTAATTCATACTTAACCATTCCATTTGGGACGTACTAAGCGATCAGTGCTCTTTAATTAACAGGCGACCTTGACTCGTAATTACCTTATTCAGATATTAAAACTCTAGTGATATCTAACGTTCGCCCACTGATTTGCGTTCTATGTATTTCTGAAACAAGGATATAAAGCTTAGATCAGTACCCCCTGAGGTTACTAGAATTCCCGTGCTCTAAAATACGCGTGTCTAATCTAGTCTGTGAACTACTACTTGTGCACCAGAGCTACCAGTAATAAATCTAACAGTGAATATGAATCTATAAGTAACATTGATGGTCTTCGGTATATAAACCTGTGAAATCAAAGCCAGTGATCAGAAGATTAATACCTGAACGTTGGAAGTGGGAGACTAGGCTCCATCCAGATCCACTTATGCTAGTGTTGTTCAATTCTATTATATTGTCTTACACAAGTATTCTGCAGTGGTATATCAATAAACGTGATCATGTAACTTGCTACCATGTGTTTCTTTGTGTTCTCTATTCCTCATATCTTGTATTGTGCATGCAGCCTTATATACCCAGTCAATTTAGAACTCACATTACCCAAGTTAAACCTGTAGAAAAACAGGGCATAACACCTTTAACCAGACCGAGACTGCCACCAAGAAAATTCCACAAACTCGTCCTGTTAACAACCCCAAATCAGTACACCACTCCTCCCTCAATAACCCATGTCCTATGCCTAACTCTGCCCCCACTAATCCTCCCCAGGAGCACATAACCTTTAACCAGACCGAGACTGACACCAAGAAAATTCCCCAAATTCGTCCTGTTAACAACCCCAAATCAATACATCAGTCCTCTACCAATAACCCCTGTTCTACACCTAACTCCTCCCCCACCAACCCGCCGCAGTCCCCCCAACAAATCCCGTTTTCTAACTCGCTCACCTCTCACCACCCTGACCCTCCCACACGCGCCGTTAATCCTCCCCTCACGCGTGACGACCTAGGGACCCAACCATGTTCCCCCCCTTCCCCCAGAAATGCTCAGCTATTCCCCACCAACAAAATTTCCCTTGTGACAGTTTTCCGTCAGTAGCTCCCTTCCACCCCCCCCACAATTCACACCCCTAATAAACTTCAAAACCCCACACTTGACTCACCCCCTCATGACAGACAAACCCACCAACCCCATATAACCTCTAAACAAACCGTCACTGCCACCGACACACCCCACCACTCTGATCCTCCCACACGCGCCGTTAATCCCCCCTCACGCGTGACCCCCACCAAAGTGATTTCCCCCCCCCTCATGCGTACCGAACACCTGCTCACCAGTCGGTCCCCCACCATCATGAGCCCAGCTAAACTTTCAACCTCCACCAATTCCCACCCTGCCAGCCTAACCTCTCACGACCACATTCAGAACGAACAATCACCCCCGTACATAACCCCTACCTCCTTTTTCCCCCCTATCTTACCCCCCTCTTCACCGTTACCCCACCCGCCCCAAATTCCACCCCCAAAGATCCCGCTCGACAAAATACCACTCCCATCCCAATCCAACCACAAAACTTTTTCCACCTTGGCTAAACCCCAAAATACTCTCTCTCTCGCCCCAAACAACATAATCAACCTCTCAACTTCAACCACTCCTCGAAATCCCATCCATGTCTCTCCCGAAAATAAAATCAGTCCAAATTCAACCCCTCTCAAACCACAACCCTGCCTGCCCAGACCCCCCCCCACCATCTCCCTATCAAATCCCCACACCCCAAACCTCCAAACCACCCGATCATAGTAAACTCTCAACCTTCAGCCTTACTCACCCTTCCCCAAACCCCACTCACGACCACAACTCTACACAATTCAACCCCTCCCCAGCACCAACCTCTTCCGCAACAACAACCCCGACTCGACCTGCCCGTTTCATCTTTAAAACAACTTTTATCACTACCCCCGACCGAAACCACTTAGACCCCCCTCCAAAACTGGCCCCGGGCCAGCTCGCCCCCAGACCCACATTCCTAACGACAGAACTAACGGCGACCCTAAATAACCCCCCCTGATGATGATGAGGATATTATGGTACTTAATTTTGTTTTATTTTTTTCAATTCCTAAGCGATTGGGCATGATTCTATAAATTTACATGTTTTCCATATACTGTATATTATATTTGTTTTCCCTTAGTAATACTACTTTTCTTGTTAACCTACACTTTTCTGACTATCTTTTAAATTTGTTCTATACATTGTTAAACACTTTACCTTCACCTGTAAAACGTTCTTCCCCTCAAAATAAAACATCGTCAAGCGACTCAAGTCCCACGACAAACATCTACCTTCCCACCATGACTATGCTTCTTTTTACTTCACCCTTGAGGCTCGAGGACGAGCCTATAATGAAGGAGAGGGAAGTAAAATGCCCCAGAACGAGAAGCCCACCACAGAAGCCACGAACGAACACCACACAGAAACACCCAAAGGAAAGGTCCACAGAACGAAAGGACCAGCTGACCGAGCCAGCCAATTCAGACAGGCCCAAGCCCGCAGGGCTAAGCAGCTCCAGGCCGCACCTAGATACCCCTTCTAAACTGACCATTTTTCCACACCTCATGTACACTACCCCTCGTGTCCTACACTCCTAACTACAAAGATGATGAACAGGAATATACATTCATATTAAAAACACCCATGCCCTGTCCCGACGTTGAGCCAATGCCAACACATCAGACAGCCATAATTATATCTATGTATGTTCTTACATCCGATAAGTAGATGTTATATATCTTAGAAGTTAAAACACCCACGCCTGTCCCTAGACCTTGTATATCATTTCCCATGACGAGTATAGATATATGTAACCCGTGCTCAGTCGCCCCCTTGCATTGTTCCTCTAGTAACTAAGTGTCTCTATAATATTAACTGCCACCAGTATGGATACGACATAGCGGCACTGTCCTTGTGTCGTATTGTGCCAAGTACAGATCAACCAGGTTTCATCACCTTCTTAGGACGACGACTATAATGTCGTCGTTCATCGATGTATGCAATCCTTAGTTTAAGTATTAATATTAACATTCCCTAACATCTTGTCTTGCCAGACTAAGCTTCTGAAGACCCATCGCCCCATAAATCTATGTATTCAATCCTTAGGTTAAGTATTTTTATCCACCATTGTGTTCACCTTTTTCCATTTACTTTTCCACAATTGTCATACGTCTTCCCCTTGCCTCCTTCATATCCACAGTCCACACTACGCCAATTTGCTTCGTGTCATACACCTCTTACCCCAACCAGAGATTGTATAAGATAACCTTGTTACCAGTATCTGTCATAAGTACCCCGAAACTAACTAAGTACCCCTACGAACTGCCGCTGTTGTTGGTATATATATATTTCATAGAAAATGCAGTTCCCAGGGCCAACTAATAGTATCCATAACTCCTCGGACTGATCACATAACTCTATCTTTTCCAGACTCATATACCACCCCATAGTTGCATTCCCCGGTAGCATTTGGCTAACGTATTCTACTGCCTTTTCAAACTTCCATATCAACTGCAGCCTAATGCCACCCCCACGCCCAGAGACCTTAGGGTGAAATTCCCCTATAGCCCCCCTGCACTCCTCCCCTCTCATTATAAGACCCCGCACTTCTCTACTCTTGTCCGACCTAGCCTCTCTCTCATACCTCTTGAAGATCCTTGAATTTATACATATACTCCTATCCAGCCTACCTTCACTTAGTAGGCCAAAACAACATTAGAACTTTACTAGCCCCTTGCATGCCATCTATTCTCTTACAACCCATTCACAACCCTGCACCCAATGGTCGTCGGTGCGAGGCTAGCCGCCTCGCCAGTAACTAACTTCTATTGCCATACTTCCAGATAAATGTGGCAGAGTTAGCAACCCAGTCTCCACCACATCCAGCAAACCCTACAATTAACAACCAGCCGAGTAAAACCAGCTAGCCAAGGCACCTTCGGTTTTGGTATTAAGGACACCCACATCTGTCTCATACACAGAGGGTTATTACGAACACTGGTGATATGGCAAGCCCCTAGCCATAGCCGCCGGACGACTATCACAGAGAGAGGGCGCCCAGCTCCCCCTTTTTGCCCACCCGAGGAGGGAGTCCCCCACCCCCGCGGAGGTATACCTGGCCCCTGTTTTGACTTCTGAGTCATTGCCAGGTAGCACAGGAATTCTTCCTATCAATGAACTAACCATGCATGACTAACACCTTTACTAACCTCTATTAACTCACAATAAACCATTTACCTTTCTTGCATACTCTGATCACTAAATTAGCACCTCAGCTATACCATAGAATGAAGATTGAACAATCTAAGAGAGACGCTCCTATCACAGCTGTCCCCATCCTCCTCGCAAAGTAGATCCACTCTCTCCCCTAAATACTTCCAGTATAGCCAAAATAGTACCTCTTACTAAGGCTCAGTTATATGAAAATATAAAGGCTTCCTATAGCCATGTGCCACAACAGTAAATATCATCTTACCTAGTCCCCATATCTATTGAGAGCTCAAATAAGTCCATAAGACTCGAGATCCCTACTGTCTACAGGGTCCAGAACCGAGCCTATAAATCTAGCTCCCGCCCCCAGTCAAATCAGTTGAAAGCTAGACACCAACCAGTGTCACTACCCTGCAGTTAACCTCTAGCTCTGCCCTTGTCACCTTGTGTTGTTCCGGAGTTGAAAGATTCCAGAGCCGGCAGACTCCGTGGCAGATTTGGATAGAAGGACCTGCCCACGTATTTGAGAACTTCACACATATGGGCCCCCTGGACGGCCGCGGAACCAGTCGTTAGCCCCCAACATCACCGGAAGCAAGATAACTAGGACCAGATCTACAAATACTATTCAAGATTCATGTTGCTAGCACTAAGTGTTATAGTACTAGTTTGACACTCACTTATTAACTTTCTATAAAGTGGCTAAAACCTTGCCCAGTGTAACTCATAGTTAACCATTTCATTTGGGACGTACTAAGCGATCAGTGCTCATTAATTAACAGGCGACATTGACTCTCGTAATTACCTTATTCAGATATTAAAACTCTAGTGATATCTAACGTTCGCCCACTGATTTGTATTCTACGTATTTCTGCCATAAGAATATAAAACTTAGATCAGTACCTCCATGAGGTTACTAGAGATTTCCGTGTTCTACAATATACATGTGTCTAATCCTAACTGTGAGCTGCTACTTGGGCACGCGACCAGCCAGTAAGAGATCAAATCAGTGAAATTGAATTACATGAATATATTGAGGTCTTTCAGAAGATAAAACTTGCTAATTAAGCCAGTGATCAGAAGATTAATACCTGAACGTTGGAAGTGGGAGACTAGGCTCCATCCAGATCCACTTATGCTAGTGTTGTTCGATTCTATTATATTGTCTTGCACGAGTATTCTGCAGTGGTATATAAATAAACGTGATCATGTAACTTGCTACCATGTGTTTCTTTGTGTTCTCTATTCCTCATATCTTGTATTGTGCATGCAGCCTTATATACCCAGTCATTTAGAACTCACATTACCCAAGTTAACACCTTACGAGCGGCCTATGCGGTTTATTTATATGTACCGCCCAGCGGGGTGTTTTTAGCCAAAATAGGGCTGTTTACGTGATCATTTTCATGCCTAAATAAGACCCAGAACGTAAAACAAGTACCTATCCCTGAAAGGGCATAAACAGAGCTTTCGAATGACACCATAACGATCCTTTTATGATGGCTAGTTTTCTTGCAATAACCGTGCAACGCGAGTGCAAAAAGCATGTAATTAGCCACTTTCCCGATACAATTCCTTATATAGCGAGTGAGAGAGGGAGGAGGGAGCTGGGATTCGTGTCAGTATGTTCGCCGTGGTGGTCTGGAGCAGTCATACGCTCGCTACTCTCCTGCCACCACTTGTCTCTCTCTCTCAGCAACATTACGTGCTGAAATTGCCACTCGACCTATGTCGAGCGCCGCCACATAGTCCAGCTTTATTAAATACGACTTATGTGGTGAGCCTCTAATTAAGGGTTAAACCTGTAGAAAAACAGGGCATAACAGTCAGGGATTCCTCTGAGATATTTGCCACGAGAATGTGGTTGATGCGAGCGGAAATGATGGTGGGTTGTAAGAGGCAACGATTGGGGTTGGGGGACGTGGTAGTGGGGGAAAATATCATGTGAGTTTGGGGTATGGGTCGCAGGTTCACCCATTTTTGATGGCGGGGGGGAATTTGGCATTTATCCTGAACTACAGCTGGGCTAATGAAGGTGGGGGATTGACTGGCGAGCAGGTACTTGGTACTTATATGGGGGGCAAGGTCACTTTGGTGGGGGTCACGCGTGAGGGGGGGATTAACGGTGCGTGTGGGAGGATCAGTGGGGCGCGGTGTGAGGGGGTTAGAAAACGGGATTTGTTGGAGGGACTGTGGAGGGTTGGTGGGGGAAGGGTTAGGTGTAGAACATGGGTTGTTGGTGGAGGACTCATGTATTGATTTGGGGTTGTTAACAGGACGAATGTGGGGAATTTTTTGGTGGCAGTCACGGTCTGATTAGAGGTTATCTGGGACTGGTGAGTTTGTTTGTCATGAGAGGGCGAGTCAAGGGTGGGGTTGTGAAGTTTTTTAGGGGTGTGAATTGTGTGGGGGTGGAAGGGAGCTACTGACGGAAGACTGTCACAAGGGGAATTGGGGTGGTTGGGGAATAGCTGGACGTTTGTGGGGGCATGGTGGGAACATGGTTGTGTCCCTCGGTCGGCACGCGTGATGGGGGGATTAACGGCGCGTGCGGGCGGGTCAGGGTGGTGAGAAGTGAGCGAGTTAGAAAACGGGATTTGTTGGTGGGACTGCGGAGGGTTGGTGGGGGAAGAGTGAGGTGTAGAACAAGGGGTATTGGTGGGGGACTGGGGTATTGATTTGGGTTTGTTAGCAGGATGAACGTGGGGAATTTTCTTGGTGGCAGTCAAGGTCTGGTTAAAGGTGATGTGGGGCGGGTGGGTTTGTTTGTCATGAGAGGGTGAGTCAAGTGTGGGGTTGTGAATTTTTCTAGGGGTGTGAATTGTGTGAGGGGGAAAGGGAGCTACTGACGGAAAATTGTCACAAGGGAATTGTTGTTGGTTTTGGGATAGCTGAACATTTCTGGGGGCATGGGGAAAACATTGTTGGGTACATTGGTCGGCATTTTCCCTGGAAACATGTGTACATAAACATTTGATAGAATTATGGTTACATATATCAGAGTCTGTCCTGAAAACATGGGAGGATTTATCTGGGACAGAATTACGAGAATGGAGGGAATTACCGAGAGGGAGTTGCTTGGACTTGTCTTCTTTCGTTTGTTGAGGCATTTTGTTACTGAATGGGGTGAGATTTTGAGGGAACTCAAGGCAAGGGGAGGGTTTAGGAGTCACCTTAGTGCTAGCTGCAACTTGGTAACCCTGACTCAGGGGGAAGGTGTTTTTTCTTCTTATGAATGGGTTTCTGCGTGATGGGTTTGTCAGAGGCTTTGGGTTGGAATTTATTTTTGAATGAGATCAGCCTTTGGCCGCAGTCGACCTGGGCCTGGAGTTTTTGAAGGAGGTCAAGTCCAAGGAAACCATCGTAATGTTTACAGTGGGAGGAAAATACTGTGAACGTGTGATAACAACGAGCATGGGGGGCAGGAGTAGTTACTGATAGTGGCAAAGTGTCTCCTAGGAGATTTAAGTAAGTATCAGCAGCTGAGATTAGTTCTGCTTTGGTGGTTAACAAGGGGCCAAATAGTCGGTGTTGTTGATCATAGTAAGACTTGAACAAACATGACTTGGCAGCTCCCGTGTCGATTAACAAGCGGACAGGAATGTCCTTGGTTTTGGCCATGTAATAAATGGGGGCAGTGCGGTCAGTTATGGCGTCCCCCGCCGAGGCCATCTTGGGCGGGGGGTACTTTAAAAATCCTGGGAATCGGTATCTACCTCCTCCAGGGTTTCCTCGGTATCCTCTGAGGTCATGTTAGGGGCTATTTCTCCAGTGTGTCTTTCTTCCATCTCTTCCTCTTGTCCCAACTCCTCTTCATTTACAGAAATGCGAGGAGTAAAGGGGCGAGGTTTGGCAGAGTCACGATTTTGATGGAAAGCACACTGAGCATTACAGGCAGGGAAATCATAGGGGTTGATAATTACTAAGGTAGGGTTTTTACTTTGGTAGGTGTTGTAGTTTCTGTTCCGGTTGAAGATTCTGCGTGGCTGGGTAGGTTGGACCCGGGGTCTACTGGGTTGGGGCTTGCCGGAAGGGTAGGTGGGTCTGTTGTGGAAGGATGAGGCTGGGTAGGCATTCTTGGAGTTTTGGTGGTCGGGTTGCTGCGGGTGCGTGGGAAACCTCTTGATTGCAGCGATTTGGGTGGGTGTTTCTGTGCGCACGGCCAAAATACGTCGGATCGTGATGAGATCTTTTTGGTATCCGATGAAATCGTGCACACGGAAATGGTCTTTTACTGCTGAGGGCAATATAGACACAAGGTTGACCAGAATTTGCTGTTCTTGTTGGATTCTGGTCAATGTGGGGAAAGAAACTTTTATGTGTTGGGCAATCTTATTCACTGTGGCATCTAGATCGCCTTCGAATTTAGTGTCTTGGATACGAGTGTGGGCCACGAAAACGCCCAACGAAGACTTAATGGCTTCTATCACTATTGGGCAAAATTCGTCCCAGGTGAGAGCAGGGTGCACTTGATAGGCAACCAGGGAAACGGCTTTTCCCAGGTGCGTTAATGTTACGGCTATTTTTTCTGCATCCGTGGTATAAACTAGGTCAAGTACGGGTTTCACTATGTCCATGAATGTTTCGATCTCATAAGTTTCTCCATCATAATGTGGGATGGGAATGTGAGAACGGTGCGCCATGATGTTATCGTGTTCTGGCTGTTCCAAACTTGCAATGTAATGCAACCTTTTATCCGAATCAAGAACCACCGCTGCCGCCAATGTTATGCCCTGTTTTTCTACAGGATTAACTTGGGTGATGTGGGCTCTATCTGACTGGGTATATAAGGCTGCATGCACAATACAAGGTATGAGGAATAGAGAACACAAAATAAACACACGGTAACACGACACACAATCACGTTTATTTAAGTAGATGAATAAAAAGCATAGAAAGATAGTAATACTCTTACAAAACAAATAATAGAAGGGAACTGCTAGCATTAGCGGATCTGGATGGAGCCTAGTCTCCCACTTCCAACGTTCAGGTATACTCTTCTGATCACTGGTTTAGTTAGCAAGTTTTATAATACTGGAAGACCTCAATGTACTTATGTATTCACTTTCACTAATTAGATTTCTTACTGGTAGGTCGGGTGCCCAAGTAGCGGCTCACAGTTAGAATTAGACACGCGTATATTTTAGAACACGGAAATTCTAGTAACCTCAAGGGGGTACTGATCTAAGATTTATATTCTTATGGCAGAAATACGTAGAACACAAATCAGTGGGCGAACGTTAGATATTACTAGGGTTTTAATATCTGAATAAGGTAATTACGAGAGTCAATGTCGCCTGTTAATTAATGAACACTGATACGCTTAGTACGTCCCAAATGGAATGGTTAAATATGAGTTACACTGGGCAAAGTTATAGCCACTTCATAGAAAAGTTAATAAGTGAATGTCGAACTAGTACTATAACACGTTAGTACTAATAAAGTGAATCTTGAATAGTATTTGTTGGTCTGGTCCTGGTTATCTTGCTTCCGGTGATGTTGGGGGCTAACGACTGGTTCCTCGGCCGTCCAGGTGGTCCAAATGTAGGAAGTTCTCAAGTCGGATCTCTTGGCGATCGGTGCTGGCTACACACTTATATACCCACTAATTTGTGTGAAGGTTATAAGGTGCACGTTGGTACTTGTACGTGGACAGATCTTCTATTTAACTTCTGCCACGGAGTCTGCCGGCTCGGGAATCTCTCAACTCAGGAACAACACAAGGGCAGAGCTAGAGGTCAACTTCAGGGTGGGTACCACTGGTTGGTGTCTATCTTTCAACTGATTTTACTTGGGGGCGGGAGCTGGGTTTATAGGCTCGGTTCTGGACCCTGTAGGCCATAGGGATCTTGAGTCTTATGGACTTATTGGAGCTCTCAATAGATATGGGGACTAGGTAAGATGGTGATTACTGTTGTGACACATGGCTATAGGAAGCCTTCATCTTGTGATATAACTGAGCCTTAGTAAGAGGTACTATTTTGGCTATACTGGAAGTATTTATGGGAGGGAGACTGGATCTACTTTGCGGGGAGGGCTGGGACAGCTGTGATAGGGGCGTCTCTCTTATATTCCTCAGTCTTCATTCTATGGCATAGCTGAGGTGCTAATTTGCTTATCCGAGTATGCAAGAAAGGTGAATGGATGATTGTGGGTAAAAAGAGGAGAGTATGGGGGTTAGACATGCATGGTTAGTTCATTGATAGGAAGAATTCCTGGGCTACCTGGCAATGACCCGGAAGTCAAAACAGGGGTCAGGTATACCTCCGCGGGGGTGGGGGTCTCCCTCCTCGGGTGGGTAAAAAAAGGGGTAGCCGGGCGCTCTCTCTCTGGGATGGTCGTCCGGCAGCTGTGGCTATGGGCTTGCCATATCACCAGTTTTTGTAATAACCCTCTGTTTATGAGACAGATGTGGGTCTTCTTAATATCCAAACCGAAGGTGCCTTGGCTAGCTGGTTTTAATCGGTTGGTTGTTAATCGTATGGTTTGCTGGATGTGGTGGAGACTGGTTGCTAACTCTGCCACATTTATCTGGAAGTATGGCAATAGAAGTTAGTTACTGGTGAGGCGGCTAGCCTCGCACCGACGACCATTGGGTGCAGGGTTGTGAATAGGTTGTATGGCATGCAAGGGGTTAGTAAAGTTCTAATGTTGTTCTGGCCTACTAAGGGAAGGCAGGCTGGATAGGAGTATATATATAAAAGGTTGGAGAGCGTTAGCAACGGAAAAATCAAGGATCTTCAAGAGGTATGAGAGAGAGGCTAGGTCGGACAAGAGTCGAGAAGCGCGGGGTATTTTAATGAGAGGGGAGGAGTTCAGGGGGGCTATAGGGAAATTTGACCCTAAAGTCTCTGGGCATGGGGGTGGCATTAGGCTGCAGTTGATATTGGAGTTTGAAAAGGCAGTGAAAGTACGTTAGCCAAATGCTACCGGGGAATGCAACTATGGGGTGGTATATGAGTCTGGAAAAGATAGAATTATGTGGACTGTGGGGCTGGGGGGGGGGGGGGGGGAGAAGGTGAACTGTAGGTGTGTGCTTGACTGTGGGTAAAGTGGGGAAAAACATGGTGTATTATTCTTCGTCAGTACGAGGGGTTATGGATACTATTAGTTGGCACGAGCTTTTGCACGTCTAGTTGTCCCTGGGAACTGCGTTTTCTATGAAATGTATACCAAGAAAAGCGGCAGTTCGTAGGGGTACTTCGTTATTGTTTCGAGGTACTTATGTCAGATACTGGTAACAAGGTTATCTATACAATCCCTGGTTGGGGTAAGAGGTGTAGGACACGAAGCAAATTGGCGTAGTGTGGACTGTGGATACGAAGGAGGTAAGTGGAAGACGTATGACAATTGTGGAAAAGTAAATGGAAAAAGGTGAACACAATGGCGGATAAAGATACTTAACCTAAGGATTGAATACATAGATTTATGGGGCAATGGGTCTTCAGAAACTTAGTCTGGCAAGACAAGATGTTAGGGAATGTTAATATTAATACTTAACCTAAGGATTGAATACATAGATTTTATGGGGGCGATGGGTCTTCAGAAACTTAGTCTGGCAAGACAAGGTATGTTAGGGTATGTTAATATTAATATCTTAAACCTAGGGACAGAGCATGGGTGTTTTTAATATGAATGTATATTCCTGTTCATCATCATGTAGGTAGAAGTGTAGGACACGAGGGGGTAGTGTACGTGAGGTGTGGAAAAATGGTCAGTTTAGAAGGGGTAGGTAGGTGCGGCTTGGAGCTGCTTAGCCCTGCGGGCTTGGGCCTGTCTGAATTGGCTGGCTCGGTCAGCTGGTCCTTTCGTTCTGTGGACCTTTCTTTCGGGTGTTTCTGTGTGGTGTTCGCTCGTGGCTTCTGTGGTGGGCTTCTCATTCTGGGGCATTTTAAATACAATTTTCTTTTTGGTATTTTCTTTCATTGTCTTCACTGTTTGTTTTAATTTTAACCTCAATTGCTTCATTGTCTCGGTTATTCAAATTAATGTAATATTCAATCTTTCTTTGGTTTATTTTATGTTCAATTTTTATTCCCTTAATTAATTTCATGGAGTAGGGCACATTTTGGGGTCATTCTGGGGACTTTAAACAACTTAGTTAGATATTAGCTGCATTTTGTGTTACCACCACTGATAAGCCATTGGGCTTTTGGCAGGAAATGCCAAAAATTATCAGTGATATCCGAGACATGTTTTCATACAGTGTTCTCATCGTCCAGCATATTAACTGCCAAATTAAACTGCCAAATTTCTCACTCAATAATCAAATTATTCAAGAAGTAAACAAAATAAAATACCTGGGACACATTATCTCAAACGATTGCTCAGATGATGCAGATATCGGCCGTCAGCGCAGACAGCTATATTTACGTGGTAACACCATCTTGAGAAAATTCCACATGTGTAATTGGGAAACTAAAGTCACTTTGTTCCGGACATATTGTTCCTCTATGTACACGGCCCATTTGTGGTGGAAGTATAAGAGAGCCACCATAATGGTCTGTGTACATCCTATCATAATATACTCAAGATGTTCATTGGTCTCTCTAAATATGAAAGCACTAGTATGGTGTGCACACTGTTGGATGTGCAGTGCTGTCGGGCTGTCATCAGGAGACTGGTGTACAGCTTTTTGCAGCGACTGCAATCCTCCAGTAACACGCTGATTGTAGCTCTTTGGTCTAGTGATCATATCTATGAATCCTGTATTATATCTCACTGGCAGAAGCTGCTGCACACATAGTATGTAATGTAATATATAGGTCTAATTGAACTATGAGCAATGATCTGTGCAATATGTGTTAACCAACATTGAGCAATAGCCTTAGTTAGCCTATCTGTGTTATATTGTGACAAAATGTGATATGTGCTCTATTCTGTAAATAGGCCTATTTTATTTTATTGTATTTTTATTAATATATCTTTGTGTATAATTATTATCTGTGCTCTGACGAGAAGTGTATGTGATATGGACCATTAGGTCGTACTGTATTTATACTGTATCTATCTTATGTGTCTGGAATAAAGAATTATTATTATTATTATTATTATTATTATTACTGCTTCATATTCATCAGCCAACTTAAAATATCCCTATATAATATTTAATTATCACTAGAACAATACACTATACCATGTAGGAAGTCTTCTGGAGAAATAGGGCAAATTTAGACAAAAATGCAAGATAAACTAAATCACAAATGTATGCTAGAATAGCATTGACAAATCGCTAGATAGTCACCAGACACTAAAAACTTGTATGTCACTAGAAAACATATGTTGAAGTATCTAGAATAATCTTTAACAATCGAAACATCTCTCCAATTCCTTAAAATAGGGAAACTAACTTGAATATCGCTAGAATTCATCACATCTTGATGTCGCTAGATGGAAGTGATGGAAGTGATTCGCTGGATCTAGCGGTAGCCGCTACATTGGCAACATCGTACCAAGAACCTTCATTCCGTTATAATGATCAAGGTCAGATTTCGAAACTATTACAATTATTTCAAAGTTCAGAGATCATCAGATCGGTTTGGAAGTCGATGTACACAATTTCAGTTCCATTAGTTTAAGAAACATTCACATAATATGCTACTTAGAGGGAAGAAGCATAAAGCATAAAGCATAAAGAAGCATTCCTCTCCTGGCATCGCATAAGCGAACGCAAGCTGTTGTTCTTTTTGTTTGTTTTAAGAACGTCAACAAACGCTTCGTATATTTGGGTTTGGTGAACCTTTTGGGGTTCCTAGTTATACATTAGAACATATTTATATTTTGCACACTCTTATAAGTATAAACACTTACTTGTTAAAGAGGAAATACACAAAAGCCCAATTTAGAATGATCGTGAATATCTTTACTTTGGCGTATGTTTGGGCTAATTTAAGACTACATTTAGATAGATAGAATTTGTTAACACTCGCCAATGAAATATGATGACTTGCTTACAGATATATACTTAAAGCCCGAACGAATCGGCTTGACTTTAACCCAGTTGTTTACTTCCTCAACCCTGTGGAGGAGCAGGGTTGAGTTGGCTTGATATTGGACACCCTTTTATGGCATTTGGGTGTGAAATACGACACCATTTCCAGTCTATCGGAGATAATGATGGTAAAGGAAAATGCAGTAAATGTGTTTGGATGTTATTTATTTCTTTTTTCTCTTTTTCTTTTAGTTTTTCCCAAACTTCTACCCCAAACAGTATTAACCCTTATTTAGCGGCGAGCAACATAAGTCGAGTTAAATAAAGCTGGACTATGTGGCGGCGCTCGACATAACTCGAGTGGCAATTTCAGCACGTAATGTGGCTGAGAGAGAGACAAGTGGTGGCAGGAGACTAGCGAGCGTATGACTGCTCCAGACCACCGCGGCGAACCTACTGACACAAATCTCAGCTCCCTCCTCCCTCTCTCACTCGCTACATACTCAATTATGTACTGAAAGTACCGAATTACCTGCTTTTTGCACTCGCGTTGCAATGTTATTGCAAGAAAACTATCCATCATACAAGGATCGTTATGGTGTCATTCGAAAGCTCTGTTTATGCCCTTTCAGGGATAGGTACTTGTTTTACGTTCTGGGTCTTATTTAGGCATGAAAATGATCACGTAAACAGCCCTATTTTGGCTAAAAACACCCCGCTGTGCGGTACACATAAATAAACCGCATAGGCCGCTCGTAAGGTGTTAAAGGTGTTACACAAGTGTCATATAGCTTAATTCCCACTTTTATTTATTTTTTTGTTTTTCATTTCTCATTTACTTAACCCGGGAACTGCCGGAAGACTCTTAAGAGTTCCCCCGGCGGACTGCGGGAAGAGTCTTAAGAGTAAGGGAAAAAAAAAATCCATTTAAAACACCTCCCAATTTGTTTTTTTTTTTTTTTTGCCCCTGGGCCATGCCAAATATCACTCCTCCACCTCCCCTCCTTCCCCACTTTCCTCCCCTCCTTCAGTTATCACCTATTTTCCCTGTTATTCCCTTATTCTGTGGTCTATTTTCGCGCTAACATTAGCGAGTTGGTAGCAGGGCGTTGTCATCACTGTTACCAAGCGTGGGAAAGAACGAGAGAGAGACTATTGTGTAACAGTGTCTCTCCAGACAAGGAGAGGGAAGGAGGACAGGGAGGTTGCCTCAGCCATACATTATGTAACTCCCGGCCTGTATCGCCGATTTTGGCCATCCAAACACTGTCTCCACTTGTTTTATTGTTGTAACAGTTTAATACCTTTATAATCAACCTATAATAGGCGCATATGGATAAGTATTAATGCTATTTATGGTAAAATAACGATGTTAGTGATGAGAACAGCTCAAATACATCAGCACAGGAGTGTGGTGTCTCATACCCCCCATGCGCACTTCTTAGGTTAATATGTTTATACACTCATTTGCTGCTACTTTTGTCTTGTTTATTCTGTTTTCAAAATATCATCTTTTTGTTTTCCATTTGCCTGAATGATTTTCCCTAAGTATTTATGCGATGAGTTTTCTTGGATTTCTTTACCATTTATTTCAAGCTTCATGCCTTTTCCTACAAGTGCGGTTTGTTTAGTTTTCTGTTCATTAATTTTTAGCCTTTTAAGTTTTTGGAATACTTCGATGGTATTGATTGTGCTTTGAATATTATTCTTATTCCCTATAGCCATTATGTCATCTTGAAATATTAAGGGGCTTATTTGTATTCCTCCTATTTTCCAGTCGTTTTCCTTATCTTTTATCATTCTACTTAACCTAAGAAGTGCACATGGGGGGTATGAGACACCACACTCCTGTGCTGACGTATTTGAGCTGATCCCATCACTAACATCGTTATTTTACCATAAATAGCATTAATACTTATCCATATGCGCCTATTATAGGTTGATTATAAAGGTATTAACCTGTTACAACAATAAAACAAGTGGAAACAGTGTTTGGATGGTCAAAACCGGCGATACAGGCTGGTAGTTACATAATGTATGGCTGAGGCAACCTCCCTGCCCTCCTCCCCTACCTTTGTCTGGAGAGACACTGTTACGCAATAGTCTCTCTCTCGCTCTTTCCCACGCTTGGTAACAGTGATGACAACGCCCTGCTACCAACTCGCTAATGTTAGCACGAAAATAGACCACAGAATAAGGGAATAACAGGGAAAATAGGTGATAACTGAAGGAGGGGAGGAAAGTGGGGAAGGAGGGGAGGTGGAGGAGTGATATTTGGCATGGCCCAGGGGCAACAAAAAAATAAAAAAAAATTGGGTTTTAAATGGATTTTTTTTTCCCTTACTGTTAAGAGTCTTCCCGCAGTCCGCCGGGGGAACTCATAAGAGTCTCCCCGCAGTTCCCGGGTTAATGAATCTATAGTTATGGAGCTTATCTTTGCTCCTAATACTGAACCCTGCTTTATCATTTCATCGACTCTCACTTCTTTACATTCACTAATTCTGTTAGTGGTATCAACACATTTGCTGAGTTTATTTTATATATTAGTCTCCAGTTCCTTCCTTTTATTCCTTTTAGCCAGAGTTCCTTCATAACTTCTTTCAGAACCATTTTGTCAAAGCATTTAGAAATATCGAAGTACACAGCAGTCAATTCTTTTTTCATCACCTGTGCCTCCTCTATTACATTTCTAATAATAAAATGATGTTCCCTCACTGATTTTCCTTTCCTTGCTCCACACTGATAGTCACTCATATCTTCTAATCGATCGCTCGCTTTATATTCTATTATTTTTTCAAGCATTTTAAGTAAATGGGAGTTTAGTATGATTCCTCTATAGTTATTCAAGTCTTTTTTTATGTCCCCTACACTTATATATGTTCTTAACCTAACAAGTGCGCATGGGGGTAATTAGACACCTCTCCCTGTGCGCATGTATTTGAGGTGTTTCCGTCACTAAAATATTCATTGTACCATTAATAGCATTAATACTTATCCATATGCGGCTATTATGGGTTGATTATAAAGGTATTAACCTGAAACAACAATAAAACGAGTGAAAACAGCGTTTGGATGGTCAAAATCGGAGATATAGCCCGCGAGTTGTATAATGTATGGGTGAGGCAAGCTGCTTTCCCGCCAATTTCCCCCAAGGCCACTGAGACACAGTCGATCGATACTCTCTCTCTCTCTCTTGCATTCGCTTGCTATCAGTGATGACCACACCCTGCAACCGGCTTTCTAATGTTAGCACGAAAATATACCTCAGAATAAGGGAATAACAGGGAAAATAGGTGATAACTGAAGGAGAGGAGGAAAGTGGGGAAGGAGGGGAGGTAGAGGACTGAGAATTTGCATGGCCCAGGGGCCAAAAAACAAAAAAAACAAAAAAAATAATAAAAAAAATAAATAAATAAATCGATGTCAAAAGTTGATTTTTTTTTTCTCTGACTCTTAAGAGTCTCCCGCAGTCCGCCGGGGGAACTCTTAAGAGTCTCCCCGCAGCTCCCGGGTTAATTTATGCTTTGTGCCACTCACTAGGTATATACTCACTTTCATAAATTTTGATCATTCTTATTATTGACTTTTTTAAACTCTTCCCACTTCTTTTTATCATGTCATTACTTATTTTATCAGGACCTGTTGCTTTACCTCCCTTCAACCCAGCTATTACAAATTTCACTTCATCATCACATAATTTTTCATCTTCACTCCTATATTTCCATGACATGCCGGACCGAATTGGTGACAGTGTGAAGAGTTAGCAACAGCCCCCAATCGACGAAGGCTAGGCCACGAACGCTCCCCCCCCCCCCCCCCAACAGTCGGAAGAGCGACCCACTAACGGAGGTAACCAGGGCTCATCACTAGGCCTCTATGGGCCAGGAAGAGACCCCAATAGGGAAGGGAACCCTATGAGGAGGCTAAATGAAAGAGAAAGAGAGGACTGCGCCCCACCTTCAGACATAAAGGTAGCCTAGCCTAGGAAAACTCTGATAGTGTGAGTGTGTGACAGCACTTCGCGAAACGAGAACTTATACTATGACGATGTAATCTGCTTCGCTCTAGAGCGGCAATTATCGTATACACATAGCGCGAATTAAATCGATAACATCTAGAGTAGCACCTTACTCTCTCTACTAGGTACGTTGTACATACTTTTGAGGTCTTTTTAATAGAAATTTGAAAAGAGAAACGAGGAAGAAAAGAAAAAAAGTTGTCGACTAGGCCATTCCATCTGGCTCTTCACGCCGCTGTCAGGGGCGAACCTTATAACCCGTTCCGGATTAAAGGGCATCTCGATATCAAGCTACAAAAGGGGTTCCGCCATGGCGTCTGGAGGGCAGGACCCACTAGCTTCTCCCGCTACAAACACCTCTTCTACCTCACCTATCATGCATGTAACCCCCCTCAAATGACCCCACAAACTCTGACTGCCCCACAGACAACGACCAATGGTTAGATAGTGCCTTCCATTCTCGTAATAACACAAAATTATCCAAAATACATAGGCGGATGGTGACCAACAAACCCCAGCGGTAAGCCCAAACATCGCTGGTAAGTACCCCTCCCGAACTTTTCATACCATACTAGTCAAACCCAAAGATGCAGCATTCTTCTCCAAGGACACAAAGTACCTCGAGTTCTTCAAAAACATTGAACAACATCTCCACATTACTGCCCTGAACGTACGATTAAACAAAGATAAGGGCATACTGGCAGTGGAGTCAGTGGACACTGACACTGAACTTGGCACCTCAGTTGTTGTTGTTCCCTAAGCTGCCTGGCCGAACAGCCCCGAGTCCCTGAGGAAGGCCATGGCCACGATCGGGCTTTCCCACAGAGCTCTCATTGAGTGTAGATTGTGTTGTTGGCGTAAGTGGTTGTGTGAAATGCAGTCTTCTATGATGTGTTTAATGGTATGGGGTGCTGTGTAACTGTGTTACATCCCGGGCAGGCGTCGACAACGGAGTCATCCAGTCTCTTCTGATAGCTCAGGAGAGCTGGATGGTGTCCGCATCTCAGCCTGGCCAGGTAGACTCTGTCCTCGCGAGGAAGGGAGGGTTTCGGGAGGTCGTGCTTGCAGCTGCGTGTTGTCTGTGAGTGAGTGGATGGATTGGCGAGATATATGAGTATGGATGTGCTTCTGGAAGTTGGTTCGGGGTGGGCAGGGAGGGAGAGAGGACAGTAATTGTGTGTGATACCGTGTGCTGGGTGTTGTTTTGATATTTCTTGGTGTCTGTGGGTGTGTTGCCATGTAGTTTAGTGGGTGGTCTTGGTTCGTGGAGGCTGCTGCCAGGAATTGAGTGCCTCTCATGTCCAGATGGTCTTTGACTTTGAGGATTTTGGTTTCTTGATGTAGGTGATCTGTGGGTGCAGTAGCTGTGCAGCCTGTAATGATCTTCAGGGCTTTGTTTTGAATAGTCTGTAAGGTCTTATGATGTGTTTCAGCTAGGTTAGAAGCCCAGGCTGGGCTTGCGTATTCCATCACTGATCTTATGTATTGTTTATATACTGTGGTGATAGTTTCTTTGTTGTGTCCAAATTTTGTGTGAGCAAGTGACCTGAGGGCGTTAAGTCTGGGTGTCAGTTTCTTTTTAATGTTTGTGGTGTGCTGTTTGAATGTCATATGAGTATCTTATGATACTCCTAGGATTTTGGGTGTGTGTGTATGTGTTAGGGGTGTGTTGTTTATGGTGAGTTGAGGGATGTATTCGTGTTCTCCTGTCCAGCTTGTGAGCAGGGTTGCGGTGGATTTGGCTGGGGCTAGATTAAGTCTGTTTGTAGTGCACCAGCCATGTAGTGTGTTGAGATAGGGTTGAAGGAGATCTGTTGCTCTTTTTGGGTCATGGTGTGTGCATGTGAGTGTTATGTCATCTGCATAGGAGGCTAAGTTTATTTGGGGCGTATTGGGTGTAGTTATATCGTGCATGTACAGATTGAAGAGTGCGGGCGATAGGACGGATCCTTGTGGGACTCCGTTTGGAAAGTTTCTGATTTTAGATGACTGACCGGCAAAAGATACGTGTGCACATCTGCCTGCTAGGAAGTTGGCCAGCCACCTTTTTGTGTTGTTGTGCATGTTTGTGTTGTAGATTTTGTTTGTTAGGTTGTGGCGGGGGATGGCATCGAAGGCTTTACTAATGTCGAGTGTGGCTAATAGTGATCTGTGTGGTGGTCTAGCTGAGTTGATGCCGTCAAAAGCTCTTTGTGTAAGGTCTGTGAGCACCTCAGTAATAGACAATGCTTTACAAACCACCAAAATCGGACAATGGGAAGTTACAGTGTCCTTACCTAGGGATAACCAGCAACTTTCCCACAGTATCAAAAGCATCCCCACATACATAACTGTAGAGGAAATAACCAGCAATAAGAATGCCGGCTTATTCGTCCCATGGCTGATTCGGACCATGGCCGATTCGTTCCATAACGAGGCTGACTCGGACCATGTCATTGGCTGACTCGGACCACATCATAGGCTGACTCGGACCACACCATAGGCTGACTCGGATCACTAACATTTTGAAGCATAAACCACAATTTAACCATTATGGGAGGACTGATGGCGTAATGGTTGTAGTATGATAAGGTCATTACTGGATTGGCGGGAACATATAAATTGTCCTATCTCGAAAATTTGACCACTACAGGATCGAGACGCATTTTGACAGTTCGGTTCTTATAGCGTTGCAAGTGTACAGTTGTGAACATATATTCTAACACATTCTGAAGCCTCTAATATACTAAACAAACCTCCGATATGCAAATATATGGTAAAGCATTAGTAAAGTGTTTCATTTCAATTTTAAACAGCTTCGAACATGCAATACAATATAACAATAGGCTATTAACTATTTCTTAATTTAGCGAGTCTTTTTTTCTTTTTCTTGTAAGCAATTGGTTTCAGTAAATAATGTTCAATCAGTTCCCGAAATTGATTTTCATTGTTAGGGGAAATTGTCACTTGCCCTCTACCTGTCACCATGGATGCATCTAAGGTGGACAATTGCTTGTTTTGCGGGAATATTGTGGCCAGGCACCATCAAGCCATTACCTGCGACACATGTGGTGGATGGCAGCACATCAAATGCGGGAACACAGGTACGTAGGCCTACTAAATAATAATGCATGTTGGTGTGTTGATATTTGTTTAAACATTTACTTTCCATTGAATTAAAGAAAATTTGAATTGCTTCATAATACCGGTAATTGTTCAGAAATAATAAACTGTAATAATTTGTTTTCCTTTTCATATCTGTAATAAGTTTTTGTTTTCTTTTTATTTCTGTAGGTCTGTCTAAGTACAAGTACAGCCGGCTTCGACAAGGAAAAATTACATTTGACTTCGTGTGTGAGAAGTGCAAGATTGAGGTACCTGTTGAAGGACCTTTAGGGAGTAATTGTGAGGTAGCTGCTCAAGGACCATTAGAGAGTACCAGGCTAACAAGTACATATATTTTACCAGATGCCAACAATACCAATGACACAAACTGCTCTCTCACTATGGACTTTCAGATGCAAGTATTATATGCTGTATGCTCTGTCAGTATCGACAAAGTGAGTTTTATGTATTTTTCTTTATAGCTATATGTAATATGTATTATATAAGACGCCAGGGTGGACGGAGCCAGGGACTAGATGTGTTGGCTGCCTGGAAGACGTGCGTGACCTGGTAGATGTACTTGTGGGCCTGTGGCGGATTGGCACACATGTCATAATGGGAGGTTTGACGTACCTCCCAACCTATCAAATAGGAAAACCTACTATTTGGTAGTAGTCTTGGAAAATCCAACGTCAAGGCTATTAACCTAATTGCAATGACGACTTGTCTATTTTGACTGCTATGTCGTCATTCCAACCGCGGTTAAAAAAGAAAACGTCTAGAGTCTACTCCTTATCTTGCTCTAGGAGACGTTGTACATTAACCAAAACTACCACCGAAGGTGAAAAAAGCATAGAAGAGAAGAAAAAGGGGTTTACCTTAGTTACCGCTTAAGGCCCATCCCGTGTTCCGTCATGTGCAGATCCCTGTTGAACGTGCGCATGAGCGACCCTCTCTTTTTATCACATCTCACGTCAGCAGAAGAACGCGGATGGGCAGGGGTCCGGCGTGAGGGAGGGTATTATGTACGTTGGATTTTCCATGACTACTACCAAATAGTAGGTTTTCCTATTTGGTAGGTTGGGAGGTACGTCAAACCTCCCAATGTGTTAGTAGTCTTGGCAAATCCAGTCAAGGCTGCATAACAAATAGGAGGAGGACATCCAAGCCCAACATACCAAAAAAAACAATGCATAAAACAAAATTATGAATGACAAAGACACAATTTAAACAAGAGAGTTTAATAAAAGAGTGAAAAACTGAGTAGCTAAAGAACAGTTTTAACACGTGCCCGTCATCCATAGTAATGCAAAAACATAGACTTGTCTTAAACCAAAAAGGTACTGTACCCAAAATCCCTTTTCTTCCAAAACCAACAAAAGCATGGAACACAATAACAAAACACAATTTTCAATGTGGCAAAAACACTTATGTACTGTATATATAATACATAATCCCAAACTTGCAATCAAGTGTTGCAAACCCGTACTCCCCCCCCCCCCCTTTGTCAAATAAAACAAAGTAAAAGAACGAGGGACAAGGGGGGAAGACCAGGTATCTTCGCCAGAGCACTAGGAAACACGACTCCCGAGAGCTATCACCGGCCGAGGGGGTCGAACACCGGACATGGAGAGGGAGGAGGAGATGAAGGAATTGATAGAAGACCACAAAACCGCTGAGGCGACGTCAGGGAAGGATCGACTTTGCAGGAACCGGAAGGAGGCAGCAAAGGAACGCACATCGCGCGCAGAACCCCTACAAACAGGGTTACTGGCACGAATGGGCCGACAAATGTGGCGTCCCATCAGCACCTGCGAGAGCCTCCCACCTGTCCGAGGAGACACCCACACAGCAGTACCCGAAGGCGGCGCCACAGACGCAACCGAGGAGTGCAAGGCTGACACCGGGCACAACACATGGCGAGTATGCCCATGCCGTAAAGCCTGGACGGTGAAAGGCTGGAAAACGTGGGTCTCCCTCTCATTCGTGGCAACAAAATGAGGGGAGGGGGCTAACGTGAGTGAAGCCAGAAGGTCCAGAGCCCGCCCCAGATCCCACTGCGGAGGGACCTGGCGCAGAGGCGGTCGTTCCCGGAAGGCAGCCGTCATGAAGGAATCCAGCTCCTGCGGTGGAACGACCAGCCCAGCGACGGACTCAAAGATCCCCCGGACGGCAGACAAGTGGTTACGTATAGCGGCGACGTGAAAGTGACGTGTACGGAAGAGGTGAAACAAGGAGTGTAGGACGAGGGAAGGAGAGCCAACTGTCTGGCGAGTGTCCTGTATCCACCTAGGAAAAGACCTCCAGCGGGACCCGTAAGGCCCCCAAGGAGAAGTCGGCCAGGAACGCTTCAGGAAGGCAGGCAGGTCCCGTCCATGGACTGGGAGCCACCGTGCCTCATGAACATCCACGATGCGAAGGCCAACGAGGTCCGCAGGGCCCCAACCTAGCGCAAGTGGAAGTCGGAGACAGGTAGAGGGACCGGACTCGGGCACCACCGCGTCAACTGGGCGAACCAAGCCTGTGCCGGCCACAGAGGCGCGAGTAGCCAGACGCCGCCGCGGTACAGCCGCAGCCCCGCGAGGACGTTGCACATCAACAGTGCGTCTGGTGGCGGAATGACGTATATCGACCGCCACCTGTTCCAGTCTACCATGAAAGCGTCCGGACCCCCTTCCGGTACTGAGGCAACTGGCGCAGCACCTCCGATGCGAACAAGTCGACCTCCGGAACACCCCAGGAAGCCGCGAGGTCGTCGAACACAGTCCGTTGCATTGCCCATTCGACAAGAACGCCCTGTCTTCTCGACAGGGCGTCCGCCCACAGGGTGGCAGTCCCGGGCAGGGAGGAGGCATGCAGGGAGAAGGTGTGTCGGTTCGCGAGGAAGAACAACTTCACCGAGATCCCCAATAGAGTCAATGGCCTGGAGGACCCCCGCTTTAGGAAACAGTGGACAGCTGTCTGAGTGTCCATCCCGAAGGCCACCGACTCACTCGAAGGGCCAGCGCGTGGTCCCTCAGGAAGAACAAAGGAACCAACAGTTCGAGGGCATAGACGGGGAAGGGGCGTGAGTCCCACCCATCTGCCGGGAAGTTGACGTCCCAGGTTTGATTGGTCACCTCACCCTACCTCGCTCGACGCATCTGTGTCTACCCAGATCGTCGGCGGGGGGGGCGGTCCAGGGCACAGCCGCAGAGAGCGTGCCCCGAGCAACCCAGTGTCCGAAGTGTCTGCGAATGTTACGCGGGAGCGGCAGGAGCCGATCCATAGGGGTCAACGGAAACACCTCGGTGCCCATGAGGAGTAGGCGGCATAGCCTGAGGCTCCCTAAGGGAATGGGCAGAGCGGCCCAATTCAGCGAACCCACTAACGAGGCCCAGAGCCACCCCGGGAGGGAGACCGAGTGCAACACGGCGAAGACCTTCCGCCGAAGGTGCACCGCGTCCGGCAGACCCTGGGTCACCGTAGCGCTGGACAAATCCCATGCGAGACCGACCCATGGCACGACACGCGACGGGGTCAAGCGTGACTTGGGAACATCGATGGGGAACCCTAACTGTGCGACGTGGCGAACGACTGTGAGGGCGTCGCATAGGCACAGTCTTAGGGCTTCGGAAACTATCAACCAATCGGCCAAGGAAAACAGGATCTGGAGCCCGCTCCTGAGGAGAGGACCCAGAGCCTGCCCCACCAGTGCGGAGAAGATCCGCGGCGCGATGTGGAGACCGAAGGGAAGTCTGTCGAACAGGAACACACGATCGGAAGTCCGAACGGCCAAGAATCGCTGGAATCGAGGATGGAGAGGAACGAGCCAAGACGCATCCTGGAGGGCCAGCGACACTACCCACGACAGAGGGCGCAGGGCCAGGCGTACCCGGGGTACCGGCAGCATCCGAAACCGTGTGTGCACGATGCGCCCGTTGAGGGCCGACAGAGCCACCACCGGTCGCATCGCGTCGCAGTTCTACTTCGGTACCAGAAATACACGGGAGAGGAAAACCGGGTGACCGGCGGTCAACCCCCTCGTCGATTCCCTGCTCGTGCATGAACGTGAACACGTGGGCCACCTCTGAAGAGATGGGCCGGCGTCGGTGACAAGAGCGGAGTGGGGGTCTGGACGTCCACCTCCAGGTTAGACCCCTCCGCGCAATCTGCCGCCCCCAACGTCCCTCGCGGCTAGCGAGGGGCGCAAGGGCGAAAACAACCTGTGGGAGCTCCCGAGAGGAGGGTAGTGACCCGGGCGGCTAGGCGAGAAGGAGAACAAGGAGACCGACCCGGAGAACCTACACAGTGTTTTGACGTGGAGGTACCCCCGGTACGGTCCTTGCGGTCATGAGCGCCACGTTGACCTCCTCTACCCCCCCCCAACTTCGTCGAAAAGGGTGGGCCACCCCAACCCCTGTCCGTCGTGGGGCTGACCCCGGCGAAGGGCGGCCGGAAGTGGAAGGCTGGCCAGCCCCGACACGGCGGGGATGGAAAGGGGGCAAGAACAGAAGTGCAAGGCGGAACTGACGCACTGGCCTGTAACTTCCCTGTCCTGCGCCCGTGCATGGCGGCAGCACGAGCAGCAGCACCCCGAAGAGGACCGGCAGAAGGATGGGACTGAGAAGTCCCTGCTCGCAACACAGCGCGTCGTTGCGTGTCGTAAGCAGGGTCCGCCGATAGAGAAGCGTAGCTTCCCCAAGCATCCCGCGCAAAAAAGCCCCGGCGTAGAGAGCGCAAAGTACAACAAACCCTGACGAATATCCAAGGGGGCTGTCCGGCAGAACGAGGACCGTACCGTCCGGCGTTGCCGAGTTGCCACGCACAAAACCGCCTTCAGCTCGGGAACCAAAGACACCGCGAGCCGAAGGTGGATCCGCCGAACGCGGTTCAAACCCTCGCGAAGATCGCCTGGTGCAGACGCCGCGATAAGCCGCAGGTGGTGAACAGAAGTCTGGAGGGAACCTAAAAGACAAGAGAATAAGTTCGGCACCCACCGTCGCAAGGGAAAAACCTTGTCGACAGAGGACTGATCTGGCTGAGAGAAGAACGGGGTAGCAATAGAACAAAGTTCAAGAACGGGCGCGCTTAACCAGGACCAGAACGCGCCGTCCAACCCGCCGACAGACACAAGAGGAGGCAAAAGCAGTGATGACTCCGGGGGAGGGACTGAAGGAGAGCCGGCGACGGAACGGTCGGCGAAGTCGAAGGCCTCAGCAAACCAGGCCCCCAATGGGAGAGGGTGATCGAGCAAGATGGCTAAGCCAGGCGTACCGTCGTCGCACAAACCCGTCCCATAGGAGGACAGTCCCGTCAACACAGCCAGGGACTGAACATCCTGAAGGATGTCCCGGCGGCTGAAGTCTGACCAGAGCGTAGGCCTGCAGAAGGGAGGGGGACCGGAGCAGGGGTAGGTAGGGTGAGGCGCTGAGGGTGTGTCACCGCCAAGAAGCGCGAAAAGAGGGAGTCTTGCATCGACTCCAAGCGCCCGTCGATGCGTGACACAACTCATCCCTGCATAGCCGACAATCGATCCGAGAGAGGCGACCCCCCCCCAGATTGGTCGGCCCGCAGGGGCGAGCATTAGCGGGAGCGAGACCCACGACACGAACCAGCAGCGTCGCGGCCCAAGGAAGGCGAGCGACGACGGTTGTGTCGCCGCTGAGGGACTCGTCCCCGACCACGAACGCCCGAGGGGGAAACAGCACCATCCCCCTCTTCCAGCGACACGGCAGCCCCTGAGAAAGGGGACCCCGAAACCTCGCTAAACCCCACCGAGCCAAGAGGAGGGGTACCCCCCTGGCGAGACGGTAAGTGAAGGTCAGGGAGAGAAGAAGGAGGAGGAGCAGGACGACGGGAGTGGGAAGGCTGGCCGGTTGAAAGGAGGTCAGAAGGAGCCGCGGGGGGAAACTGAGCAAGGATCCCCGGGGCTGAGATAACAGGGCGACCCGACACCGAGGCGGAGGAGGGAGGGACCTCCACCGTGGGATGAGACCGTGAAGGAAGAATAGGCACTGAAGCAGGTGAAGTAGGAGAAGCAACTACATCCTGGCGGACCCTCCTGGACAGTGTAGGAGGAGGGTGCAGAGGGCCAGCTACAGCATGAACAACCGCGCGCGGAGAGGACAACGTAAGAGGAAGTCGTCTGGGCCGGGGAAGCGGGCGGAAGGGAGTAGAGCCCCTATCCGTAGAGGCCAGGGGAGGGCGCACAGGGGCAGAGCCGCTAACCCCGGCCTCAGGGCGAGAACCATGACGAGGGCGATGGGCGTCGTCAAGGCGAGCAGGAGGACGACGAGGGGCAGAAGAGGACGGGCGACAAGGCGAGCGAGAGCGTGGAACGGAGCTGGGGATCCCCCCCGACGATGTGACGACTGGCTGCAGGACCCAGGGGAGAGGGCCCGAGCAGGGAGAGGGCCAGGTGAACGGCCTTCAGTCGGGTCAGGGATACCCAGGGCGACGCGGATCCGGTCGGCAACAAAGGCCGGGGAACGAAGGCCCACAGTCCTAATGTGGCGGGAGACTATCGCCCACACCGACGGAAGGGAAGCAGAGGCCACTGCCGCCGCTGAGGAACCAGGACTATGGTGCACCACATCCACCAGGGCCAGACACGGGCCACACAGAGCAGGGAGGTAGGCCGCAGAGGACACACAGTGCGAGTGGCGCAAGCAGGACTTGTGGCTCTCCAAGCACGGGGAGCTACAACCATGGCGAAAGCAAGGCAGCCTACCTGCACTGGAAGAACGCACACCATAATCAGCACGTCGAAGGAGTAAGTGGAGAGAATGTCCAATAAGAACCAGGGAAGTAGCATGGGGAAACAGGAACACACACGCAAACAGGTATCCGTACTCACCCTAAACCGGGAGCACAGAGGTAGGTGAGTAGGGCGGGCGAGGTGGAAGAGCACTAGCAGAACCTGCAAAGATGGAGAAAGTGTTAACCACCACTCAACATCTTACATGCAGGGCCTATAACACCAGTAAAGTGCACACACCAAGATAGTTTCAGGCAACAAGATAACATAAAAAAGGTCAACAGTGAAAGCCAACTATTACCGCAAATTTGCGGGCCAATGGAGGCATAACCGTACCGACACAACCCTCTCGCATCTTTGAGGGACTCCCCAGCGATCTCCGCAAATTTGCGGGGAGCCGAAACGTCCCAGAGGACCGAATCGAGCTCTCCGCAAATTTGCGGGACCGGCCGAGATGGTCCGGCGCCGAAAAAGCGAGAGGAGCGTCTAGGGAATACCAAAAAAGGCCACAAAAATGCGTCATCTCCTTATGAACTCCAAGCGATGATGGCCAAGCTGAGCAGTGTCTTCCTTGAATTTATCCTAACTCAACCGGTAAAGGGAGAGGCAAGGAAGACACACCAGGGGAGAGGAGCCACATCCCCCAGGAACCACCCAACCCACAGAGATAGAGCAAAGCCCATGAGGAGAAGTGGCAGGGAGGGTGGTTTCGTACCCTTGGGGTACCCCTGGATTGGGCAAAAAGACTATGAAAGGATGGAGGTGAAACAGGAAGAGAAAACAAAAACCAGTAAATGAAACTGGTGAGAAAAAGGGTGGCCTAGCCGTGAGCAGAGAATGTGTCAGGTGCGAAAAACCCTGTGGTGTGAAGGACGGGCCCCCGTGGGGTACCCCTGGATTATCACGAACCACCTGTCGCCCAGGCCCTTGAGACACAATGAAGGCTCGAAAGGGGGGACTCGGGAATAACGCTAATAATGCGGCCGACACAAACTCTACAAACAGCACCGCCACCAACGAAATCTCAGATTGTTTACCAACGGTACACCTTAGGCTATGAAAAAATGAAAACTCATAGGGGCATAGCAATTCCTGAATGAGAAAACGAGCTAGGCTAAAATAAGCTAAAAGCTAAACTACGCCCAGACTAACAGGAAAAAAGAATATGAAAAGAGAAAGAATGAAAAACATATACGAGGAACGCCAGGCGCCCCTGTACCTTCGGTAGGCTATTTCCACACGCGTCTCCATTATACACACTTAGGAGCCCATTTACGTGTGCCCTAGATCACGTAACATCTGTCTAACAAAAAAGAAGGCCAGATAAGCCGAAACGAACCTAAACAGGGTGAATTAAAGGAGCACAACAAAAGCGGACTCAATCAATGGAGGCGCGTGAAAAAATGATAACAAGAGAGGGTCGCTCATGCGCACGTTCAACAGGGATCTGCACATGACGGAACACGGGATGGACCTTAAGCGGTAACTAAGGTAAACCCCTTTTTCTTCTCTTCTATGCTTTTTTCACCTTCGGTGGTAGTTTTGGTTAATGTACAACGTCTCCTAGAGCAAGATAAGGAGTAGACTCTAGACGTTTTCTTTTTTAACCGCGGTTGGAATGACGACATAGCAGTCAAAATAGACAAGTCGTCATTGCAATTAGGTTAATAGCCTTGACGTTGGATTTGCCAAGACTACTAACAAATTGTTCTACTGGCTTATAATACATTAAAATTATCTATATATCATATGTGTTTCATATTCCCTTAACAGTTGTATTAATATATAATTTAATATGCTAGCTAGATATCGTGAATTTAGTTGTAGCAGAATTCTAGGGCACAGGATACATACAAAATGCCTTATTAACCTCCGAAGTGCGCATGGGGGGTAATGAACACCTCTGCCTGTGCACATGTATTTGAGCTGTTTCCATCACTAAAATATTTATTTTACCATAAATAGCATTAATACTTATCCATATGCGCCAATTATAGGTTGATTATAAAGGTATTAACCTGTTACAACAATAAAACAAATGAAAACAGCGTTTGGATGGTCAAAATCGGCGATACAGGCCGGGAGTTACATAATGTATGGCTGAGGCAAGCTCCTCTCCTGCCAATTTTCCCCAAGGCTGGAGAGACACTGTCGATCGATACTCTCTCTCTCTCTCTTGTACTCGCTTGCTAACAGTGATGACAATGCCCTGCTTGCAACTCGCTAATGTTAGCACGAAAATATACCACAGAATAAGGGAATAACAGGGAAAATAGGTGATAACTGAAGGAGGGGAGGAAAGTGGGGAAGGAGGGGAGGTAGAGGAGTGATATTTTGCATGGCCCAGGGGCAATTTTTTTTTTTTTTTTTTTTCGGTTTTAAATTGATTTTTGTTTTCCCTGACTCTTAAGAGTCTTCCCGCAGTCCGCCGGGGGAACTCTTAAGAGTCTTCCCGTAGTTCCCGGGTTAACAAATATTATTTTCTAGAATATTACTAATGGAAATGGCAATACCGGTACCTATTTTTTCATATACCTTGGTTCATTGGTATTGCGACTGTCACAATATTCCGACCATCTTCCGTAATGTTTAAAACGTTTATACGCACTATAAACCTAACACTAAGAGATACCCAAATATTAGGATAAAGTAGTTACTTTCATATTGAAAAATATAATAGGTGATTAACAAATCTAAAAATAATATGGGCCGAATTAGCCAGGACCGCCATTTATTGTGGTCCGAATGAGCCTGGTCCGAATAAGCCTAGGTCGAATATATTATGGTCCGAATAAGCCTGGGTCGAATCAGCCATGGGACGAATAAGCCGGCTACCCCTAAATAGCAATATAGTCAATGTCATTAGATTTAAGGATAAAGATTATACTACTGGGGAGCTGTGCCCCTCAACAAGAGTGTGGATCACTTCTCGATCCCCCCTCCCCACAATTATCAAAGTTGCCACTTTCCAGCGCACTGTCACCCTCTACACCCCACCACCCCTCAGCTGCAGGAAGTGCAAAAGATGGGGACACCTGACCAAATACTGCTGAGCAACATCGATCCGTTGCGCCAAATGCGCTCGACCACATCCAACCAGTGAATGCACGAGCACAGAATTCAGATGTCCAAACTGCGGCGGAGACCATCCATCCACCTCAAACACCTGCCCAGAATTTGTAAAAGCAAAACACCAAAATAACCCTCAGGGAGCCAGTACTACGAATAAAATCCAGGAACAAGTTGCATCAGTACCACTAGCAAGGGAACAAGGTGCATCAGTGCAAACTGTGCAACCAGAATACCGTCCGCTAGTGGGAAACATCCCTAGCCCTCACCCCAGCACATCATACTCCCATGTCTTACAGAATCAGAACCCCACAACTAGGACATCCCACAATCATCTAACAAACTTTCTCACCCACCCACAACACAACTCAAACACTAGGCCACAAAACACCACACAAGCACCAAACCCCAAAGACCAAGGCAAGCACATAAACATAATTAACACCATAACATCATTGCCAATGGAGGAGCAGCTACACATAATGGCCTCCATCATCAGCAACCTCCAACATGCTTTACAAACAAAAAATAATCGCACTGATACAGATGGTGGACCATCTTCCACCAACATAAGCATACCGCCACCCTCACAACAACCAGACCCCCCACATATGCTTTGCCAAGTCCCTCCACCAGGCCCAAAACCCCCCCTACCACACTCATCACATACTGCAGCCATAACTATAACAACATCATCAACACCAACACCACCTGCAACCACAACTAACACAACACCTACAGTACCAGTAGCTACAACAGTCACAGCACCATCAATACTGGAGGCTACAACTGCAACAGCCACAACACCACCAGCACCAGTAGCTACAGCTATCACAACACCACCAGTAACGGTAACTGCAACTAGCACAAGTTGCACAACACCTCCGGTACCGGTAGATACAACTACCGGTACCACAGCACCACCAGTACTGGCAGCGAATACATCAGCTCCTACAGCTTCACCCACCCCACAACCATCACCAGAGTCACCAGAGTGCACGATGACCCATGTCAACTCAACACTCAACAGAGCAACAGCCCACAGAACAACAACAACAAATAATAATAACTGATACTGGTACCAGTACTGGGAATACCAGCCAACCCAAGAGCATCCCAACCGAAAAAAGCCCAAATGAAAGTAAAAAAACACAAACAAAAACAACTGACAGTAAAAGCCAAGGCCAACGAAACCCCACCATCAAAACAGCAAATTTTCAGCACCCAAAAAAAAAAAAAAACAACACCACCCATACTCAGACCCAACATCCATCATCACCACCTCAGGATAACCGCTACAGAAACCTCAGAAACACCAACAAAAAAAGTTAGTACAAGGAGGAACTTTCAACATCAAGCATAGGAGACCTACCACAACACAGCAAACATGTCATCGCCTCAACCCTAGGAACCTTCATCAGAACAACAAACAAAATCACAAGCATATAAAATTACCACCCAACTGAATAACCATCCCCACACAGTACACCAACAGAATACACATAAAACAGTACTGTACTGTACCTCCACTGATCATCATCATCATCTCTGACTTGACTTCACCCTCAATGCCTCACCTTGACTTAAATCACCCCGACCGAGCAGTACTGTACTGTACCACCACCGATCATCATCATTAACATCATCAACATCTCTGACCTCCCCCCCAACTTGACTTAAATCACCCTGACTTTAAAAGATGACGACAAACTATCTCTCTAAACAATATAAAACCCACCTTTACTATCCCTCCTAACTCCTATTATACTAACACAACTTTTCTTTTCACCCCTCTTAAAACGCCTGTGCAGTAATCTGGAGACACCGCAACCCTCCAAGCAAACTGCACATTTAAACAATAAGAAGAAGAAGAAGAAGCTACAAAAGAGGCAAGATTGGATGGGCAGGGGTACGGTCTGTGGGAGGGAGACTATGACGTTGGATACTCCGAGGCTACAACTAAATAGGTTTACCTCATTTGGTATTGGGAGGGTCGTTAAACCTCCCAATTTAGTAGTAGCCTCTACGTTCCAGCGTAGAGCTTAGAGTACCAAAATTGGAGGCGGACATCCAAGCCGAGAAAACTCAAACATCAGCAATTAGTTAAGGATCATGATAAAGAAAAGACAGACTTAAACAAGAGAGTTTATATAAAGAGTGTACGGACAGGTGCATATTAAGAGAGGCCACGTACTGTCATGTCATGTTCTTTTAGATCTTAACCTAATCGTATGAATGTTACATATCATAATGGTGGATATGGAAGACAGGATCCCCCCCCCCCCCTTTATATGGAGTAAAGTAGGAAGTACTACACCGGATAAGACCAAGTGTAAACATCGCTAACAGCACCGCGCACAATGAAAAAAGTGCCGGAGGTGATAAGTGACACCCAGTAGATAAGGGACTGAACACTTAATTCTGTGGACTACTAGAAATCAGTAGGACAAACACCCCAATGACAATGCATGAGCATGACACAAGCGGGTGATGCATAACGAACAGAATGTGATGACGGGAAGAAAGTAATGAAACATACAGTAACATCTACCTTTCAAACATATAATGTAGTAATGAAGGAAATGAAAAACAAGATCCTTAAGCCTAGGGAAGGTCCTTAACCCTAGGTGACATTACATACATATACATGCATGTATATGGTAAAAAAATTAAGTCGATCCAGGTGTCCAAATGAGTGTACCCCTTCTCAGGCACCTGTCATCTTAAGTCAGGAAGAGACGTCAACCTTGGTAGATACATACGATAATTTTATCGAGTCAGTATTCAATGCACAAAATAAATACATCCCCAAAAGAAAATTTAAATTTTTTAGATCAACACAGAACCAACCCAAATGGATGAATAATAGACTATTAGATCTTCTAGGACAAAAGAGAGGAATACTGTATATAGAAAAATTAGGAAAGGCGAAATTTACCTACTTGCTTACTATCAGAATCTATCAAGACAGGTAAAAAAAGGTATTAGGAAAGAAATTATGAAATTAAGGTTGCCAATGACTCAAAAAATAATCTTAAAGCTTTTTACCAACTATATAAATCCAAGGTTAGAGATGTAATTGGTCCCCTTAAAACTTCGATAGGAGAAATGACAGAAAATGATTTAGAAATGTGCAGTACATTAAATAGTCAATTTCTTTCCATTTTCACTAATGAAAATTTGGCACAGTTTCCAGAAGTCCGTAAGGTATATAGCGATAGTATAGAAAATAGGTTAAGTACGGTTACTATAAGTACAAATGATGTGCTTAAGGAAATTGACAGACTGAAACCTGATAAATCGCCTGGTCCTGATGAGGTATATGCTAGAGTATTAAAAGAATGTAGGGATGAGTTAAGTTACCCATTAACATTTCTATTTAACAAGTCATTAGAGACAGCTATAGTTCCAGAAGCTTGGAAGCTTGCAAACGTAGTTCCGATCTTCAAAAAAAGGGACAAATCAATAGCATCCAATTACCGTCCCATTAGTCTTACATCAATCATAGGAAAGCTACTAGAGTCAATTATTGCTAGTAAAATTAGAAACCACTTAGACCCTGGGGGTTAGGGAATAGAATATGCCCCACGTGCCTTCTGCGTGTCGTAAGAGGCGACTAAAGAGGTTGGGTCGGTGGGCTTGCGACCCCCACCCGGAAAAAATATCTAAGCAAAGAAAAACGAACGAACAGCCTCGGATGCGGACGGAACCAACGTTGACGAACCACGACCGACTAAGGACATGCCTTCGGACATTCTGAGAATGGCTACGTGGAATGTTAGTGGCATGAATGATGGCACAAAAGAGAGAGAGGTTCTGGAAGTGTTAGTAAATGCCAGGCTGGATGTATGTGGAATGACAGAGACCAAATGGAAAGGTTCAGATGTGAGAGAGTGGGAGTGTGGAATGGGTGTGTGTGCTGGAGTGAGTGAAGGAACAGCGAGAGAAGGTGCGTGTTGTTTGTAAGTAGCAAATGGAAGGAATGTGTAAGAGAGTATGGGTCTGTGGGTTCAAGGATTGTGTGGGTGTGAATGAAAGTAGGAATACAAACGTGGGTGATTGTATGCGTGTATGCCCCGACAGAGGATATACTTGAAAGAAAGAAAGAGGAGTTCTAGATGAATGTGGAGGCGTGCCTGGAGAAGTTTGACAAGAACGAAAGAATATTTCTGATTGGGGATATGAATGGTAAGGTGGGTGATAAGAAAGTTGATGGAGTGGTGGGAGGGTGGGGGTTACCATCAGAGGTGAATGGGAATGGTAGTGCACTTGTGGACGTATGTGTGGGGAGGAGGCTGTGGATAGCCAACACCTTCTTCCGACACAGAATGATCCACAGGTACACGTGGAAACGGATGTTGACGATGAAGGATAAGACAGTGGTGGAACGAGAGTCATTGATTGATTATGTATGTGTGGATGAACGAATGAAAAAATCTGTGATGGATGCTAGGGTGTATAGGGGTATTGGAGGGGTCTGTCTGATCATTATGTAGTGGTAGCTAAGGTTAGGATACAAAAGAAGTGGGTGAGGAGAGCTGGAGGGAGGCGAGAGGAGGGTGGAATGGTGAGCAGGGTGGAGAGGTTGCAGGAGGAGGAAGTCAGGGAGGAGTACAGGAGAGCAGTGGAAAGACGACTAGGTGGGTTCGACCTGGAAGTTATGGAGGAAGTGGAGGAGATGAGCAAGGTGTTTAACCCTTAATTAGCGGCGAGCAACATAAGTCGAGTTAAATAAAGCTGGACTATGTGGCGGCGCTCGACATAGGTCGAGTGGCAATTTCAGCACGTAATGTGGCTGAGAGAGAGAGACAAGTGGTGGCAGGAGACTAGCGAGCGTATGACTGCTCCAGACCACCGCGGCGAACCTACTGACACAAATCTCAGCTCCCTCCTCCCTCTCTCACTCGCTACATACTCAATTATGTACCGAAAGTACCGAATTACCTGCTTTTTGCACTCGCGTTGCACGGTTATTGCAAGAAAAATATCCATCATACAAGGATCGTTATGGTGTCATTCGAAAGCTCTGTTTATGCCCTTTCAGGGATAGGTACTTGTTTTACGTTCTGGGTCTTATTTAGGCATGAAAATGATCACGTAAACAGCCCTATTTTGGCTAAAAACACCCCGCTGTGCGGTACATATAAATAAACCGCATAGGCCGCTCGTAAGGTGTTAAGGATGAGATCTGTGCAGCATGTGAGGAGGTGTGTGGAGTGAGGAGAAGAGGGAGGGGAGTGAAAGGTACAGCATGGTGGACAGAAGAGGTAAGAATAGCTGTGGAAGAAAAGAAGAAAGCATATAGAGAGTGGTTGGGTAGTAGAGGGAATGAAGATTCCGAGAGACAGAAACGAGCGAGGTACGTGGAGAGTAAGAGGGTGGTGAAGAGAGTAGTGAAGGAAAGTAAGAGAAGAGTAGATGAGGAATTTGGAAGGAATCTGAGTGTAAAATGGAGGGAGAGTAAAAAACTGTTCTGGAAAGAAGTCAAGAAAGTTAGGGAAGGTAGCAAGGGAAACAGTAAGGGTGTGAAAGATAAGAATGGGAGAATGCTAGCCGAGAAGCAAGAGAGAGTCGAAAGATGGAGGGAGTACTTCAGTGAGTTGCTAAATGTAAGGAATGAAGAGCCAGCAAACATAGCTGGATATGGTATGGGAGGGAGAAGAAGAGAAGTAGTGGAGGAGGAGGTGGGGATCAGGAGGTCAGAAGTGTGGGAAGCCATGAAAAGAGTGAAGTTGGGGAAAGCACCAGGAACAGATGGAGTGTGGGGAAATGTTGAGGTATGGTGGTGAGATAGTGATAGAATGGGTATGGAAAATGTGCAAACTAGCATGGGAGTAGGGGAGTGCACCCGATGACTGAAAGACTGGCATAATAGTCCCCCTATATAAGGGCAAAGGGGAAAGAGGAGTGTGTGGTAACCACCGAGGAATATGTCTTCTAAGCATAGTAGGGAAGGTATACAGTAGGGTAGTGATTGAGAGAGTGAGAGTGAGAACGGAGAAATGGATAGGCGACGAGCAGGGAGGTTTTAGGAAGGGAAGAGGATGTGTAGATCAGATTTTTACCCTGAATTGTGTTGTGGAGAAGTATCTGGAGAAGAAACAAAAGGTGTATGTTGCCTCTATGGACTTGGAGAAGGCCTATGACAGAGTGGATAGAGAAGGTTTGTGGAAAGTACTAAGAATATACGGAGTAGAGGGCAAGTTGTTGAAAGCAGTGAAGAGCATGTATGAGGGTGCAAAGGCGGCAGTATGTGTGGAGAGTGAGCAGAGCGAGTTCTTTGACCTGAATGTTGGTTTGAAACAGGGGTGTGTGATGTCCCCGTGGTTGTTTACTGTATATATGGATGAGGTCATGAAAGAAATTCTATCAAGAGCAGTGGATGTTGGTGTATCGCTGAAAAGGGAGGGAATTGAGTGGAAGCTACCTATACTGCTGTTTACGGATGATACAGTTCTGATGAGTGATAATGAATGGGAGTTGCAGGTCTGGTAAATGAGTTTGGAACAGTGTGCGAAAAACGGAATTTGAAGGTAAATACGGGGAAGAGCAAGGTTATGGTCTTCGAAAGGGGTGAAGTCACAGAGTGTGAGGTGAAGCTGAACGGTCAGGCTATGGAGATCGTCAACTCTTTTAAGTATCTGGGCAGTGTGTTGAGTAAAGATGGGACTATGGATGAAGAAGTGCGGGAGAGGGTACAACAGGGGAAGAGGGTTGTAGGAACGCTAAAAGCAGCAGTAACAAGAAATAGGGTGGTCAGTATGGAAGTGAAGAAGTCCTTGCAGGACAGTGTGGTAATCCCGACTCTGACTTACGGAAGCGAAGCATGGACGTTGGTTGAGAGACTCAGACCAAGAGTGAGAGCAGTGGAAATGAATTACTTAAGGAGTGCGTGCGGAGTTACATGGAGGGATAGACAGACTAATGAGGAAGTAAGAAGGAGGTGTGGTGTGGAGGTAGATGTGCTGGAAAGTGTGAAAAGGAACAACTTGAGATGGTTCGGCCATATGGAACGTATGGAAAGCGAGAGAATGACTAAGAGGGTGTACGAGAGCGAGGTGGAGGGACAGAGAGGGAGAGGTAGACCGAATATGAGGTGGAAGGATGGAGTGAGGAAGTACATGAACGAGGGCGGTGCTGGTTGGGGGGAGGGGCGTCGACTGACTGGGGACATAGGTGCATGGGGGCGGTTCGTTCGTGGCCACCCCTTCGGGGATCACGGCGTCAGGCAATAGATAGATAGATAGATACATATAATTTAATAAATTCTTCTCAGCATGGATTCACTCAGGGACGTTCTTGCCTTACTAATTTGCTTAGTTTTTTCTCAGAGGTATAATTATGAAGCAGTAAATAATGACAAGTCATATGATATAATATATTTAGATTTCAGTAAAGCTTTCGACAGAGTCCCCCATGAGAGATTGATGAGAAAGGTTGAGGCGCATGGAATAGGTGGGGCGTTGTTGGGATGGATTAGGTCATGGCTAATTGGTAGGAAGCAGAGAGTCGGCATAAATGGTACAAAGTCAGAATGGGGAGCAGTCAAAAGTGGTGTCCCCCAGGGATCTGTATTAGGTCCTCTATTGTTTGTTATATACATAAATGACCTTGATTTAGGTATAACTAGTAGGATAAGTAAATTTGCAGACGATACTAAAATGCCCCAGAACGAGAAGCCCACCACAGAAGCCACGAACGAACACCACACAGAAACACCCAAAGGAAAGGTCCACAGAACGAAAGGACCAGCTGACCGAGCCAGCCAATTCAGACAGGCCCAAGCCCGCAGGGCTAAGCAGCTCCAGGCCGCACCTAGATACCCCTTCTAAACTGACCATTTTTCCACACCTCATGTACACTACCCCCTCGTGTCCTACACTCCTAACTACAAAGATGATGAACAGGAATATACATTCATATTAAAAACACCCATGCCCTGTCCCGATGTTGAGCCAATGCCAACACATCAGACAGCCATAATTATATCTATGTATGTTCTTACATCCGAGAAGTAGATGTTATATATCTTAGAAGTTAAAACACCCACGCCTGTCCCTAGACCTTGTATATCATTTCCCATGACGAGTATAGATATATGTAACCCGTGCTCAGTCGCCCCCTTGCATTGTTCCTCTAGTAACTAAGTGTCTCTATAATATTAACTGCCACCAGTATGGATACGACATAGCGGCACTGTCCTTGTGTCGTATTGTGCCAAGTACAGATCAACCAGGTTTCATCACCTTATTAGGACGACGACTATAATGTCGTCGTTCATCGATGTATGCAATCCTTAGTTTAAGTATTAATATTAACATTCCCCAACATCTTGTCTTGCCAGACTAAGCTTCTGAAGACCCATCGCCCCATAAATCTATGTATTCAATCCTTAGGTTAAGTATTTTTATCCGCCATTGTGTTCACCTTTTTCCATTTACTTTTCCACAATTGTCATACGTCTTCCCCTTGCCTCCTTCGTATCCACAGTCCACACTACGCCAATTTACTTCGTGTCATACACCTCTTACCCTAACCAGAGATTGTATAAGATAACCTTGTTACCAGTATCTGTCATAAGTACCCCGAAACAATAACTAAGTACCCCTACGAACTGCCGCTGTTGTTGGTATATATATTTCATAGAAAACGCAGTTCCCAGGGCCAACTAATAGTATCCATAACCCCTCGGACTGATCACATAACTCTATCTTTTCCAGACTCATATACCACCCCATAGTTGCATTCCCCGGTAGCATTTGGCTAACGTATTCTACTGCCTTTTCAAACTTCCATATCAACTGCAGCCTAATGCCACCCCACGCCCAGAGACCTTAGGGTCAAATTCCCTATAGCCCCCTGCACTCCTCCCCTCTCATTATAAGACCCCGCGCTTCTCTACTCTTGTCCGACCTAGCCTCTCTCTCATACCTCTTGAAGATCCTTGAATTGCCCGTTGCTAACGCTCTCCAACCTTTTATATATTATATACTCCTATCCAGCCTACCTTCACTTAGTAGGCCAGAACAACATTAGAACTTTACTAGCCCCTTGCATGCCATCTATTCTCTTACAACCCATTCACAACCCTGCACCCAATGGTCGTCGGTGAGAGGCTAGCCGCCTCGCCAGTAACTAACTTCTATTGCCATACTTCCAGATAAATGTGGCAGAGTTAGCAACCCAGTCTCCACCACATCCAGCAAACCCTACAATTAACAACCAGCCGAGTAAAACCAGCTAGCCAAGGCACCTTCGGTTTTGGTATTAAGGACACCCACATCTGTCTCATACACAGAGGGTTATTACAAACACTGGTGATATGGCAAGCTCCTAGCCACAGCCGCCGGACGACTATCACAGAGAGAGGGCGCCCAGCTCCCCCTTTTTTGCCCACCCGAGGAGGGAGACCCCACCCCCGCGGAGGTATACCTGGCCCCTGTTTTGACTTCTGAGTCATTGCCAGGTAGCACAGGAATTCTTCCTATCAATGAACTAACCATGCATGACTAACACCTTTACTAACCTCTATTAACTCACAATAAACCATTTACCTTTCTTGCATACTCTGATCACTAAATTAGCACCTCAGGTATACCATAGAATGAAGATTGAACAATCTAAGAGAGACGCTCCTATCACAGCTGTCCCCATCCTCCTCGCAAAGTAGATCCAGTCTCTCTCCCCTAAATACTTCCAGTATAGCCGAAATAGTACCTCTTACTAAGGCTCAGTTATATGAAAATATAAAGGCTTCCTATAGCCATGTGCCACAACAGTAAATACCATCTTACCTAGTCCCCATATCTATTGAGAGCTCAAATAAGTCCATAAGACTCGAGATCCCTACTGTCTACAGGGTCCAGAACCGAGCCTATAAATCTAGCTCCCGCCCCCAGTCAAATCAGTTGAAAGCTAGACACCAACCAGTGGTCACTACCCTGCAGTTAACCTCTAGCTCTGCCCTTGTCACCTTGTGTTGTTCCGGAGTTGAAAGATTCCAGAGCCGGCAGACTCCGTGGCAGATTTGGATAGAAGAACCTGCCCACGTATTTGAGAACTTCACACATATGGGCCCCCTGGACGGCCGCGGAACCAGTCGTTAGCCCCCAACATCACCGGAAGCAAGATAACTAGGACCAGATCTACAAATACTATTCAAGATTCATGTTGCTAGTACTAAGTGATATAGTACTAGTTTGACACTCACTTATTAACTTTCTATAAAGTGGCTAAAACCTTGCCCAGTGTAACTCATATTTAACCATTCCATTTGGGACGTACTAAGCGATCAGTGCTCATTAATTAACAGGCGACATTGACTCCCGTAATTACCTTATTCAGATATTAAAACTCTAGTGATATCTAACGTTCGCCCACTGATTTGTATTCTACGTATTTCTGCCATAAGAATATAAAACTTAGATCAGTACCCCCATGAGGTTACTAGAGAATTCCGTGTTCTACAATATACGCGTGTCTAATCCTAACTGTGAGCTGCTACTTGGGCACGCGACCAGCCAGTAAGAGATCAAATCAGTGAAATTGAATTACATGAATATATTGAGGTCTTTCAGAAGATAAAACTTGCTAATTAAGCCAGTGATCAGAAGATTAATACCTGAACGTTGGAAGTGGGAGACTAGGCTCCATCCAGATCCACTTATGCTAGTGTTGTTCGATTCTATTATATTGTCTTGCACGAGTATTATGCAGTGGTATATAAATAAACGTGATCATGTAACTTGCTACCATGTGTTTCTTTGTGTTCTCTATTCCTCATATCTTGTATTGTGCATGCAGCCTTATATACCCAGTCATTTAGAACTCACATTACCCAAGTTAAACCTGTAGAAAAACAGGGCATAACAGATACCAAAATGGGGAGAACAGTTGATTCAGATAGAGATATAGAGTGCCTCCAAAGGGATCTAGATACCTTACACGAATGGTCAGTAAATTGGCAGATGAAGTTTAACATTGACAAATGCAAGGTATTAAAGATAGGGAAGATGCATACAAATGTTAAATATAAACTAGCTAGTATGGAATTAGAAAACTCGAATTGTGAGAAAGATCTAGGTGTGTTTGTTAGCAATGATTTGAAGCCTAGAAAACAGTGTATAAGCGTTCGAAACAAGGCAAACAGGATTCTCGGGTTCATCTCTAGGAGTGTGAGTAACAGAACTGCTGATGTTATCTTAAAACTTTACTTGTCATTAGTGAGACCCCATATGGATTATGCTGTTCAATTTTGGTGTCCTTATTACAGAATGGACATAGATTCATTGGAGAGAGTACAACGTAGAATGACAAAAATGATCCATAATATTAGAAATCTTCCGTATAAAGAAAGGTTGAAGAAATTAGGCTTACATTCGTTAGAGAGACGCAGAGTTAGAGGGGATATGATAGAGGTATTCAAGTGGGTTAGTGGGATTAATAAAGGGGACATGACAAATGTACTAAAGCTCAGTGATAGCGAAAGAACTCGTACAAATGGTTTCAAATTAGATAAATTTCGTTTCAAGAAAGATATAGGCAAGTATTGGTTTGGTAACAGAGTTGTAGATAGGTGGAATAGGCTACCAAGTGCTATAGTGGGATCAAGAACGATAGGGAGCTTTAAGATACAATTAGATAGGCATATGGACGAGATGGGTTGGGTGTGAGGGTGATCTGTCAGGTGTGGCCCAGGTGTGGGGATCTGCAGAACCCCGTTTTTCTGACCTCTGACCGTTTCGGTGAGGTAAGTCCTAATGGTGTTTTTAAGCTGGGCTTATAATTAGGGTTGGGTGTGACAGGGATCTGCCTTGTGTAGGCCAATCAGCTTTCTGCAGACTCCCATTTTCTTATGTTCTTATGCAACCCAGAGTCCCCCCCCCCCCTCCCCCCAAAAGTGGGGCGGACAGGATAGGAGAAAGACCGTACAGACCTACATCTTGCTGCCTTGGCAAACGCCAGGAGCCCAAATTTTCGTACCTCATCTAGGTTGCTCAATACGGTAAATTATATTAATATATACGATAAATTCATATATACTACATAAGACCATGTCAATATTGCTTAATAGCACATTAGGCCTTTTATAATCTTAACTTACTTACAATCTTATAATATACGATCTACTCATCCTACGCCGTGCAGCGGGAACGACCGTGATGTCACAGAGACGTACGGTAACACAAAACAAATTGTACACTATCGTACTTATGATACCCTAAGCCCATAAAGGCAGCATGCAATTTTTGTCCTTTCTCCAGATATTTATCAGCAACATATTTCAAGGAGAAAATTGGGTCTATACACCCTCTTCCCTTCCTAAACCCGCCCTGCTCCTCACCTACCCATGTCTCCATTTTCACTCTCACTCTCTTGATCTATATTCTTCTGTATATCTTTTCTACCATGCTTGGGAGACATATCTTCCTGTGATTACCACACACTCTTCGCTCTTCTTTACCCTTATACAGGGGACTATTATGCCTGTCTTCCAGTTTTTGGGCACGCTTCCCTTCTATGCTAGTTTACACATTCTCCATACCCATTCAATTACAATCTCACCACTACACCTCCGCATTTCCCCACAAACTCCATCTATTCCTGATGCTTTCTCCATCTTCACCCTTTTCAAAGCCTCACTCATTTCCGACCTCCTGATCCCCACCTCCTCCTTCACTAGTTCTCTTCTTCTCCCTCCCATATCCCATCCAAATATGTTTGCCAGTGTTTCATTTCCTACATTCAACAATACATTGAATTGCTCCCTCCATCGATCGATTCTCTCTTGATTCTCTACTGGCACTCACCCATTCTTATCTTTCACACCCTTACTACTTCCCTTGCCACCTTCCCTAACTTTCTTGATCTCTTTCTAGAACAATTTCTTACACTCCCTCCACTTTAGGCCTACACTTAAATTACTTCCTAATTGTGGTTGAACATATACAGTGTTAGTGAATAGTCCACAAGTGAGTGAAAAGTGAAGTGGAATATCTGCCCCCCTGGTCATCTGAGTATCAGGTCTTGGTCTTGGTCTTGGTGCGAGAGTCACGCTCGACTGGTCGAGGTGTGGCCTTAGAATCGGCTCTCTCTCCTAGGATAAACTTATAAACTATAATGGAAATGGACAGGTTGAGAGTAAAAGAAGATTGTTCCCCCGTGGGCATTTTCACCCCAGCCTCACTATTGTGAGGCTGATCTTTTCCTCCACACTCCCTCTAGGTAGTCCTTAACACTCCGTGCAGTGGTCTCATTCCACATGTTTAGGTCGTTCAGGCCAAGCAGGTAGATCACTATTCCGTCGAGCCCCCATTCATACCTTCCTACCACTGCATTCCATTCCTCCGCACCAATTTCTTGCACTATGGATCTTAGCATTACCCGCCTTTCTCCTTCATATTTTCTGCACTTTAGGAGGATATGCTCCACAGTCTCATCCTCCCCGCTCTCGCACATCTTGCATGCCTTGTTGCCTTCATTTGACCATCTATATGTTCTGCTGTTCAGCTCAAGCTATTTAATTTGTTAGTAGTCTTGGCAAATCCAACGTCAAGGCTATTAACCTAATTGCAATGACGACTTGTCTATTTTGACTGCTATGTCGTCATTCCAACCGCGGTTAAAAAGAAAACGTCTAGAGTCTACTCCTTATCTTGCTCTAGGAGACGTTGTACATTAACCAAAACTACCACCGAAGGTGAAAAAAGCATAGAAGAGAAGAAAAAGGGGTTTACCTTAGTTACCGCTTAAGGCCCATCCCGTGTTCCGTCATGTGCAGATCCCTGTCGAACGTGCGCATGAGCGACCCTCTTGTCATCATTTGTTCACGCGCTCCATTGAATGAAGTCGCTTTTGTTGTGCTCCTTTAATTCACCCTGTTTAGGTTCGTTTCGGCTTATCTGGCCTTCTTTTTTGTTAGACAGATGTTACGTGATCTAGGGCACACGTAAATGGGCTCCTAAGTGTGTAATGGAGACGCGTGTGGAAATAGCCTACCGAAGGTACGGGGGCGCCTGGCGTTCCTCGTATATGTTTTTCATTCTTCTTTTCATATTTTTTTCCTGTTAGTCTGGGCATAGTTTAGCTTTTAGCTTAATTTAGCCTAGCTCGTTTTCTCATTCAGGAATTGCTATGCCCCTATGAGTTTTCATTTTTTCATAGCCTAGGTGTACCGTTGGTAAACAATCTGAGATTTCGTTGGTGGCGGTGCTGTTTGTAGAGTTTGTGTCGGCCGCATTATTAGCGTTATTCCCGAGTCCCCCCTTTCGAGTCCTTCACTGTGTCTCAAGGGCCTGGGCGACAGGTGGTTCGTGATACTCCAGGGGTACCCCACGGGGGCCCCTCCTTCACACCACAGGGTTTTTCGCCCCTGACATATTCTCTGCTCACGGCTAGGCCACCTTTTTCTCACCAGTTTCATTTACTGGTTTTTGTTTTCTCTTCATGTTTCACCTCCATCCTTTCATAGTCTTTTGCCCAATCCAGGGGTACCCCACGGGGGCCCCTGTTTGTGCGAAACCACCCTCCCTGCCATTCTCCTCATGAGCTTTGCTCTATCTCTGTGGGTTGGGTGGTTCCTGGGGGATGTGCCTCCTCTCCCTGGTGTGTCTTCCTTGCCTCTCCCTTTACCGGTTGAGTCAGGATAAATTCAAGGAAGACACTGCTCAGCTTGATGGCCATCATTGCTTGGAGTTCATAAGGAGATGACGCATTTTTTGTGGCCTTTTTTGGTATTCCCTAGACGCTCCTCTCGCTTTTTTCGGCGCCGGACCATTTCGGCCGGTCCCGGGAAATTGCGGGAGCTCGATTCGGTCCTCTGGGACGTTTCGGCTCCCCGCAAATTTGCGGAGATCGTTGGGGGGTCCCGCAAAATTGCGGGAGGGTGGTGTCGGTACGGTTTGGGAGGTTTGACGTACCTCCCAACCTACCAAATAGGAAAACCTACTATTTGGTAGTAGTCTTGGAAAGTCCAACGTCAAGGCTATTAACCTAATTGCAATGACGACTTGTCTATTTTGACTGCTATGTCGTCATTCCAACCGCGGTTAAAAAGAAAACGTCTAGAGTCTACTCCTTATCTTGCTCTAGGAGACGTTGTACATTAACCAAAACTACCACCGAAGGTGAAAAAAGCATAGAAGAGAAGAAAAAGGGGGTTTACCTTAGTTACCGCTTAAGGCCCATCCCGTGTTCCGTCATGTGCAGATCCCTGTCGAACGTGCGCATGAGCGACCCTCTCTTGTCATCACATCTCACGTCAGCAGAAGAACGCGGATGGGCAGGGGTCCGGCGTGAGGGAGGGTATTATGTACGTTGGATTTTCCAAGACTACTACCAAATAGTAGGTTTTCCTATTTGGTAGGTTGGGAGGTACGTCAAACCTCCCAATTTGTTAGTAGTCTTGGCAAATCCAACGTCAAGGCTGCATAACAAATAGGAGGAGGACATCCAAGCCCAACCTACCAAAAAAAACAATGCATAAAACAAAATTACGAATGACAAAGACACAATTTAAACAAGAGAGTTTAATAAAAAGAGTGAAAAACTGAGGAGTAGCTAAAAAGAACAGTTTTAACACATGCCCGTCATTCATAGTAATGCAAAAACATAGACTTGTCTGAAACCAAAAAGGTACTGTACCCAAAATCCCTTTTCTTCAAAAACCAACAAAAACACTGAACACAAGAACAAAACACAATTTTCAATGTGGCAAAAACACTTATGTACTGGAACAATACATAATCCCAAACTTGCAATCCAGTGTTGCAAACCCATACCCCCCCCCCCCCCTTTGTCAAAAAAACAAAGGAAAAGAACGAGGGACAAGGGGGGAAGACCAGGGATCTTCGCCAGAGCACCAGGAAACACGACCCCCGAGAGCAATCACCGGCCGAGGGGGTCGAACACTGGACACGGAGAGGTAGGAGGAGATGAAGGAATTGATAGAAGACCACAAAACCGCTGAGGCGAAGGCAGGGAAGGATCGACGTGGCAGGAACCGAAAGGATCTGACATCGCGCGCAGAACCCCTACAAACAGGGTGACGGGCACGAACGGTCCGACAAACGTGGCGGCCCAGCTGCACCTGCTAGAGCCTCCCACCTGTCCGAGGAGACACCCACACAGCAGTACCCGAAGGCGGCGCCACAGACGCAACAGAGGAGTGCAAGGCTGACACCGGGCACAACACATGGCGAGGATGCCCACGCCGTAAAGCCTGGACGGCGAAAGGCTGGAAAACGGGGGCCTCCCTCCCATGCGTGGTAACAAAAGGTGGGGAGGAGGCGAACGAGACGCCATGCAAGGACTGGGAGAATCGCACGCAGTCCCGGGCCCGCGACAATGCCGCTAGTGCAGACACCCGATCCCCAGTGGCCAGAGCGACAAGGAAGAGTGGACGCCCGAGCAACGGAACCGGCGTAGCGGCCCTTGTATACGTGGGGGAAGCCAGAAGGACCAGAGCCCGCCCCAGATCCCACAGCGGAGGGACCTGGCGCGGAGGCGGTCGATCCCGGAAGGCAGCCGTCAGGAAGGAATCCAGCACCTGTGGCGGAACGACCAGCCCAGCGACGGACCCAAAGAACCCCCCGGACGGCAGACAAGGGGGTACGTATAGCGTCGACTGGAAAGCGACGTGTACGGAAGAGGTGAAACAAGGAGCGTAGGACGAGGGAAGGAGAGCCAACTGGCAGGCGAGTGGCCTGTAGCCAACTAGTAAAAGACCTCCAGCGGGACCCGTAAGTCCCCCAAGGAGAAGACGGCCAGGAACGCTGCAGGAAGTCAGTCAGGGCCCGGCCGGGGACCGGGAGCCACCGTGCCTCATGAACAAGCACGATGCGAAGGCCAAAGAGGTCCGCAGGACCCCAACCTAGCCAAGTGGAAGCCGGAGACAGGTAGAGGGACCGGACTCGGGCACCACCGCGGCAACCGGGCGGACCAAGTCCGTGCCGGCCACAGAGGCGCGAGGAGCCAGACGCAGCCGTGGTACAGCCGCAGCTTCGCGAGGACTGGGCACATCAACAGCGCGTCTGGTGGCGGAAAGATGGATATCGACCGCCACCTGTACCAGGCGACCATGAAAGCGTCCGGACCCCCCCCGGAGCGCGAGGCCGGAGGGAGAGGTCCAGAGGCAACTGGCGCGGCACCCCCGATGCGAACAAGGCGACCTCCGGAACACCTCAGGAAGCCGCGAGGTCGGCGAACACAGTCCGTTTCATCGCCCATTCTACAAGAACGCCCTGCCCTCTCGACAGGGCGGCCGCCCAAAGGGTGGCAGGCCCGGGCAGGGAGGAGGCATGCAAGGAGAAGGGGTGTCGGTCCGCGAGGAAGAACAACTCCACCGAGACCCCCAATAGAGTCAACGACCTGGAGGACCCCCGCATAAGGAAACAGGGGACAGCTTGTCTTGTCCAACCCGAAGGCCACCGACTTACCCCGAAGGGCCAGCGCGTGGTCCCGCAGGAAGAACAAAGGAACCAACAATCCGAGGGCATAGACGGGTAAGAGGAGGGAGACCCACCCATCTGCCGGGAAGTGGACGTCCCAGGTTCGATCGGGAACCTCACCCAACCTTGCTCGACGTATCTGTGGTTACCCAGACCGTCGGCGGGGGGGGGGCGGTCCAGGGAACAGCCGCAGAGAGCGCGCCCCGAGCAACCCAGCGACCGAAGCGTCGGCGAACGGTACGCGGGAGCGGCAGGAGCCGATCCATAGGGGCAACGGAAACACCGCAGTGCCCATGAGGAGGAGGCGGCGTAGCCAGAGGCTCCCTAAGGGAAGGGGCAGAGCGGCCCAATGCAGCGAACCCACGAACGAGTCCCAGAGCCACCCCGGCAACACGGCGAGGACCGTCCACCGAAGGTGCACCGTGGCCGGCAGACCCCGGGTCACCGTAGCGCCGGACAAAACCCATGCGAGACCGACCCATGGCACGACACGCGACGGGGTCAAGCGTGACTTGGGAACATCGAAGGGGAACCCTAACCGTGCGATGTTGCGAACGACTCTGAGGGCGTCGCCAATGCACAGGCCTAGGGCGTCGGAAACTACCAACCAAACGGCCAAGGAAAACAGGAGCTGGAGCCCGCTCCTGAGGAGAGGACCCAGAGCCTGCCCCACCAGTGCGGAGAAGATCTGCGGCGCGATGTGGAGACCGAAGGGAAGGCCGTCGAACAGGAACACACGATCGGAAGTCCGAAAGGCCAAGAATCGCTGGAAGCGAGGATGGAGAGGAACGAGCCAAGACACATCCTGGAGGGCCAGCGACACTACCCACGACAGAGGGCACAGGGCCAGGCGTACCAGGGGTACCGGCAGCATCCGAAACCGTGTGTGCACGATGTGCCCGTTGAGGGCCGACAGATCCACCACCGGTCGCATCGCGTCGCAGGTCGGCGACGGAACCAGAAAGACACGGGAGAGGAAAACCGGGTGACCGGCGGTCAACTCCCTCGACGCTACCCAGCTCGGGCATGGAAGTGAACACGTGGGCCACCTCTGAAGAGATGGGCCGTTGTCGGTGACAAGAGCGGAGTGGGGGTTTGGACGTCCACCTCCAGGTGAGACCCCTCCGCGCAACCCGCCGCCCCCAACGTCCCTCGTGGCTACCGAGGGGCGCAAGGGCGAAAACAACCCGAGGGAGCACCCGAGAGGAGGGGAGCGACCCGGTACGCCCAGGCGAGAAGGAGAACAAGGAGGCCGACCCCGAGAACTACACATTGTGTTGACGTGGAGGTACCCCCGGTACGGGCCGTGCGGGCATGAGCGCCACGTTGACCTCCTCTACCCCCGCCCCCCCCAACCTCGTCGAAAAGGGCGGGCCACCCCAACCCCAGGCCGGCGCGGGGCTGACCCCTTCGAAGGGCGGCCGGAAGTGGAAGGCCGGCCAGCCCCGACACAGAGGGGATGAAAGGGGCAAGAACAGAAGTGCGAGGCGGAACAGATGCACTGGCCAACAACGTCCCAGTCCTGCGCCCGTGCAAGGCGGCAGCACTTGCAGTAGCACCCCGAAGAGGACCGGCAGAAGGACGGGACTGAGAAGACCCCGCGCGCGGCACAGCGCGTCGGTGCGTGACGTAAGCAGGGTCTGTAACGACACAGCGCGGCGTCGTGTGGCGGAAGCAGGGGCCGCCGACAGAGAAGCGTAGCATTCCCAAGTATCCTGCGTAAAAAACCCCGACGTATATAGCGCAGAGTACAACAAACCCTGACGAATAACCAAGGGGACCGGCCGGCAGAACGAAGACCGTACCGTCGTGCGGTGCCGAGTTGCCGCGCACAAAACCGCCTTCAGCTCGGGAACCAAAGACACCGCGAGCCGAAGGTGGACCCGCTGAACGCGGTCCAAACCCTCGCGAAGATCGCCTGGCGCAGACGCCTCGAAAAGCCGCAGGTGGTGAACAGACGTCTGGAGGGAACCTAAAGACAAGACAATAAGTCCGTCACCCTCTGTCGCAAGGGAAAAACCTTGGCGACAGAGGGCTGATCCGGGGGAGAGAAGAACGGGGTAGCAATAGAACAAAGTTTAAGAACGGGCGCGCTCATCCAGGACCAGAACGCGCCGTCCAACCCGCCGACAGACACAAGAGGAGGCAAAATCAGGGACGACTCCGGGGGAGGGACGGAAGGAGAGCCGTCGACGGATCGGTGTGGGAAGTCGAAGGCCTCAGCAAACCAGGCCTCCAATGGGAGAGGGTGACCGAGCATGATGGCTAAGCCAGGCGTAACCGGCGTCGCACAAACCTGTCCCATAGGAGGACAGACCCGTCAACACAGCCAGGGACTGAACAGCCGGAAGGATGTCAGGCGGCTGAAGTCTGACCAGAGCGTAGGCCTGCAGAAGGGAGGGGGACCGTAGCAGGGGTAGGTAGGGTGAGGCGCGGAGGGTGAGTCACCGCCAAGAAGGGCGAGAAGAGGGAGTCTTCCATCGACACCAAGCGCCCGTCGAAGCGTGACACAACCCAGCCCTGCATAGCCGACAATCGATCCGAGAGAGGCTACCCCCCCCCCCAGATTGGGCGGCCCGCAGGGGCGAGCGTGAGGGGGAGCGAGACCCACGACACGAACCAGCAGCGTCGCGGCCCAAGGAAGGCGAGCGACGACGGTTGTGTCGCCGTTGAGGGACTCGTCCCCGATCACGAACGGCCGAGGGGGAAACAGCACCATTCCCCTCTTCCAGCGACACATCAGCTCCTGAGAAAGGGGACCCCAAAAACCCGCGAAAACCCCACCGCGGCAAGAGGAGGGGTACCCCCCTGGCGAGACGGTAAGTGAAGGTCAGGAAGAGAAGAATGAGGAGGAGAGGGACGACGGGAGTGGGAAGGCTGGCCGGGTGAAAGGAGGCCAGGAGCCGCGGGGGGAAACAGAGCAAGGATCCCCGGGGCTGAGATAACAGGGCGGCCCGACACCGAGGCGGAGGAGGGAGGGACCACCACCGTGGAACGAGACCGTGAAGGAAGAATAGGCACTGAAGTAGGAGAAGCAACGACATCCAGGCGGACCCTCCTGGACAGTGTAGGAGGAGGGAGCAGAGGGCCAGCTATAGCATGAACAACCGCGCGCGGATGAGGACAACGTAAGAGGAAGTAGTCTGGGCTGGGGGAAGCGGGCGGAAAGGGAGTAGAGCCCCTATCCGTAGAGGCCAGGGGAGGGCGCACAGGGGCAGAGCCGCTAACCCGGCCTCAGGGCGAGAACCATGACGAGGGCGATGGGCGTCGTTCAAGGCGATCAGGAGGACGACGAGGCGAGCGAGAGCGTGGACGGAGCCGGGGAACCCCCCGACGATGGGACGACCGGCTGCGGGACCCAGGGAGAGGGGACAGCGTGAACGGCCTTCAGTCGGGTCAGGGATACCCAGGGCGACGCGGATCCGGTCGGCAACAAAGGGCCGGGGAACGGTGGCCCACAGTCCTAATGTGGCGGGAGACCATCGTCCACACCGACGGAAGGGAAGCAGAGGCCACAGCCGAGGAACCAGGGCCATGGAGCAGCACAACCACCAGGGCCAGACACATGCCACACAGAGCAGGGAGGTAGGCCGTAGAGGACACACAGAGCGAGTGGCGCAGGCAGGACTTGTGCCTCTCCAAGCACGGGGAGCGACAACCAAGGCGAAAGCAAGGCAGCCTACCTGCACTAGAAGAACACACACCATAATCAGCACGTCGAAGGAGTAAGTGGAGAGAATGTCCAAGAAGAACCAGGGAAGGAGCATGGGGAAACAGGAACACACATGCAAACAGGTATCCGTACTCACCCTAAACTGGGAGCACAGAGGTAGGTGAGGAGGGCGGCCGAGGCGGAAGAGCACTAGCAGAACCTGCAAAGATGGAGAAAGTGTTAACCACCACTCAACATCTTACATGCAGGGCCTATAACACCAGTAAAGTGCATACACCAATATAGTATCAGGCAACAAGATGACATAAAAAAAGTCAATAGTGAAAGCCAACTATTACCGCAAATTTGCGGGCCAATGGAGGCATAACCGTACCGACACCACCCTCCCGCAATTTTGAGGGACCCCCCCAACGATCTCCGCAAAATTGCGGGGAAACCGAAATGCCCCAGAGGACCGAACCAACCCCCCGCAATTTTGGGGGACCGGCCGAGATGGTCCGGCGCCGAAAAAGCGAGAGGAGCGTCTAGGGAATACCAAAAGAGGCCCAGAAAAAAAAGCGTCATCTCCTTATGAAACTCCAAGCGACGATGGCCATCAAGCTGAGCAGTGTCTTCCTTGATAATATCCTGACTCAACCGGTCAAGGGAGAGGCAAGGAAGACACACCAGGGGAGAGGAGGCACATCCCCCAGGAACCACCCAACCCACAGAGATAGAGCAAAGCCCATGAGGAGAAGTGGCAGGAAGGGTGGTTTGGGCACAAACAGGGGCCCCCTGAGGGTACCCCAGGATTGGGCAAAAGGGTATGAAAGGATGGAGGAGAAAACAGTAAGGGAACACAAAAACCAGTAAATGAAACTGGCGAGAAAAAGGGTGGCCTAGCCGTGAGGAGAGAATGTGTCAGGGGCGAAAAACCCTGTGGTGTGAGGGAGGGGCCCCCGTGGGGTACCCCTGGATATCACGAACCACCAAGCGCCCAGGCCCTTGAGACACAGTGAAGGCTCGAAAGGGGGGACTCGTGAATAACGCTAATAATGCGGCCGACACAAACCCGACAAACAGCACCGCCACCACGAAATCTTAGATTGTGAACCAACTGTACACCTAGGCTATGAAAACTATGAAAACTCATAGGGGCATAGCAATTCCTGAATGAGAAACAAGCTAGGCTAAATAAGCTAAAAGCTAAACTATGCCCAGGGACTAACAGGAAAAAAGAATATGAAAAGAGAAAGGAATGAAAAACACACACGAGGAACGCCAGGCGCCCCCGTACCTTCGGTAGCTATTTCCACACGCGTCTCCATTAAACACACTGAGGAGCCCATTTACGTGTGCCCTAGATCACGTAACAATCTGTCTAACAAAAAAGAAGGCCAGATAAGCCGAAACGAACCTAAACAGGGTGAATTAAAGGAGCACAACAAAAGCGACTGCATTCAATGGAGCGCGTGAAAAAATGATGACAAGAGAGGGTCGCTCCTGCGCACGTTCGACAGGGATCTGCACATGACGGAACACGGGATGGGCCTTAAGCGGTAACTAAGGTAAACCCCTTTTTCTTCTCTTCTATGCTTTTTTCACCTTCGGTGGTAGTTTTGGTTAATGTACAACGTCTCCTAGAGCAAGATAAGGAGTAGACTCTAGACGTTTTCTTTTTAACCGCGGTTGGAATGACGACATAGCAGTCAAAATAGACAAGTCGTCATTGCAATTAGGTTAATAGCCTTGACGTTGGATTTGCCAAGACTACTAACAAATATGCCTCCATTGGCCCGCAAATTTGCGGTAATAGTTGGCTTTCACTATTGACCTTTTTTATGTCATCTTGTTGCCTGATACTATATTGGTGTATGCACTTTACTGGCGTTATAGGCCCTGCATGTAAGATGTTGAGTGGTGGTTAACACTTTCTCCATCTTTGCAGGTTCTGCTAGTGCTCTTCCGCCTCGGCCGCCCTCCTCACCTACCTCTGTGCTCCCAGTTTAGGGTGAGTACGGATACCTGTTTGCATGTGTGTTCCTGTTTCCCCATGCTCCTTCCCTGGTTCTTCTTGGA